>JAUPFT010000024.1:10810599-11410599 GCA_036936625.1 Parnassius smintheus behrii
TATTGGAGTTATAATGGCTTTTTTGAAAGCAACTGGGAAAACCCATGTTTCCAGGCTCAGGTTATATAAATAACATAGTGGCTCAACGAGAATATCTATCGATTGTTTTATGATCTTTGTACTAATCTTGTCCCATCCCGGTGTTTTTGCGTCCTTCATCTGTTGTATAATTTTCTTTATCTCTAATGGGTCAGTGGGTAAGAACATTATTGAGTCGACACAGCTTTTACAGTGTACACTCCAACTTGCTAGCCTCTCTTCCGTCTCACCAAGTAGCTTTAATGTAGCTTCGGCTAGTGTTTTACCAGTAGACGCAAAGTATGTGCTCACTTTATTAAGTGATTCTTTAGGTGACTCGTCACAAAAACAGATTAACTGGATTTTAATTACAAGGGTGTACTGCTAACCTTTTTTAAGTTGTTAATATTTTGAATAACTTCCCATGTACCTTTGATGTCCCCACGTCTTTTTTCTAACAAATTTCTTAAATAGTGTCTTTTTTTAATTTTTATACTATTATTGCATATGTTTATATATTGCTTGTATTCGTTTAGAATACTCTTAGATACTACTTAGATTTTTTTCACGCCGTGGGTTACATTAACGAAGTTTTCATACGGATCCCTAACTTTTTGAAAATATACTATAGCCTATGTTCATCAGGTATAATGTAGGATTCCAATGGTGAAAGAATTTTCAAATCGGTCCAGTAGTTTTGGAGCCTATTAAATTCAAACAAACAATTTTTTCCTCTTTATAATATTAGTGTAGATGTAGATGTGGATAAATTCTTATAAAAACCATTATAAACTCATTCGTAATCTCTTTACCTAAACAATAAGTTGCAACTGCCAATACTTTATTTTGCTTTTCCTTCCAATTTTATGAACATAAGCCTCACATCTTCGATAGAACCTCATTCACTCTATCGGTAAATTCTAGTATCGCAACGTAACTAATTAGTAATAATGATACAATCCGATTTTTCGTACATGCACCAGATAAAATCCAATGAATTCATTATTCACCATCATCATCATCATCATTATCATAATCATCTGACCGTGTGTTGCATCCATTAAGCATCATCATCATTACAGCCCTTCACAAGTCTACTGCTGAACATAGGACTCCCCCAAGGAACGCTACAAAGCACGGTTCTGAGCCACCTGCATCCATCGACTTCCTGCATGTCTTACCAGATCGTCACTTCATCTAGTGGGGGGTCACCCCACACTACGCTTTCCGGTACGGGGCTGCCACTCGAGAACCTTTTTTCCCCAACGGTTGTCGGTTCTTCGAGCTATATGGCCAGCCCATTGCCACTTCAGCTTACTAATCCGTTGAGCTATGTCTGTTACTCTGTTGCTACTGCGGATATCCTCATTTCTAAGTTTATCACGCAGAGAAACTCCAAGCCTAGCCCTCTCTATAGCTCACTGAGCGACCTTGAGCGTCCACATACGGTCAGCAGTGAAGGACCACGTCTCAGATCCGTAAGTCATCACTGACAACACGCACTTAGTTTACACAATATATAAAATATACAATTTAGTTTGCTGATTTCGAGGTCGAGAAAATGTGTCGTAATTTCCCGAACGCTGCCCAGCCGAGTTGAATTCGTCGATTGACCTCTCGGTCGAAGTTGGACATACCTAGTAGGACTACTTGTCCCAGGTCAACAACTTTGAGCCTAGTGCTCCCAACAACTACCAGCATAGGTGTGACATGGACATTAAACATAATCTCTCCATGTTCATCCTAAGGCCTATCCGTTGGGAGACACTATTGAGCAAATCAAATGTGAGTGATGTACTCGCCATTGATGTTGATACCGTACCTTTTCCAGTCCAGTAGCTGAAAAACGTCTTCCAATGCAGGAGTGTAGAACTTCGGGTGTATGACGTTGCCCTGTCTTACAAATTTCTGCAGATAGATAGGTTTTGAACTCTGGTTCTGTACTCGGATAGCCATCGTAGCCCTACTGTACAAACGCTTCAGCACTTCGATTTACCGACAGTCAACTTGGCACCGCTGATGGGACTATAGCACCGCCCAAATTTCGACGGAATGAAAGGCTTTCTCATAGTCCACATACGCCAGGCAAAGTGGCAGATTGTACTCTCCGATCTTCTGCCGAGGGGTATGTATGTAGTCTATGGTACTGAAGCATTTTCGGAAATCGGCTGGTTCGGAAAGCTGGAAGTCGTCGAGTCTGCGTGAGAGATTATTCGTAATGACTTTCGAAAACAGCACGAAGACGTGGTTCAGAAGGGAAATCGGTCTGTCGTTCTTCAAGAGAGCGTTATCACCTTTCTTGAAGAACAAGACCACCGCACTTCCGCTCCTCGCTTTCGGAGTAGTACCACCATGGAGGACCGAATTGAAGAACTTCTGAAGGACTTTAAGTACTAGTTTTCCACCCGCTTTCAGAAGCTCCGCTGTAAATCCTTCCCCGCCTGGGAACTTGATGTTTTTAAGGTGCTGGATAGCTATTCTAATCTCGCTCAGACTGACGTTCAGAATATCATCGGAATAGTTAGTGTCGGATACGACTTGTTCTTAGATCGTTACTCACACTTCCGTGTGACTCCAACGATGATGTGTACAGTTGCCCATAGAACCTCTCAATCTCACTCAAAATGCTGCCACAATCAGTCTTCAGCTTTACAGTTGGCTCTTTCTGGCAGACAGATCTCTGACAAAGACTTTGGAGCCCTGGTTCAACTCGATCGCTTCTTCAATACGAGCAGTATTAAAGTTGCGTAAGTCCCGCCGCATGCATTTGGAGATCTCTCTGTTCAGTTGCCTGTATGCTGTCAAATACGCTTACGACTGCAGATTCATCTCCCGTCTAACAGCCATGAGATTAAGAGTGTGAATGCAGAGTTTTCGTGTTCTTCTGCGGCGGGTCTTGTAGAAATAAGCTCCGACAGCATGGAGCGTTCCCACGAGCTTGTCATTCATATCGTTCATTGCATTGCAATCTCCCAGACACGGAAAACGGTTTTGTAACTCGTGCTGAAAGGTTTCGGGATTTTGGATTAGAGCACGAAGGGGACGGAACGTTGACTTCATTAGACGAGATTCCAACTTAAATTTTAGGTTTAGTGTGCCTATAACCATTCGGTGATCGCTGCCAGTTTTCACCCTTGCGATCACTGAGACATCACTGAACAGTTGCCGTCTAGTCGTCGTAATGAAGTTAATCTCATTTTTTGTCAAACTGTCAGGGCTCGACCAGGTCCACTATCTGCGGGGCCACTGGAAGAAAGAGTTCATCATAAAGAATCCCTCTTTCTCCATGAAGTCGGCCAGCTGCTGGCCCCTTGGGTTCCGTTGCCCTTTTGCAAATTTCCCTACTTTCAACTCACCATTCTTTACTGTGCCTAGTTTTGTATTGAAGTCTCTTTTTAACACCGTATAGTGCGTTTTGGAGGAATGCATGGCTCTAGAAATATCCTCATACATTTCCTCCATCTCTTCATCGGGATGTCCTATAAAATTCCAGCGCAACTTGTCTATGTCTTCTTCCCGCTCCAGGATCTTCTCGTCAGTCCTCAGGGTGCGTGCGTTATATGTTGCCAGGTCGAGTCGTTGTAGGTGGCAAGCGAACCTCCACCGGAGATTCTTAGCACCCCTTGCTCCGCCGTTACCATGGTCGCCACCGTAGACATGAATAGCAGGCCCGCCGTTTGCCATAGTTGCCACGCTTGGCAAGTGGCTTGGAAACCGCAATTTTTTGTTGTACAGTTGCTGCTATCAGGAAGATTCTGCTCCCCATCTCCTGCCTGTTTCACTCTGTCGCATTTTACGATACCCGGAGGAAGTTATGGGGTAGTGGATATTCTTAACCGCCACTCATTATTATTATTTTTCAATGTGTAAGTATCCGGAATTGTTGTTTCAAAAACACAATAGTTTATCATAACTTCCAATATAACATCGTACTTTATTTGGATCTATCAGGCTTTTTCCACAGGGTATTTATTTTTGTAAGAACACACCCAATTTATTATCATCTTATGAGTTTGTTTAATTTTACTTACTTCTGTTTTTTCAAGTTAGGTGTATTACCGCGAGACTTCGCTGAATTTTGATCAACTTTCTTAAAATATTTCCACAGATTACTTTTTTCTCCGCCATGATGTGACATTCTGAAGAAGTAATCAAACAGGGCACCGGCATGAGCAGTATAAAATAATTTAATTCACTTTTACAAGCGTTTTCGTTTCAACGACGAACTTAATCAGTCAATATTGTCATTAAATAATAACAATTATTGATAAATTTCTTAACAAAAATAGTCTTCTATTCTGATTATTTATGACTGATAGGTAGACTTTACTTAAACAACATAAATACACAAATGAAGCACATTTAAATCCAAATATTTTGCGTTATGATTCCATTATGTATAATATTCATTCATCATAATTACAAGATATTGCTAGTAAATGTTTAAAACGCACATGCATTATTCCAACTATAATAGGGTTTTTCCCCCGAAATCTCCACTCTATTGAAGGGGACGACGCTATACAGCTATACACCGCAAAATGAAGTACCTACTATCTACTGACTGTCGCATATCTATAAGGATCTCCTAGGTGTGAGTTGTTTGTGATTAGCAGTGATCACATACAACCGCCGGAACGACATACTCCGCCGATCGTTGAGTCCGTGAGCCGATCGTTGAGATTCCGTGAGGCGTCGAGGTCACCAGCCCCTAGGCAGATTCTTAGACGCTTTAAGACGCTCGTGTCTACTGTGCCTAGTCGCGCCCTTAAAGTGCCACCACCGCACTTCCCCCAACCCTTTTGCTATAAAAGGGGTAGGCAGTGCCCAAAGTGTCGAAGCTCTTAAGTTGCCATCACCACCGTCCGCGTCGCGCAACACCAGTTGCTACCGATCGGCTGGTTATTTAGATAGGGCCTAGTAAAGATTACCACTGACTCAGTTAGGTAGGGCACCAACATGTCAGGTAAGGATAAGGGGAGCCCCCCCCCCCCTAAGTCAAGAAAACCACCGGAATACCTCACCTCCTAAATCGCCATCACCACCGCAACTACCACCATCCATCTCACCGGACCGGCGTAGTCACGACTCGGCCCAATACGAGCAAGGAGGTGAGGAGTCCTGCAGCTGGGGCTCTACAACCTATGCAACCCTAGCTGCATACGCCGGAAGATCATCCCCGGTGCAGATTACCAACCCGTCCGGGTTATCACAAGATGACGGACAGCGGCCGTCAACGAGCTATGCCCACATGGCTGCGGCCCCCGCAATACCACGACCACAATCGGCGGAAGAGCCACAAAAAACCGAGAAAAAGAAGGAGAAAACGATATATCCGTCGATTGTTGCTGAATGCCTCCCGGACTGGACCAGGCTTTTCGAGGAGCTCAACAGAAAGTTGGGCTACCCTCCTAATGCCCGTCCGTTCGGGAATGGTGTAAGGTTCGCACCCCAGAGTCCGGAGGAGTTTCGAACTATACAGAGATATATGGTCTAACTCTCCGAGAAACTACCAACCATGTCGTGGTATTGCTATACCCCGGCTGAACGGAAGCCCACTAGAGCTACTCTATATGAGAGGAGTAGTAATCGAAGCCTGTCAGAGAAAGACGGGACCGGCACAATGCCACCGTTGCCAGGCTTTCGGCCACGCCTCCACAAACTGTTTCAGGCCAGTGAAATGCGTTCGCTGTGCCGGGGAGCATATTGCTAGCCTTTGCCCAAGGGGTAGAGAGGAAGAGCCGAAGTGCGCAAATTGTGCAAAAAACCACACGGCCAACGATCGCCGCTGCCCAGTCCTGAGGAGGATTGCCAGGAAGCAGGGGATCGTTCTACCTGCGCTACTCCCGGAGAACCCTAAGAGGATCCCCCAGAGTCGCCCAAAGGCTATTACCATCCAGGAGGATGGGTGGGCCACAGTCACCAGAGAGAAGGGTAGGCAACCCCCCCATCCCCACCTACAACACCATTGGAAACGGTGGAATCCGTAGAGCAAAGGGCAACCACCGGGGCGACTCTCCAACCTCCTGCCAACAACGCCACGGAAAGGCAACCTTCCCAAAGGAAGAGGCGGAGGAACAGGAGCAAGAAGACTGAACAGCCCCCTCCTCAGGCTGTAGTTACCTCTACCCCTACAACAACAGGACCGGTAGCCTCACAGGCGCAGGTTACTGAGAGACCACCACCGAAATACACGACGGGTAGAGCGCCAGAAAGGGCTCTACCAGAAAGTAGAGCCCGCTCTACACATAAAGCGCTCTACATATAGAGAAAAGACCACCACAATTGCCCCGAGAACAGTGCCTTCATAACGTAGACCATCAACGTCCTGCCTCGAGACAGCTGACGCCATCCACAGATTGGTAGGCATAGCTATCGAGGTCGGTACACAAGTCCTGGCCGACATAAGGGCCGGGACAGATCCAGTAACCGCCGTTATGAAGGCGCTGGCATCGCTACTGGCAAGGTACTACGGAGGACAGTAACCTGCTGGAACCCGGACGGGATTCAACAAAGGATCCATGAACTCCGCACGGTCACCCAGCAGCAGGACATCCAGGTGATCTTGCTGGGCGAGACCAAAATAAGACCATCAACGCATCTTAAGCTGCCAAACTACACGATCAACTGGAGGGACGAGGTCAATCCTTAAGGGATCGCTTACAGAGGGACAGCGATTCTGGTGAGGAAAAACATCGTCCACCAAGAACTGGACCTACCAGACTTCCAGACGATGCGTTCAATCGGCATAAAAATGGAGGCGGCGGGCGAGGAACTAAGGATTTTTGCAACATACCGCGAGTTCCTGTCGTCGCCCGCGCCACCGCTTGCAGGAGAGTGGTTTATCTCCCCCGCTGATTCGCAGAGGTCAGCAACCCGCCCGCAACAGATGAAGGCGCCCGGGCACGACGGGACTACCAACGCTGCACTACGACAGCTGCCCAATAGAGTCCTTGTAGAGATAAGTCGACTCTACAATGACATATTGCTGACATCCCACTTCCCGGAGGACTGGAAGAAAGGAAAAATCATCGTCTTGCCGAAACCCGGGAAGGACAGGCGTAGAGCTGCCAGCTACAGGCCGATCACGCTGCTACCGCATATAGCTAAAATGTTTGAGCAGTATGCTCAGACGTCTCCGCCCGTGCATCCAACTTCGGGCGGAGCAGCTTGGATTCAGGAGGGACCACTCAACAGCAAGACAGCTGACCAGAGTGCTGCACCTACTTGCGGCCGAGTACAACCGCGGCTGCACATCGTTGGGTGTCTTTCTTCTCAGGATTACTCTACAAGTTAGACGATCAGACCGGTGTCTCTCCTGCTATATTGCGGCTAGTGGCGTCTTTCCTCGTAGATAAGAATTTCTACGTCTGTGTAGAGGACGCCGAGTCCGTAATAAAACCCATAACAGCTGGTGTGCCACAGGGCAGCTGTCTGTCTCCAGTCCTGTATGCGGCTTACACCAATGACATCCCTACCCTGGCAGGGCATCTGCACGAATGGGAGGACGACATCGAGCTGGCGCTTTTTTCGGATGACAGCGCCTACTTCACCTCGTCCAGAAGAGCCCATATCACCACTGCCAGGGTGCAACGTCTGCTGGACCTGTTGCCACCATGGTTGGATGAGTGGAGGATGGCCGTCAATGTTAGCAAGACGATCGCTCTACTCACTCGCTGCTATAGAAATCTACCACCACCGCTAACCTTCAGAGGCCAGGAGATCGCATATGAGAAGGCCGTGACCTACCTTGGATGTCGGATTGACAGGATGTTGCGCATGACTGCACACGTCGACTTTGTTGTCCGCAAAGCTCGATGTGCGCGGGCGATGCTCCGTCCTGTTCTTGCATCCAAACCGACAAAGTCGAAGTTGACCATCTACAAAATGTATATAAGACCCCTGCTAACATACGCTGCTCCGGCCTGGTATGCGCTCCTGAGCGATAAACAGAAGCGGCGACTACAGGCCCAGCAGAACCTGTCATTACGAACCATAGTCGGTGCGGGTCGCTACGTATGGAATGATGTCATAGCAGCCGACCTAAAAATTGAGAGCCTGCAAGAATTCGTGGTCCGGCTGGAGCGCGGTATGTTCGACCGCACCGACAACGTGCCACATGAACACCTCAACGGCTTCGTGCCGTTGCACTCAACTTAGACATAATATTTGTGTAAAACACAAATATTGAGACAACCTCCCTTTTTGATTAAATTACCCAACTGCGACGAAAAGTCACTATTTACATTTTAAACGCCTTTTTACCATCAAAGACGCCCAGGACCGTCACACTGTAGTGTGCCGTGAGCCGTGTGCCGGGATCAGAAGGGGTCACGTCTGCGTCAGCGTCAGCATCATCAGGAACAGCAACTACGTCAGATTCTTCGGCTACGACCACAGAGGATACCACCACGACAGAGACCACGGTTGCAACTGCCACCACGGCGGCGTCCAAGGAGAACGGACAGAAGGATGAAGCCGCACAGAAGGACACGACCAAGAAGACTCCAGAGGATATTCCGGACAAGGGCGTTCATGGCTCCTCCCCAACCCTTAAGCCAAAGGGGGTCAGTCTTCGCGCCAGGTCCATGAAGACCACGAGCTCCTCAGCCAGGAGACGGGAGCTGGAAGCCAGAGAAGAATTAGCACGCATGGAGCTGAAGCAAGCCCAAGCTGCGGCGAAGCTAGCCCGTGTCAGATTAGAACTGGCACAGTATGAAGAGGAGGAATCCGTGGATGAAGACCAGGAAGACAGAACAGAACAGGTGCAGAACTGGATCGAGACATCAGTAATGGAAAAAAACAACATGGAAAAACACGAGCAACGAGGTCAGCACCCTCCAGAAGAGCCAAATGTGAAGCCTGAAGAGAACTCCTCAACGAAAAAAGATACGAGCGAGATTCCAGCGCTGACGATAGCATTGAAGGAAGCCTTTACCACAAGAGTAGGACCAGTAGCTCAGCCAAAGTATATCCGCAAGCTACCCTACTTCGATGGCAACAGCAGCGAGTGGTTGGCCTTCAAGGTGGTCTACGAAGATACCGTCCCGACGTTCAACGCAGTCCAAAACATGGCTCGACTAAGAAGAATACTAAAGGGCAACGCAAGAGAAGCTATCAAGAGCCTGCTGTACTCTGAAGCCTCTCCGTTGGAAGTAATACAGGCCCTTAGGAGACGATATGGAAGATGCACTCCTGCTGGCTGAATTGGACAAAGTCAGGGCGTTACAACTCAGCAACAGCGTAGCAGCAATAAAGGGTTACGGTTACGGTTAAGGGTTACCTACATTCACCTGAAATGGTATAACAAATTATAGAAAAGATGCCTACAATTCTCAAGTTCCGATGGTATGACTTTACTGCAGCAATAGAAGAGGGCGAGTTCTCCGACCTGACGATGGTCTCCAAGTTCCTGAACAGCGAAGCAGACAAATGTGGAGCCTTCGCGACCTCAGAAGAGAAGAACTCATCGACAAGCGACGCATTTTACAAGGGAAAAAGACTTTAAAGAAAAAGATACAAGACAGTCAACAGAAAAGACGTGTCCTGTGTGTCAAGGTGGATACTTCCTCGTCGACTTTCAGAAGTTCCAGAAGACGTCAGTACAAGATCTATGGGCAACAGTAAAGAAAAGTCACGTTTGCTTCAAATGTCTTCAAGGGAAACATCGAAAGGAGAGCTGCAAGAAACCACCACGTAAGGAATGCAAGAGGTGGCATCATCATTTGCTGCACGTCGAATCAGAAGACAGGACCTCGGGAGAGAAGAAGGCAGAAACACATGAGGAGGTAGCAAGCGTCATGACATCGGTGAATGCAGTCAACAACGCAAGGGCATACCTGAAGATAGTTCCAGTAGAAATCTTCGGGCCAAAAGGATCCAAAAGAATATTGGCCCTCATGGATGAAGGGTCGACAGTGTCGCTTATTGATGAGAAGGTGGCAGAAGAAGTCGGCGCTCAAGGCAACAGTGAGGAACTGGTTATCGAGACAGTAGTATCGAGGCAGGCAAATCAAGAAGAAATCTTCGGGCCAAAAGGATCCAAAAGAATATTGGCCCTCATGGATGAAGGGTCGACAGTGTCGCTTATTGATGAGAAGGTGGCAGAAGAAGTCGGCGCTCAAGGCAACAGTGACGAATTGGTCATCGAGACAGTAGTATCGAGGCAGGCAAATCAAGAAGAAGGATTCTCAGACACTGGACCTTGTAGTGAAGGGGGTTCATCAAGGAAGCAAGAAGACCTTGAAGAGAGTCCGGACTATCAACGAGCTGAAGCTTGCACCGCAGTTCCTAGAGAAGAATAGGATAGAAGAATGCCAACATTTGAAGAAGCACGCCGACTCTCTTTATTACAAAGGGGAATCACCACAGCTGCTTATCGGTCAAGACAACTGGGAGCTAATAGTGACTCAAGAAGTAAGGAAAGGGAAACCAGGAGAACCAGTTGCTTCAAGGACAGGGCTTGGATGGGTGCTCGACGGATCAGATACCGGGGCTGTAAGAGTCAGTTGTTGATCAGAACTGCTGACATGGAGACACGTGTCTCCATGTCAGCACACCAGATGAAGAGATGCATCAAGTCATCAAGGACCACTTTGCAATCGAGGCGCTTGGCGTGCAACCACGAAGACCCACCACAAATTCAGAAGGAAGAGCCCTCGCCATCCTAGAGAAGAACTGCAGAAGACTTGAAGATGGACGATTCGAAGCTGGACTCTTATGGAAAAATGAAGATGAACAGATGCCTGAGAGCTACACGTCTGCCAAGAACCGGTTGTTCAATATTGAAAAGAAGATAGATAAGGACCCTCGGCTGAAGGCAGAATATATCAAGCAGATCCAGCATCTTATCGACAGCAAGTATGCAGAAGAAGCACCTGTGACACAAAAAGAATCCAAGAAAAAATGGTACCTCCTTCACTTCTCCGTGGTACATGCACTAAAAAAAAGATAAGGATCGTCTTCGACGCTACAGCCAAATCAAAGGGAAGAAAAAAACCTAAACGCAGCGGACTTCAAAGAGCAGTATCCAGAGGCAGCAAGGGCGGTCGAGCTAAACCATTATATGGACGATTACCTGCACAGCTTCCACTCAGAGGAGGACATTAGAAAAGTGAAACGCAGGTGGACTTCATACACAAGAAGGTAGGCTTTGAACTCAGGGGATGGGCGTCAAATCAACGCGAGCTGCTGCAAGACGTAAAGATCGACGCTATTGAGAAGACAGAAGTGGACCTAGGCGATAAGGAAGAGAAGACACTAGGACTGCACTGTTTCACGAAAAGGGACTCCATTGGCTTCAGGGCAAACCTCCGAAACACACCAGAGGAAATAGCAAAGGGACTCAAGGTGTCTACGAAGAGGGAAGTCACCAGCGCAGTAATGTCGACCTTTGATCCACTGGGATTAGCATCACCAGTTCTCATCCAAGGCAATAAGCTGCTTCAGAACATATGGCGAAGTGGCGTCGGTTGGGATGATGAAATAAAAGAAAGGAAGTACGAAGCATGGAAAACCTACCTGGAGAAGATGAAGCTGCTCCAAGGCCTGCAAGTTCCGAGATGCCTGGTGCCACATTGCATCGAGGGGGAGCTACACACTTTCGTTGATGCGAGCGGCCTGGCGTACGCAGCGGCAGTTTATTGGAGGACAGAATGTCCAGATGGGACTTACCACGTCAGCATAGTGGCAGCAAAGGCGAGAGTCACTCCACTGAAGCCAGTGTCCATCCCGAGACTCGAACTAAATTCAGCCCTCCTAGGAACCAGACTGGCTCATTCAGCGGAAAAGGAATGGGACCAGAAAGTAACAAAGAAAACATTTTGGACAGACTCCAGCATCGTACTTTCCTGGATAAAAACAGACCCGAGAACTTTCAAGACGTTCGTGGCTTATCGCTTGGCGGAGATAGAGGACCTCACCAAACCACAAGACTGGAGATGGGTTCCTATAGCGCAGAATCCTGCAGATAACTTAACGCGCGACGTTCCAGAAGACTTCGACTGCAACCACCGATGGTACACCGGACCAAGCTTCCTGAAAAAAGAAGAGGCACATTGGCCGGCACCAAGAACCTTCAGTACGGACAAGACAACACAACTCATCACAGAAGAATTCCACTGCCGCTTCAATCATGGAAATCACGCAACGGTGATGAATGAAATACGACAACGCTTCTGGGTACTCGGTCTAAGGTCAGCAATCAAGGCGGTTCAGCATCAATGTTAATGGTGCAAAACAAAGAAAGCAAACCGCAAGAAATACCAACAGGCAACTTACCGGCGGAAAGGCTGATGCACGGATATCCTCCTTTTACGTACAAGAAACGTTCGACACCTTGCAGCAAGAAGGTCTCACCTCAGAAGCAGATAAGATCGGCGTGCAATGGAAATTTATCCCTCCAGGTGCGCCAAATATGGGTGGCGCATGGGAACGCTTGGTGTGATCAGTCAAGACCGCACTAGACGCTACACTTAACGAAAAATATCGACGAGAGGAGGTACTCCACACTCTCGTCCTAGAGGGTGAGCACATAGTCAACTCTCGACCTCTCACTGGTCCTGCGGCGCAGCGAGAATCGGCAGCTTCGACGACAGTGAACTCGTGGGCAGATCTACATGGAAGGCCACGCAGCGGCTTGCCGACCACTTCTGGCAACATTGGCTGCGAGAATATCTACCCACTCTTTTGCCAAGGAAGACGAAGGCAAGAACCAGCGCAACAGACCTGCAAGTTGGAGACATTGTGCAGAATTTTCCAAGTGTATCTTGGACCCGATGGGCGAACAAGGATCGTCGACGTCGAGACGCGCGGAGGTGTGCTGAGAAGACCCAGTTCAAGAGTAGTGCTGCTGGTGCCGGGAGTATCGCCGAGCCAGGAGGATGGTGCGACGCACGAGGGGGAAAATGTCGGCGACAAGGCATATAATTAACCAGTGACGAACTGTGTTTTGTTCATAAGACTCTCAGATGAAGTAAAAAAAGGTAGATATCGCACCTAGAACAAGAAACTGTAACCAATTTTATAACTTTGTGTGAGTCAGAGGAGTGTTGCCACTTTTTTTAAAAGTCCCTGAAAATCGAGATACAATACTACACAATTATAACAGTAATATGCGACGGGAATGTAAAAGTATATCTGTCTGTTTTAATTAATGTCAACAATCTGACAATTCAAAAAAAAAAAGATAAAGCATGTAGGAGGCGTCTGTAGATATATAGATAGATAGATTGTCCAGTGAGCATGTAAGCATCGATAAAATATACAACATAATATGTAATGTAAATCATGTTTATTATAAAAAATTACTCAATAGTAAAAAAAACCTAGTTGAAATAAAAATAAATTTTCATGGAATTAAAAATATACTTTTCTAAATGAAAACAAGTATATTTTAGTAAATGCAAAATAGAACAAACTCCAGCCGGGAGCACAAAGGATTGTTCTAATTTGTACCCCGGGTAGGAGAGATATGAAGTATCAGCCGGAGAGGACAACAAGTCTCGGTTAAAAAGAAAGGTATTCTGTAAGGTCGTGGTACCACCCCGGTTCAAGCTGGCCTGTCCACGCGATATCAATAGCCGCTGCGTAGCTCTACTACTGTCAAGTCAAGAGGATGGCTGCCATTTTGACTCATTTCGGCTCAGTTTTATAGCAGCTACCCTTCATTTTTTTAAAGGAAAACAAACGAGCATACAGGATGAAATAGATAACAAGCCGCAATATAATAATGACATTGACTTTATTAAATATGATAACAAATTTATTACTATTCCTACACAAATCGCAAATACTTTTAATAATTTCTTCATTGAATTGACAAACAAAGATATCCAAAATAATATACCAAAAAATAAATCCAATCTAATCTTAAATAATTCTATTTATCTACACCCTGTTGACGAATATGATATAAATAAAGTAATAGTGACATTGAATAATAGTGACTCAGAAGGGTATGACGGCATTTGTACTAAAGTAATTAAGGCATGCAACAAAGAAAGAGGTAGGGTTTTGGCATTTTTAATAAACTTATCAATAATCTCTGGTATCTTTCCTGGTAAACTTAAATTTTCCTTGATTAAGCCTTTATTCAAAAAAGACAAAAAATCAATTTTGAACAATTACCGCCCTATTGCGCTCGTGCCAATTTTGTCAAAAGTATATGAAAAACTTATGCATACTAAACTCACATCGTTCTTTGACAAGTATCATGTCCTGAATCCCACTCAGTATGGGTTCCAGAGGGGAAAATCTACTACACATGCTGTTTTCGATATGGTAAATGAGACACTAACATGCCTAAATGCTAATAATTATACAACTGCACTCTTCTTTGACATGTCGAAGGCTTTCGATTTTGTCTCACATAATTCATTACTGGTAAAATTGGAAAAATGTGGCATTAGAGGCACTGCTTTAAGTTGGATTAAAAGTTACTTGCAAAATAGACGTCAATCTGTTGAAATAAGCAAACCAGACAGTAATCATGTGGTCCTAAATCACAAATCAGATTTTAAAGAAAACAAATATGGAGTTCCACAGGGTAGCGTTTTGGGACCACTGTTGTTCTTAGTATATATAAATAATCTTCCGGATGTAACTAAACACAAATGCATTTTATTTGCTGACGACATATCTGTAATAGTAAAAACAGATGGTAAACAATCACTTAAAGATCACATTAATGATATTAACAATACTGTAAAAACAATAATAGAATGGCTTAAAAATAACAACCTACTTGTAAATCTTGACAAAACTTATTTTATAAATTTCAATGACATATTATACCAGACAATGAACATTAATTTTGAAGGACAAACACTAAAAAGTACAAATATGACAAAATTCCTAGGTGTATGGATTGATCAAAGACTAAATTGGAAATGTCAAGTTGAACATGTATGTAAAAAAGTAAATAGATTTTCGTACGCACTTTATAAACTAAGCAAAGTAGCCACAAAAAATACAGCACTTACTGCGTACTTTGCATATGTGGAATGCGTACTGCGATACGGGCTTATTATATGGGGCAATAGCACAGATGCAAAAAAGGCATTCATTGCCCAAAAAAAATGTATTAGAGCAATATGTGGCACCGCACCTGATGAGCCTTGCAGGCCGCTATTTGTATCTCTAAAAATACTACCACTCCCACGCCTGTACATTTTTGAAATTGCAAAGTTTGTAAAACAAAACATGTATTATTTCAGACAAGCAAAAGAGGTTTATACGCAAAATACCAGAAATGGCAATAGACTTGCTGCTGAAATTATACCCAAGAGTGCTCGGTTTAAAAAAAATTGCTACTGGATGTGTATGCTCATATTTAAAATACTCCAAAATATCAAAGACTTGCCCCTTAATAGATTTAAAGGCGCCCTTTACAGGTGGCTAAATGATCATTGTTTTTATAATGTGAATGACTACCTAAATTTGACATGATGTGACACAACAGTAGTTATATATTTTTAATTGCATTTTCAATTTTAAATATTTTTAAATTTGTATGTATTGGTATTATGTATTGATAATTTCTATTCTATTATATAGTCGCTATTTTAATAAAAAAGGAAATAATCTTAATTACAAAAAATGTATTTGCATGCTATCCATAGATGGCTGAAAAAGCTGTACTGTAAAAGTTGTAATAACCACCTTAATGTAACCTTTTTCAAAGCAAATAAATCCTCATTTCATTTCATTTCATTTCATTACAATCCACATGATGGTAAGTGTTTGGTGTGGCAAATAGACATCTGCATATATCCTTAATTACCAATCAAAATGCAGATGCGTTGTCACCCGTAACGACTAAGATGGAATGCCTCGTTTCCAGTAAAAAGGGTCTCCGGTTCTCTACATTCACCATACGAAACGTCGTAATTAAGCACTATTTTACGTTGGTATTCTGTGAGACCGTGGCCCTGCCCTGGTTGAGCCGACCCATTCGTGCTATAACAATACTACTAATAGTATAACAGCAGCATGGCTCTACCACTTAAAAAAATCATGTCTTACTAAATATATTATATTTAGTAAGACATGATTTATATATATATATATATATATATATATATATATATATATATATATATATATATATATATATATCATGTCTATGGTATATATATTCGTTGGTAGCCTAAAATCATAAATATTTTTTGATTGTAAAATAGTTTGTAAAGTACTCAACAATTAAAAAATTAAATATTTATCTTGACTTCAATTTGATGTAATATATAACAATTAATTTAAAGAATATGCTGATTACATATATTTTTATAACAGCCTAAAATTAATTACTCAAATCTCGGATCATTAGAAATAAGAAATACTGGCAACATTCTCCTGTTACGTAATCTCGAAACATTGACATTCGTGCTTCGAATAACCTTCAAAATTGTGTTGAAATAACAAATTAAAATATAGTTAAATGAGTGTTTACAAGTGAAACGACTTCATCTTCAGACTTTTTGTTCACTTTAGTATTGTTTTTGTAACATTTAACTACACAGGACGGCATTTTGTAGGCCAATTTACTGCACGACGCCCCGCCGGGAAGTACTGAGCGAAAATGAGCGTAGTTTGATGCACGTGTATGCGTGAACGCGTGTGCTTACATAAAGGAGCGGAGTTTTTTCGCTACACCAATAACAAAGGCCGCGCTGTATCTACCTTTTTTTACTTCATATGAGATAAGACTATTATAATTTCCTATATAGTGCAATTAGCGTGTAATAACTCAGAATATAATTTATAAAGGTTCGCTTTTAATAATAATTTTATAAGGAAGTTTTTAAGCGAAAATTTGTATTGAAAATACTTATAAAAATTTAAATCTTGTTTGGCGCTTGGAAATTAGTGTTAAATTAAAGGTTTAAAATGTAATGTAATATAAACAAAAAGAACTAAGAGTAGTTAGTTAGTACCATTTCTGGCTCACTGAGTCAGAAGTGGTACAAGTACGACGTTCGTCGACTCACGATCCAAAAAAAAAAAGGTTTTGGCATGCTCTGATCATGAATCTGCGGTCCATTTTTGCGTAGGACGCACGGTTCCGGAGATGTGCAGATCAATTAACTCTTATCTAATTGATATCCGGTGATGGCCTCCGCCGTCATTAGCGCTCCGTTGTTCTTATCTATTTATCTATTTTTTTATATTTTTTATTTATTGGACTACCAACGTAAGATACAACCAACTCGATAAATACAAATTATTTGTTACATAGTACAATAGGTAACTGTTCTCACATTTATAAGTAACCACATCATGCGTTTTATCCTGTAATGAAAACACTATAAAAATTATGTAAGTTAAAACAAGACAAAGGTCAATCACGATAGTTACGATAAAGGTTAGTCAACATTTTTAATTTTCGAAGTGGATGTCAATATCCGAATTCTTCTCAACATATTCATTGTACAAGCGGGTAGCGCGGACCAACGGTCCGGTATTGTTCATTGAATACCGTCATTATCTATGCTTCCTCAGCGTGGTGCTATTGTATTATACTCGTTTGTTCCTATCTACACTAATCTGACTCATCAATAAAACACATTACCTAATTTTGTTAACATTTTTATTTACAAAATACAAAATCTTATTACTTATTATCTATAAAATAGGAGCGAAATATCTCATCCACATAGCAAATACATTAACCAATATTCGCCACAAACTAAAGTCCACTCATTCTGAATCCTATCAACATTCCAGTTCCATCTTTTACAATTTCTTTTTAAAAACTCTAGATGATATCGTACGAATGAATCAAAATATTGACCGACGTCATTCGTATCGATATATAAAGCTACCCAATGTGACCCTGGTTTATCATGTGTATCCAAATTGCATATTATATACGTTGGTACGTGGGTGTGCAGCATGGCAGTTTATTGGCAGCATAAACATTATTTTCTAGAGTGGGGTGAATCTTTTTCAGATGTTGTTGTACATCTAGTGTATCCATGATATTACGTCTATTAGTAGATTATTGCAGTACCAATCTACTCAATGACTAACATAGGAATGATCAATTATAGTGATTTCTAAATATTAAATCGCATTATTTTGTGTTATACAAAACGTATTTGAGCCATCAATACACTGAACAAGACGCGACACGAAGTAATGTTGAGATAAGCAACAAAATGTGAGATAAGCTTGTTGACGCATAAATTTACTATCAATTCCACTGCAGAAATTCTTTAGATTAGAATTATCACTTACTGGTACTATATAAGACCAAGCAAATGCAGTCATGGAGTTAGTGTATGGTCGTTTGACCGCAGTGGATCTATCAACACTACATTTGTCTTACTTCAACGCATCTAAGGCCATGGATGTAAGTGTTTATTCTATTGACAAAGTTACTTTTCTTTCTGTTATTTTCTTACGTGTGTATGATTTGGTGTTAACAAATTATATTTAAATATTGTGTGTGTGTGTGTGTGTATACGATTAAACCGTGGTAGCTCAGATGGTTAGCGCAAGCTGTAAACTTCATAGTACCCGGGTTCGATCCCCGCCGGCACCAATTAAATTGTTAATTGCAATTTTAAGTGTTTATTCTATTGACAAACTTACTTTTCATGTTATTTTCTTACGTGTGTATGATTTAGTGTTAACAAATTATATTTAAATATTGTGTGTGTACCACATCTACGAATACTAGAGTAGTTAAAAATACTTTTTTAAAAATGACGGTCATTAGTTGATCATTAGTGAATGTGATTCTGTTTACTTAAATTACAGGAAGACAAGAGCAGAAGGAAGAAATGGGATGATGGGAAGTAATGAAGCATTGTTATGTGAAGTTTGTTGGAACAAACATACTTTTAGTCACGTGTAAATACTTTTAACATTTTGGTTCAAAATGACACAAAATCTAAAAAATATTAGACACATCATCGACATGGACGGATACACATTTACATTACATATTCTCATAAACATTTTCAATGTAGAGAAATGGCTATTCTAGACGTAAAACTATCTAATAAAAATGATGCGTTTATCGCTTGTTTGTTTCGGCCAAGTTAACAACAACAAAAAAAAACTGTTCTTTATTGTGAAACACACGTGCACGGCATTCTATATTTTGATATGACCGAAGAATTAAAATGTGCCTACAAACAAGAGAACATCATCCCCATATTAAATTGGTATATTAGAAATTTGTGCAAAGACGAAGTGATCATACATATATATATATACATAGCATACAAAGGTGGTTCAACAGAAAAACAATTTTTAAAAATGTTGACGACGAATGATAGAATTTTTAATATTGAAGAATACAAATGTCCAAAATACGATGATTTGGTAAATGTCATAAATTTAAACAAACGTTATGTGTGTAATAATCATATATTTGCAAAAAATAATCACAAAATTTTACATTGTTCTTGTGACGAAGTGTGGGTTTTTTACAAGTAGTTATTGCTTGAAAATAAAATTTTAAATTAATCACAAATTTTGTTTGATTTCCCAAAAATATTAGTTATAGTACACAATATATATTAATTGTTTACACCAACACTTTCATTTTTTATTTCACCCCTTAGAACTTTAGACGTGTGTAATATTTCACTTTATACATCCGTTTACTCCTATTGTGGCAAGACCAAGTGGATGTGGGAAGTCAAATTTTGTAACAAATTTCGTAAAATCAGTTACAGAAATATGTAATTGTGATTTTAATCAGATCATATGGTGCTTTGATGAAATGCTACCTTTATATAATTTACCAAATGTTAACTATCATCAAGGGATTCTAAATCTTAATATGTTTGATGGTGAAAACCCACATCTCGTTATTATTGATGATCTAATGAGAGAGTCCGATGTAACTTTAAACTCGAACAGTGTTTTGTATTAGATTAAATAGAAGATTTATATAGAAATAAAAAATAATATATTGCATACAATTTGTTTTATTTAATTTTATAACGTTTCACACAGTTACACACACAAAATGCATTACACATAACTCATAAAATCTAACACACCAACACATATTATAAACTTAACTACTACTAGTCTACAGTAACATTTCTGTTTTTATCTATCTCAATAATATTATCAAACTCAGCATAAACTAGACATTTAATTGTTTGTATTAGTGAGGATTCAAATCGTACTTCTAATCTTACACTACCATGCTTTATGAGATTCCAATGAGCTGATGAGTTGGCTGATAAATCAGGAGTTAAGTCAAATGCTAATAGACAGTAACCTTTGGCATACTGTTCACAAGAGATTCCATTTCCTTCATTAAGAAAGTGAATACCAGTTCCTGAGAATAGATTATGATATGCTGATGTAAATATACTATTATTAAAAGATGGTTGCAAAGCTTTTGAAGGTATTTGTTGACCATCAATATATAAGTTAAATGGATTTTTAGTAAGGGAACCATTAATAGCAGAATTGTTCACAAATCCAATTATACATCTTTTGGGTACCTGTCCTAAAAATATATTATCAAGAGTTTTTCCTTGAACACCCGATTGAATTGTTAAAACTTTTACTTCAGCTCGAGTAATAGGATATTTAGCAGTGGTAGAAGCTAAAACTTTTTGATGTGCGAGTAATACATTTGGATTAACTCGAACTCGTCGAACAATAAGAGTTGCGTCCGTAATGCAAACTTTAAACTTTACATCGTTTGACCCAGCAATTAAATTAAAACTCTCTCTTGATCAAACCAATTTAACACTCATTTCAACACCATTAATTAAAAATTTATCTTGGTTGAAAATGTCATCGTGAAGATGACCAATCATTTCTATTTTTTTACTTTCACTAATCAATTCCTGTCTTTTAACAAATCCTATGTTTTTACCATCCGTAGAATCCATTTTTCCTGCTGTATCATCATACCAAAGACTACAAGTAAGATGAGATTGTTTAGCAGCAGGAGCATAGTTTAAAAGGGTTTCCATGTATGCTCGATATGCATAGGTATTATTAGGTGGTAATACAAGTTTTTGGTTTAAATAAACATCAAGTTGACTAAAAAGTGAATGCAGCCAATTATTTACAGGTGCTACTATTGTAGTAGATATCAAGTTAGTTGAATCTTGATTTAATACTTTTGCCTTTATGTGGAGTAATGTATGAGACAAATCTATGTAGTCATCGCCTGTCCCAGGAACTTGAAACTCGATAGGTCCATCATCACCAAGAGATGATTGGTTTATAATGAATCCACAATCCATTTTCAATGCTAGTTTGTGTAGACGGTAGTGCAAACAAATCCTATTCTGACTTAACGCACTCACAAGAATGATTATGAAGGAAATACATATTTAATTTGAAAATATATCTTTGATATTTTTGGTTTGAGACTAAGTTTTTTCGCAGCTTGCACTTTAGCAGTTAATGGTGGTATGAACGAGGTCAATCGTTTTCTTTTAGTTTTATACCCAGATCCTGTCGTGTGAAATTGATCAATTTTCTCATCAGCCTTTCGTTTTAAATTCGTACTAACTTGCTTTAGACGATCTTTTATTGAAGCTTCCATGGGACGCGCTTGAACCATATCCGATAAAAGTCCTACTCCAGCGCTTAATGCCTCCTTACCAATCACTCGAGAACCACTTAAAAGTAAAGGTAAAACTGATCTAAATAACCCCCCTAAGAAGCTCCCAATACCATGACCGCGTTGGTATAGTGAACCCTTATAAATTACTCCAACACCTGACCCAGCTTGAAGTGTATAATAATTTTCATATGGACATTTATCATGATCACGAAGAGAGTTCACTATTATAATTTTCGGAAATGTAGTTTAATACACACGGTTCCAAACTGGAATGGTATTTTTTGTCCTGTGCTCGATCTTATAACTATTTCCAGCGTATCGAACTCTCTGCGCATAACAGGTAAGTAGTGAGGTTGAGAGAAAACGTGCATTTTATTTGCACCATAAATGTATTTTGTGGGATCTAATGAAATAACTCTTAGTAAAGGAGTCATAACATCACCCACAATCCGAGAATCGATAATGTCGCAATATAGAAATAGTTGAGGTTGTAACCCTAAGTGTAAATTAGCAGGACACTTTCCAAAATTTCTCTTTAGGAGATTTTTATTTGGTTCATAACTTAGTTGTAAACTTTATTTGGGTGATAATGTTACGGATGTTATATTTTTATCTAAAACAGAAATAGACACAAATTTTGTTATTTCATCATAGCTAAATTTCAAGTTCTCTCCGATACCATTTAACACTCTTAAAATATGCTCAACGTTATCATAGTTGGTAGCTGGAATATGTTTTTTGTAGTACACTTTGGATGGTTTATCTTCATTAGGCATTAACATAGATTTTGTAATGTATATAACATTTTCATGATCTTGACCAGTAAACATGGTACATGGATATTGAAACTCGACAACTCCAACTTACCATTCACCTTCTAATTTAATAGCTTTTGGTAATTTCGTTTAAAAATTTGTGGTCTTGTTATCAGGAAAGTATTCCATTGAACTATTGCTGAGCAAAGTTAAATAAAAACTTTCTTTATACATATTTCTTTTAAACTAGAAGCTAAAATCCAACTGTTAAATTTATCTGGATAACCTTTCCACTTCACTAATACTTCTTTTCTGTTACCTGAATAACGAGTGTCAATTATTTTATCTATTTTATATTGTGAGGTGGGGTTGTAAGTGATTTTCTGTAATTCTCTTTCATAAAAAGTCCCAACTATTGGTTCATTTTGTGAATCTGTTATTGTATAAACAACCCATGGAGATCTATCAATTATTGAAGATATAATAAATATTTCATCACTCCAATTTGATTTATATCCTTTTTGGAAAACATGTTTATATTTAGTTATTCGAACATAATCACCCACATTGAAATTTGGTTTAGGATTTTCTAAAGAAAGTTTGTTTGACCGTCTATCATAAAGATTAGTCCAAACTGTCATCATATTGTTGGAATTTACATCACAAACAACACATCTATATATCTATAAGTATTATTATGAGTGAAATAATGCCACATTTTCATTTTTAGTGTTCTTTGAAATCGTTAAACAATACTGGTCTTAATGTCAGGATTGTTAGTGGTATAGTAAATAATCTTTTTGGATTTAAAGTATTTTTGTACATCTTTTGAAACAAATTCTGTACCTTTATCAGATTGTATGTGAGTAGGTGTTAAATTACTTTCAGTAAATATACTTTCAAAACATTCTTTAGTTGTTTCTGAGTTTCTCTTTTTCATTGGTCTTGCAAAAGCATATTTACTAAATACATCAATAACACAAAGTATATACTTGAAACCATCATTATATTGAGAATAAGTTCACATATCACTTAAATCATCTTGCCACAGTTCATTAATATTTGATGGAATGTACCTATTACGCTGGAATTTTTTTCGAATGGGTTTACGTAATGTGTATGTTTCTTGTGATTTTAACCATTCCTTTACTTGCTTTTTATTCATTTTACCCTTCATGGCTTTTGATAATTTATCAATACTACCAAAACTAGCGGGATTAGATGGATCATAATAAATCCTGTTAATTTCTTCTAGTACGGGGTCCATTTTTCCCACTCAAACCATTTACGTATTTTAGCTGTAGACTTTTTATCTCTACTGCTCGGTGCAGAAAACTCTATTTTAGTTATAGATTTTGTATCTCCTCTACTCGGTGTAAAAAAACTCTTGAACTTCAATCTCAGAGGGTTTGTTCAGATCTTTTGCTTGAAGTTGGTTAATAAACTCACATCCCTTTGGATTTCCAATATAAGTAAGTGGTACTTTAATATCTTTTAATGCTTCAGCAAATCTATCCCACCCCACTGGATCACTTCTTTTTAAGGGTCTTAGTGAATCATTTATTAAATCAACAATATTACTTCCAGGAATTTTTTCGTTATCAATTATGACTGTACCTTCATTATCCCAATGTATTTTACTTTTACTTGTTTCAACTAAGTTTAATAATAACTGTCCTTTTTATTATAAGTTTTTGGTATTAAACTGAGTATTTGAAATGGTGTGTAAAGTGGATTTTCATCGTTTTCTTTACTTTCAGTGGATCGATTCTCCTCCAACAAAGATTCAACATCAACTGAAGTTTTTAGATCTCTATCTTTATTTTTAAAACCAATTTTAGACTTATTTGAATCTTCATTAGATGTATCAGAATAAATTGGTAATCTAAGTGGTTGACGATGCTCTTCGATAAAATAAAGGTATTGATACCCGCTCAAGTCGACGGCACTAGCGCCATCTAGTCTCGAACCGAAGAACTAAACTTCTTGAAGTCGAAACACGAACTCTCGGTACCTTGCGCGTGTTTACTTGAATATTCTGGATATTTCGCTGCTAATTTATATAAATAGGCGCTGCAAGATGCGATCGGGGAAGTATTGGAGTTGGCGACACAAGCGAAGCTTCGGAGCGGAATAAAGTGAATCAATGTGATTAATTATTAGTGTTTTTAACTTTAATTAGTGTAAAGTGAATTAAAGTGTTAATTTAGGTAATTCTATCGGCAATTTTTATTGTCACAAACCTGAAGCTCGTAACAGTATCTTTGCAGTGTTTGTAAATATAACATCCATTTCTTTCGGTCTTCCGTCTTACTATTCGTAATATTTTGCATTTCAATATCTAATCGAGATAAATTACTATTAACCTTATTTTCTTGTTTTAATTTTTCAATCAATCCAGGTTCGATAAGTATCATTTTCTTTGCATTTTCCATGTTAACTGGCTAGTGCACTCGCTATTCCACTCAATATTGCACCTAATATTATTGGTAAGAACGCCCTTCCTTTTTGTATAATTATATTTTTTCTTAGTTTATGTTTACACTTACGCACTAGTTTACGGAGTATATTTTTGTGTTTATTCAATTTTTGTTTATCTTGATCTTTAAGAGGTACTTTTCCTTGTAAAACTTTATGAATACACTCACAAACACAGTTAATTTCTTCTTCATCACACGTTTTAAGTAATGCTCTTTGATATTTTGGTTTAAGCGTATGCAAAGCGTTTAGCAAATGTTTATGCGTTGTGAGTCGACGATGCATCATTTAGCAATGATTTGAATTGTTTGATTCTTGGTGTATTTAAACTCTTTTGTAGGGACGTAGACTGTACAGAAACCATTAAATGGAAAGACATTTGTCTTGATACGACAAAATAATCATATACACACACAATATTTAAATATAATTTGTTAACACTAAATCATACACACGTAAGAAAATAACAGAAAGAAAAGTAAGTTTGTCAATAGAATAAACACTTACATCCAAGGCCTTTGATGAGTTGAAGTAAGATAAATGTAGTATTGATAGATCCACTGCGGTCAAACGACCATACACTAACTCCATGACTGCATTTGCTTGGTCTTATATAGTACCAGTAAGTAATAATTCTAATCTAAAGAATTTCTGCAGTGGAATTGACAGTAAATTTATGCGTCAACAAGCTTATCTCACATTTTGTTGCTTATCTCAACATTACTTCGTGTCGCGTCTTGTTCAGTGTATTGATGGCTCAAATACGTTTTGTATAACACAAAATAATGCGATTTAATATTTAGAAATCACTATAATTGATCATTCCTATGTTAGTCATTGAGTAGATTGGTACTGTAATAATCTACTAATAGCAGTAATATCATGGATACACTAGATGTACAACAACATCTGAAAAAGATTCACCCCACTCTAGAAAATAATGTTTATGCTGCCAATAAACTGCCATGCTGCACACCCACGTACCAACGTATATAATATGCAATTTGGATACACATGATAAACCAGGGTCACATTGGGTAGCTTTATATATCGATACGAATGACGTCGGTCAATATTTTGATTCATTCGTACGATATCATCTAGAGTTTTTAAAAAGAAATTGTAAAAGATGGAACTGGAATGTTGATAGGATTCAGAATGAGTGGACTTCAGTTTGTGGCGAATATTGGTTAATGTATTTGCTATGTGGATGAGATATTTCGCTCCTATTTTATAGATAATAAGTAATAAGATTTTGTATTTTGTAAATAAATGTATAAAAAATGTTGCATACCCGTAACATTCATTGCTATGCAGATGACAGCACTGGTGATGCTCTTTACACCGGCCGAGCCAATATTTCTCGGGAAAACGTCTCCGAGTGCCGGGACAAACTTGTGTCTGAAGTCGAGTCTTTGCTGTACAGAGTCTCGGATTGGGGACGACTAAATCTAGTCCAGTTTAACCCCCAGAAGACACAAGTTTGCGCGTTAACCGCTAAAAAGAACCCCTTTGTCGTATCCCCTCAGTTTCAAGGCACTCCCCTTGTTGCCTCAGCCAGTATCGGAATCCTCGGCGTCGACATATCGAGTGACGTGCAGTTTCGTGGTCACTTGGAAGGGAAGGCCAAATTGGCCTCTAAAAAGCTTGGCGTGCTCAGCAGAGCGGGACAGTATTTCATGCCGGCACACCGCCTGCAACTTTACAAGGCGCAGGTTCGGCCGCACATGGAATACTGTTCCGATCTCTGGGCTGGGGCTCCCCAGTACCAGCTCCTTCCACTTGACCGCATCCAGCGCAGAGCGGCTCGAATCGTCGACGACTGAGAGCTTTCCGATCGGCTCGATTCACTGGCGTTGCGAAGAGATGTTGCATCTCTTTGCGTATTTTATCGCATCTATCACGGGGAGTGCTCTGAGGAATTGTTCGGATTAATCCCAACCGCCAAATTTCGTGAACGCACGACACGGCAAACGTCCCGATACCATCCACACCATCTGGATGCTTGGCGGTCCACCACTGTACGTTTCACAAGGAGTTTTCTTCCACGTACAACCTCTCTGTGGAATAGTTTATCACCGGCGATTTTTCCGGACCGATACGACCTGGGGACCTTCAAGAAAAGAGCTTACTCCTTTCTAAAGGGCCGGCAACGCACCCGCAAGTCTCCTGGTGTTGCGGTTGATCATGGGCGGCGGTAGTCACTTAACATCAGGTGAGCCGCATGCTCGTTTGCCCCCTCTTCTATAAAAAAAAATAAAAATAAAAAAAAATAAAAATGTTAACAAAATTAGGTAATGTGTTTTATTGATGAGTCAGATTAGTGTAGATAGGAACAAACGAGTATAATACAATAGCACCACGCTGAGGAAGCATAGATAATGACGGTATTCAATGAACAATACCGGACCGTTGGTCCGCGCTACCCGCTTGTACAATGAATATGTTGAGAAGAATTCGGATATTGACATCCACTTCGAAAATTAAAAATGTTGACTAACCTTTATCGTAACTATCGTGATTGACCTTTGTCTTGTTTTAACTTACATAATTTTTATAGTGTTTTCATTACAGGATAAAACGCATGATGTGGTTACTTATAAATGTGAGAACAGTTACCTATTGTACTATGTAACAAATAATTTGTATTTATCGAGTTGGTTGTATCTTACGTTGGTAGTCCAATAAATAAAAAATATAAAAAAATAGATAAATAGATAAGAACAACGGAGCGCTAATGACGGCGGAGGCCATCACCGGATATCAATTAGATAAGAGTTAATTGATCTGCACATCTCCGGAACCGTGCGTCCTACGCAAAAATGGACCGCAGATTCATGATCAGAGCATGCCAAAACCTTTTTTTTTTGGATCGTGAGTCGACGAACGTCGTACTTGTACCACTTCTGACTCAGTGAGCCAGAAATGGTACTAACTAACTACTCTTAGTTCTTTTTGTTTATATTACATTACATTTTAAACCTTTAATTTAACACTAATTTCCAAGCGCCAAACAAGATTTAAATTTTTATAAGTATTTTCAATACAAATTTTCGCTTAAAAACTTCCTTATAAAATTATTATTAAAAGCGAACCTTTATAAATTATATTCTGAGTTATTACACGCTAATTGCACTATATAGGAAATTATAATAGTCTTATCTCATATGAAGTAAAAAAAGGTAGATACAGCGCGGCCTTTGTTATTGGTGTAGCGAAAAAACTCCGCTCCTTTATGTAAGCACACGCGTTCACGCATACACGTGCATCAAACTACGCTCATTTTCGCTCAGTACTTCCCGGCGGGGCGTCGTGCAGTAAATTGGCCTACAAAATGCCGTCCTGTGTAGTTAAATGTTACAAAAACAATACTAAAGTGAACAAAAAGTCTGAAGATGAAGTCGTTTCACTTGTAAACACTCATTTAACTATATTTTAATTTGTTATTTCAACACAATTTTGAAGGTTATTCGAAGCACGAATGTCAATGTTTCGAGATTACGTAACAGGAGAATGTTGCCAGTATTTCTTATTTCTAATGATCCGAGATTTGAGTAATTAATTTTAGGCTGTTATAAAAATATATGTAATCAGCATATTTTTTAAATTAATTGTTATATATTACATCAAATTGAAGTCAAGATAAATATTTAATTTTTTAATTGTTGAGTACTTTACAAACTATTTTACTATCAAAAAATATTTATGATTTTAGGCTACCAACGAATATATATACCATAGACATATATATATATATATATATATATATATATATATATATATATATATATATATATATATATATATATATATAAATCATGTCTTACTAAATATAATATATTTAGTAAGACATGATTTTTTTAAGTGGTAGAGCCATGCTGCTGTTATACTATTAGTAGCATTGTTATAGCACGAATGGGTCGGCTCAACCAGGGCAGGACCACGGTCTCACAGAATACCAACGTAAAATAGTGCTTAATTACGACGTTTCGTATGGTGAATGTAGAGAACCGGAGACCCTTTTTACTGGAAACGAGGCATTCCATCTTAGTCGTTACGGGTGACAACGCATCTGCATTTTGATTGGTAATTAAGGATATATGCAGATGTCTATTTGCCACACCAAACACTTACCATCATGTGGATTGTAATGAAATGAAATGAAATGGAATTAGGATTTATTTGCTTTGAAAAAGATTACATTTAGGTGGTTATTACAACTTTTACAGTACAGCTTTTTCAGCCATCTATGGATAGCATGCAAATACATTTTTTGTAATTAAGATTATTTAGTTTTTTATTAAAATAGCGACTATATAATAGAATAGAAATTATCAATACATAATACCAATACATACAAATTTAAAAATATTTAAAATTGAAAATGCAATTAAAAATATATAACTACTGTTGTGTCACATCATGTCAAATTTAGGTAGTCATTCACATTATAAAAACAATGATCATTTAGCCACCTGTAAAGGGCGCCTTTAAATCTATTAAGGGGCAAGTCTTTGATATTTTGGAGTATTTTAAATATGAGCATACACATCCAGTAGCAATTTTTTTTAAGCCGAGCACTCTTGGGTATAATTTCAGTAGCAAGTCTATTGCCATTTCTGGTATTTTGCGTATAAACCTCTTTTGCTTGTCTGAAATAATACATGTTTTGTTTTACAAACTTTGCAATTTCAAAAATGTACAGGCGTGGGAGTGGTAGTATTTTTAGAGATACAAATAGCGGCCTGCAAGGCTCATCAGGTGCGGTGCCACATATTGCTCTAATACATTTTTTTTGGGCAATGAATGCCTTTTTTGCATCTGTGCTATTGCCCCATATAATAAGCCCGTATCGCAGTACGCATTCCACATATGCAAAGTACGCAGTAAGTGCTGTATTTTTTGTGGCTACTTTGCTTAGTTTATAAAGTGCGTACGAAAATCTATTTACTTTTTTACATACATGTTCAACTTGACATTTCCAATTTAGTTTTTGATCAATCCATACACCTAGGAATTTTGTCATATTTGTACTTTTTAGTGTTTGTCCTTCAAAATTAATGTTCATTGTCTGGTATAATATGTCATTGAAATTTATAAAATAAGTTTTGTCAAGATTTACAAGTAGGTTGTTATTTTTAAGCCATTCTATTATTGTTTTTACAGTATTGTTAATATCATTAATGTGATCTTTAAGTGATTGTTTACCATCTGTTTTTACTATTACAGATATGTCGTCAGCAAATAAAATGCATTTGTGTTTAGTTACATCCGGAAGATTATTTATATATACTAAGAACAACAGTGGTCCCAAAACGCTACCCTGTGGAACTCCATATTTGTTTTCTTTAAAATCTGATTTGTGATTTAGGACCACATGATTACTGTCTGGTTTGCTTATTTCAACAGATTGACGTCTATTTTGCAAGTAACTTTTAATCCAACTTAAAGCAGTGCCTCTAATGCCACATTTTTCCAATTTTACCAGTAATGAATTATGTGAGACAAAATCGAAAGCCTTCGACATGTCAAAGAAGAGTGCAGTTGTATAATTATTAGCATTTAGGCATGTTAGTGTCTCATTTACCATATCGAAAACAGCATGTGTAGTAGATTTTCCCCTCTGGAACCCATATTGAGTGGGATTCAGGACATGATACTTGTCAAAGAACGATGTGAGTTTAGTATGCATAAGTTTTTCATATACTTTTGACAAAATTGGCACGAGCGCAATAGGGCGGTAATTGTTCAAAATTGATTTTTTGTCTTTTTTGAATAAAGGCTTAATCAAGGAAAATTTAAGTTTATCAGGAAAGATACCAGAGATTATTGATAAGTTTATTAAAAATGCCAAAACCCTACCTATTTCTTTGTTGCATGCCTTAATTACTTTAGTACAAATGCCGTCATACCCTTCTGAGTCACTATTATTCAAGGTCACTATTACTTTATTTATATCATATTCATCAACAGGGTGTAGATAAATAGAATTATTTAAGATTAGATTGGATTTATTTTTGGTATATTATTTTGGATATCTTTGTTTGTCAATTCAATGAAGAAATTATTAAAAGTATTTGCAATTTGTGTAGGATTAGAAATAAATTTGTTGTCATATTCAATAAAGTCAATGTGATTATTATATTGCGGCTTGGTATCTATTTCATCCTGTATGACCTGCCAAGTAGCTTTGCAGGTATTTTTGCTGTTTATCACATATTTATTATTAGTTATTTTTTTTGGAACATAGTATGCATTTTTAAGCAGTTTTGAATAAACTTTATATTTGTGTTTATTTTGAGGAGTTTTTCTCCTATAGTAGTTTCTTCTTAGGACTCTATTTTTCGCGCGGCTATTCCTGATTCCCTTAGAAATCCTAAAACTTTTTTATATGGGAAGCATAGTTTGTAAAGAAGGCATAGCCAATCATGAAATTTATTAAACGCAGCATTAGGTTCTGTTTCGCTGTAAACATCGGAGAAGGAAAGGCTCGCCAAATATTTTTTAAACTTCTCTATATTTTCAGAAGAATAGTCCCTCCTATAGGTGTATAAGGTTTTTGGGGGAGTATTCTTTGATATAGTACTGAAACCAAGAATTTGCGCAGTATCGTGGTCCGATAAACAGAGAGGGAGGTTAAGTCCAGTTGCACCTTTAATATTACTAAATATATGGTCAATACATGATAGGTCTCTAGTAGGTTCCGTAATATGCTGAGTGAGATTATAATTTTGGAGAATATCGAGTAAGTTGTTGGTCACATTATTTCTTATTAAAGTATTTATGTTGATATCTCCCACAATCACAATTTTTTGCTTCGAGTGCTTATGCGAATATTTACTAAGCACAAACTCCAGTTTATCGAAAAAACATTCAAAATGCCTTTTTTGTAGCAGTTGAAGAACGGTATACGCAGACAATAATTATGTTGTGATAAGGTATTTTTATTGAGCAACATTCAAAATGAAAGTTGGCTGAAGCCTCGTCAAAAATCGTTACTTGCTTGAATGCTATACCTTTTTTTACCATTATGCAGGTTCCACCCCTTTTCTTGTTTCGTGAATAGTGGGCCGCAAGTTCGTAATTATGTATATTGATATTTTTTTCCTCACCACACTTTTGAAAGTCTCTGAAAAACAAAGCACATCCGGGGACAAATCTTGATTTAGTGCCGAGAGAGTCACTTCCATAAGTTCTTTTTTTGAGGATAATCCCTGTATATTTTGATGAAGGATTACGAATAAATTGTTATTATTGTTAGGAACGAAAAAATTCATGAATTTTGTTTTCGAGTTTTTGTGTTGTTTTATTTGGTGATTCTTTTGCTTTAATAGGGAAGTAATATGGTATTGTGCCTTTTTTATATACTTGCATGTTCGCGCTATTCTTTGAAATGTAATTGATCTTATTTGAATCCTTTTTTAATTTTAGCCCATTTTTAATATAATCGTGTTCATATTTTAGATAATCTATTTCTATATTCAATATACTCATTTGTAATCGTCTGTATTTCGTTCTTGCAAATATGAAACACTTTATAGTAAGGGTAAGGAATAAAATGTATAATATCCCTGTTTATGCGCGACTATTACTAAAAAATATAAAATGAATGAAATCATAATTTTGTCTTTAAAATAGACAGTGATACTATATGCCCATTTATTACATATACATACGCCACAGTAAGGTATTTTGTAACAAAAATGATTGAAAGTTAAAAAGTGTTTAAATTAAAATACGAACGAAAGTTACTTCATCATCATGACAATTTTATGGAGATAAACTTTCCTCCTTATGGGATGTTATTAGGACGCGTATTTTAAGCGAGAGAGAGAGAGATTTGAAAAAGTAGCATAATGCTGCTGTGTTTCGTATGGTGAGTATACAACGTGTTCCCACAATGGTGACTTTAATTTTACACACGGGTAGTGCTAGTGCCCATTAATCATATTAAATTTGATAGATTAAAATTACTCGTAAATTGAAAAAAAAATTTTTTCAAACAAACTAAATAACAATATGTAACTAAAATTAGGATCACCGTTGCCAAAATTCATTAATAAAATTACCTAGTTAAGTCGGAGCGGCAACGCGTCGTTTTGCGAGCTGGCAACCGCTCAATGCGTCTGGTACCTACAACCTTGTACTCGTGATTGTCCGTATCTACTGATTGATGATTTTGGTGTTTGGGTGCCCAATGGTGCAGATTGTGCTGGTTCCACATGCCGTTTTTGGTGAACGTGCTTTCGTCAGTCTAACAAATTTGGGAAAGAAAGTCACAGTCCTCTTCAATTTTACTCAGTAACCGCTGACAATAATTCACTCTTATTAACTTATCACGCGCATGTACTTTTCTAACCTTGAATGGGTACCACTTTTTGAGCTTTAAATGTCCGCATATTCAGCTGCTGTGTAGTTCGGATGTGTATTTGCCATTACGATCATAAGTTTACACAAGCACTAATAACACAAATAAAAGCGTCCGTATCACAATAGATGTAAATGTACCTACTAGATTAGAAAACGAAAACAAAACAAAGCGTCTTTATATGGTCTTTATCGCAGTAACATAACCTGATTACACAAAAATTAATTAATAAAACAATAGGTAAGCATCTTTTTCGCGGAAACATTTACAAAAATATTAGTTGACGTAATTATGGGCACTACTGTGAAAATGTGTGTCAAGGACACAGGTTTGGCGACCACTAGAAATGCAAAAAAATAATTCGATTTCTGTGCGGCCTGGTGAGGGGCACACGTCGCTTGCGCCGCCCGCTTGCTGACAAAGTTTCTTTCCTTCAATAGTATTGCTTATTCGTTTTAATTTCAATGATGCAATGCTATGATCCGTGAACCCGCCAAATGACCGCTGCGCGACAGTTCTCTACGTACAGGTTGCTCTAAGATGCTATTTTCTAAAATTTCAAATAAATCCGTAAATAATAACGTTTAATGTTAATATAATATCTTCATGAAATGAAAATGTGTAAACGTATATGTGTGTTAAAATAAAGTCACCATCGTAGGAACACGTTGTAGAGAACTGGAGATCCTTTTTACTAGAAACGAGGCATTCCATCTTAATCCTCACGGGTGACAACGCATCTGTATTTTGATTTGTAATCGGGCATCGATGTAGATGTCTATGGGCCGCAGCAACCACTTACCATCAAGTGGACCGTGTGCTCGTTCGTCACCCTGTCCTATAAAGAAAAAAGAGATAATGAAAAGTTAAAATAATTCAACACGTGGTTCGGCGCGCGAATGACGCATAAGCCTAGCTGACCGATGAGAAACGAAGCAGTAAATGCGGCGCCGGTGCTTGAGGTGTCATCGTAACATATAGGCGTAAGCGAAGTATCAACGTGCCATTACATTTGTCACGTGCTCGGCAGTGAAGGAAAACATCGTGAGGAAACATACATGTCTAAGAGATCAAAAAAATTCGAAGATGTGTGAAGTCCACCAACACGACATTTCCTTGCCCTAAAACTCTCTCAGAAGTTAGAAGAAGCCTGTGCTTAGGAGTGGGACGTATATGGATTGTAATTTTAACTTTGAGCGAGGTGTCCCATCGCACGGCTCAGACGGGTTATGTACGCGAGTGAAACTGCGGGCCACAGCTAGTTTGTAATATCAGTTATAGTCTGTACAGATAAAGAATGGGATTAAAAATGGCGGTTCATCGAGCCCGTACTGTCCACATACACAAATAGTGTATGTGGACAGTATAGCAATAGTGAAAACCCGCTAATAAATTAAAATAATATTTATAACTAGCGACCTCCTCTAGCTTCTCCTGGGTGGGATCTATCAATGTTACGAACAAAAGGAAAAGACCGCGACCTAGTTCGTCGAATGAGGACAACAGGCTGGTCCAAAAGAAGGAAAGAATTAAGAAGACACACATCCAGGTCATAACGATCAGAGATGAAGACCTCTGTGCCAATACCCAGACACACACAGCTGTAGGACAGGTGACATCAGCCACTAACTCAAAAATTACATTAGCTGCGAAACAGATATATCGCACCATCATCCATAGAGGCGAGGAGAGATATCCGCAAGAAAATTGAAGAACTCAATCCAGCCAGAGCGATAGCCCCTAAGCCCATGGGGGAGAGGAACATGACGACCAAGATCGTCATAAAGAATGAAACTTTCGGATAAACGGTGGAGGCGATTGCAGAGGAGATCAACCGATGCATCGGGATTACACCGCTGAGAGCCAAACCAATCGACAAATCTGGTAGACTACACCTACTGCTCTTTGAAAACAAATACACCGTGAGACATATTCTCCACGCCTTTGACAAGTCGCAAAGGACTATCTTCTGCGCGAAGAAGAACAAGGCTCAGCCATACATGGAGAATTTAGCTCATATTAACCAGTGTAAGAATTGTTATGCCTTCGACCATACGAAGCACTCGTGCTACGGCACCAAAAAGGATCCAACCATGATCACGGTCACAGCTTAGGTAGCTACCATCACAGTATGCTCCAACTGCAAACACGAGGGGCTCGGAGCCAACCAGGTTAACCGCCCTGCGTTCCAGAAACAGCTGGCCAACAGAGAGCGAATCCTGCTGGACCGCCAGGCCAAGGCCAAGGAAAGATCAGAAGCTGCGCGGGTCAGGAAGGAGACTACCTTCGCGCAAGCTCTGAGAAGCAACAAGGATTTCCCGCAGCTGGGAGTCTCGAGCACTTCGATCACCACTGATGAAGAGCTCGGCTCTACGCCACCAAGGCAGACAGCACTAACTGCGTCCACCGACCAGCCGAACATGGACATCCTGCTGGCCATCCTCCAGCGCATGGACTCTGTGGTAGCTGAAGTAAACAACATAAGAATAGAAATGAACAGCCTGAAGACAGAACTACTCATAATCAAGAGAGCCAAAACTGCAACCACTGTTAATGGATAGTAGACAACCTGCGGAGACGGAAAATGAGAGGTGTGCGCATATTACATTTAAACGCGCAAAGTATGCAAAAGAAGTTCAATGAGATTAAAAATCTGGCGCAGAAGCACCGACCCTCGGTGATCGCGATCAATGAGTGCAGGATAAACTTCGAGACGAACAGATTCGATATCCCAGATTATGACAAGATCTATCACGCTACTGAACCACATCTAGTCACCGTCATGTACGGCGAGGCTACCTCTGGGTTGAGACGGAGGTGATCCTGGTCTGGGGAAACAAGCGACGCAACATCGAGGGAGTGGCCATCAAACTCTACACCAATCACTCAACTGGGGAGTACCTCAAAATCAAGGGACTATATCTTCGAATTCCTGACCAGAGCGATCTGACCGTTGAGCTCGAGGAGACCCTACTAGACGAGCCATCCATCATCGTTGGCGATCTCAACCTGTGTATGAGAGAACTACTACACTCAGGAGATAGAGGCCTGGGAGTCACAGCCAAGGACGCAATTGCTAAGGACTGTGCTATCTGGTGAACACTGGCCTGCCCTCCAGACCAACCAGCGTAGGGGCGTCGATCCCGGACACTGCGTTCGTCACCCACCAACAACTAGACTGTAGGACGAGACAACTAAAAGACGTTGGATCGGATCATCTTCCATGGCTACTCGACGTGGCGCTCCCGTGCGATGTGGAGGAGTCTGAAATGAGGAACACCAAGAGGATAGCCACCAACCTGGAACTGAGAAATCAGTACCAGGAGGCCCTGGGCAGTCGTGCTGTGGAACGGTTGCCAGTTGAAATCAACACGGACGAAAAGTGCGAGAGATACGTCGAGCGACTGGAGGATATTATCACCGAGACGCTCGATGAACTTGCTCCCCTTCATACACCCAACAGAAGAGAACTGCTTCCAGACAACATTAATGCTCTACTGAATGCAAGAAGAGCAATGAGAAAACTAAAGCATCGTGCGAGACTGGGCCCACTGGTCGTCTATGAGGCGGCCAGAACATTATACAACAAGGCCAAACACGATGCCGCTAAGGCTTTAGCCGAGTATAAAGAGAAAAACTGGATCTCCAAACCAGATGAGCCCAATGATAATCGAGCCCAGATGTGGAGAATCCAGCGAAATCTCAAGAAACCGATAACCAGACTGCCCCACATCGCAGCATGCAACACCGAGGTGGAAACGGTAAACAGCCTGGTGGACGCTGCCATTGTTAAGACGGCGAACATCGACAAAGAAGCCGAGGAAACTGAACACTACACTCCGTTCCAACCGCTAGAGCCAACCTGCCTTGAAGAAATCAAGACCGCTCCGGCAAAATTTAAGAATAAAAAAGCGCCCGGCTCCGACAACATCAAGGCGGACGCACTGAAACTTGGTGGCAAGGTATAGGTACGGGAGACACACCTGCTGGTTGCGCAGTACGTGCTGCGGACTGGCTACTTCCCAACCAGATGGAAACTCGGCACCTGCATATTCATCCACAAGCCGGGGCCACAAAGAAGCGAAGTCATATCACCCCATCACGCTGCTCAACATCATGGGTGAGCTGATGGAGCGAATGATTCTCGCCCGCCTGAAGCCCGCGGTTGAGAAGCTCCAGCCTCATTATCAACACGGATTCACCAAGCTCCGTGGCATTGCAACTCAGATACTGCGCACCAGCAAAATCATTGCCGACGCCATCAATGAAGGAAGGAGCGTGGCGATGGTATCGACGGATCTGTCCAAGGCCTCCGATTCCATGGCCTACGATTCCATCAACCATCAGGGTCTGGTGAAGAAGCTACAGAATGGCGACGTTCGCAACAACATCATATCTATATGATGTTGTTGCGATCTGCTAGAAAAATATCTAGCAGATCGTCGGCTGGTCGGGCGCTTCAGGACCACCCAGACGGAAGAACACCGCATTCTGCATGGAGTGCCACAGGGCTCGATTCTCGGACCCGTAATATTCAATCTGTACGTGAGCTAATTGGGCCATGGAACAGTGAGAGGAGAAAGATTATCGCAGTACGCCGATGATCTCTGCATTCTAAACATCTCGGACCCACCGACAAACCAGAATAGAGCAACCTCTGACCCGGACGTAGCCTGCCCGGCGCGTCGAATGGATGGTGGAGGCAATAATAGATTACTATACGCACTGGGGGCTACTGTGTAATGTGGACAAAACGGAGTGTATAATGTTGACAAAGAAGAAAAAATAAAGACCGTACGTGAGACTAAAAGGTACCAAAATTCCGTACAAAACATCGATAAAATATCTCGGGGTACAAATGGACAAACGACTGTCCATGAACGTTAACACCAACACTGTGGTCACCAAATTGAAAAAGGTCAGAGGCACGCTCGGACCGATCATCGGCTACCAATTCAAAGTATCCCTCAACACCAAGCTAGCGATAATCCAAGCCTGCATTCTCCCGATAATGGATTACGGGGTGGTGCAGCTCTTGCCCAAGTACTCCCTCTCGAACCTAGAGCGCATCGAGAGGCAATATCGGATGGCGCTGAAGTGCGCGGGACATATGCCCCACTATCTGGACACTGACCTGCTCTGGGAGATGCTGGACTTTGAGGCGTGGCACCTTAGAGCCCACGATCTCCACGCGAGTATGCTGAAGAAGATAGCGGCACTGGAAGTGCAAGATCTTCAACAGCCGGGAGCACTGCACACGGCTCATGGCCAATTCAACCCGGCGCTCGAGTCTACGAGACTGGGTGAAATCAACTATAGAACACGTCCCACACCTAGGAGACATGCCAAGGACAGTCACGGAAACGACCTCCTTCCGAGGCCGTTGCTCCTCCTTAGCGCAAGACAGAGACGAGAGCGAAATTAACTCATAATTACTGTAACCCCCAGCTCTCTAACACCCCATCCCAACCTGCTACAAAACTCCCTGTACACTAACCCACCTTCTCACCGCACCTCCCCTTAGCCAGTAAATAGATTGTAAGCTAGTTTGTAAAATAGTACGTAAGTTATTTATTCGATTAATAATATAGTCAGTGTGCCTGCGTGCACACGCTCATGCGGACACCGCACACCAATCTATAAAATAAATAAATAGTTTACTCTACACTATACGATTCCCTCGCGGGAAACACATAGCGCAATTAGCTAACTCACCCACTGCTGCCCCACACAGCAGGGGCGAAGGGACTATATGTAACACACTTTGTGAGCAATAAAGAACTATTCTATTCTATCTATCAATGTGGCGTTATTTAGGCTAAAGATAATCATTAAAGACCATTTTTTAATCTTATCATTATTTCTGATTTTATAAAATGACTAGAATTTTCGAATAAAATTTAGCCTTAATCACTCCTGCTAATATTTTATACAAAAACTTGAACATATAAAATCAAAAGTATAGGAACAAAAAAAATCTCAGAATGTAGTAGCTAACAAATTAACAAAACTGGACTGGATTTTTTTGTTGCTTATGGAAGTTTGTTATCATTGATTAATTGATTTCAATGACAAGTTGACCTGAAGCGTAGACAGAGAAACCTATAGATAAATTGACGCCTTCTTTCGCATTCGCACACGAAAAAGATAGATTTATGCATACGTCTTGCATAGAAATGAGATAGAGCGGTGTGATTGTTTGTCCCTTTCTCCGTGCCGGTTTTTTTTAACTTTAACAGCATATCGATTTAAGGAGTTTACAAGTTGGTTTAAGTGAGAAAAAAGTGTTTTGTGAGCTTAAGCTTGGTGAATCTTCTTCAGTTCAGTTCTTAGAACAATTAAAATTTTTATCTAAATGTGTTTAAAAGACATAAAGATTATTGTATAACCTAAAAATTCGTTATCGTCCTTTCTCACTCGAGGCCACGCCGATCATTAGTCTATAGGTTTCTCTCTCTACGACCTGAAGTTATAGAATGTACCAAAAACGCACACGCGACGTATTGTTTTGCGGTCTTTACCAGAAGGCGTGAATATAAATAGCAACATTGTGCGGGCGAGAGGCAAATAGAGGCGACGCCATTTTTAATTCCATTCTTTAACTACACGGATAATATATTCATAGACAATATCTGATGATTGATGATAAAACGACAAAACCTAACCACGCATGCGTAGACACTAATATATGTCATCATCATCATTATCATCATTACAGCCCTTCACAAGTCCACTGCTGAACATAGGCCTTCCCCAAGTAATGCCACAAAGCACGGTCCTGAGCCACCTGCATCCATCGACTTCCTGCATATCTTACCAGGTCGTCACTCCATCTAGTGGGGGTCGCCCTACACTACGCCTACCGGTACGAGGCTGCCACTCGAGAACCTTTCTTCCCCATCGGTTATCGGTTCTTCGAGCTATATGGCCGGCCCATTGCCACTTCAGTTTACTAATCCGTTGGGCTATGTCGGTCACTCTGGTTTTACTGCGGATATCCTCATTTCTGAGTCTATCACGCAGAGAAACTCCGAGCATAGCCCTCTCCATAGCTCGCTGAGCGACCTTGAGCGTCCTCATACGGCCAGCAGTGAAGGACCACGTCTCAGATCCGTAAGTCATCACTGGCAACACGCACTGGTTGTACAATCTAGTTTTTAGAGATTGAGGTATACCTGACGAGAAGATATGTCGTAATTTCCCGAACGCTGCCCAGCCGAGTTGAATCCGTCGATTGACCTCTCGGTCGAAGTTGGACTTACCTAGTCGGACTATTTGTCCCAGGTAAACGTACTCGTCAACAACTTCGAGCATAGTGCTCCCAACAACTACCGGCATAGGTGTGACATGGACATTAAACATGATCTTTGTTTTGTCCATGTTCATCTTAAGACCTATCCGTTGGGAGGCACTATTGAGGTCATTGAGCATAGTGCTTAAGTCCTCCAGCGATTCTGCCATAAGGACTATATCGTCGGCAAATCGAAGGTGAGTGATGTACTCGCCATTGATGTTAATACCGTATCCTTTCCAGTCCAGTAGCTTGAAAACGTCTTCCAAAGCAGCGGTGAAGAGTTTCGGGGATATAACGTCACCCTGTCTTACACCTCTCTGCAGTTGGATAGGTTTCGAGCTCTGGTTCTGTACTCGGATAGCCATCGTAGCCCTACTGTACAAACACTTCAGCACTTCGATATACCGACAGTCAACTTGGCACCGCTGAAGGGACTGCAGCACCGCCCAAATTTCGACGGAATCAAAGGCTTTCTCATAGTCCACATACGCCAGGCAAAGTGGCAAATTGTACTCTTCAGTCTTCTGTACAATCTGCCGCAGGGTATGTATGTGGTCTATGGTACTGAAGCCTTTTCAGAAACCGGCTTGTTCGGGAGGCTGGAAGTCGTCGAGTCTGCGTGCGAGACGATTCGTAATGACTCTCGAAAACAGCACGTAGACGCGGCTCAGAAGGGAAATCGGTCTGTAGTTCTTCAAGAGAGCGTTGTCGCCTTTCTTAAAGAACAAGACCACCGCACTTCTGCTCCACGCCTCTGGAGTAGTGCCACCATGGAGGACGGAATTGAAGAGCTTCTGAAGGACTTCAAGTACCGGTGTTCCACCCGCTTTCAGAAGCTCCGCTGTAATTCCATCCTCACCTGGGGCCCTGCCGTTTTTATGGTGCTGGAGAGCCATTCTAATCTCGCTTAGACTGACGTCCGGGATATCATCGGAATAGTGTCGGATAAGACTTGCTCTTGGATCGTTACTCACACTTGCGTGTGGCTCCAACGATGATGTGTACAGCTGCCCATAGAACCTCTCAATCTCACTCAAAATCACAGGTGTCCCGGAAACGATGCTGCCACACTCAGTCTTCAGCTTTGACAGTTGGCTCTTACGGGCAGACAGATCTCTGGCAAAGATTTTGGAGCCCTGGTTCCGCTCGATCGCTTCTTTAATACGAGCAGTATTAAAGTTGCGTAAGTCTCGCCGCATGCATTTGGAGATCTGTCTGTTCAGTTGCCTAATATATGTATATATATTGTTGCGCACAACATTTGCTTGAAATAGATGTTCTGTAAAAACTCCAATATTCTGGGGAAAGAATATTCATGCACGTAACACTTCTTATACGTCTGTGGTTTCTACCGCAGATACAATGTAAATACCCGGAAGCGTGGACAGAGCCCGGATGTTTCTACTTTCTACCAAATGTAGAGAGTAATAGCTGCTGTGATAGTGATTATTAACTTATGTGAAAATCTGCATATAAAACGCTTGTTATCTTGCAATTTGTCAAGTATGTTTCGTAAATTACTTTAAAACAAGAAATTAACTAAAAATTTGTACATAAACTTATGTGTATATTATTTTCTACATTAATTTTTTTATTATATAATAATTATTTTAACTACTTTTAGCAAAGGGAAACAAGCAGGGAGATGGGTGACAGCACCTTTCATATAACAATTATAAAATAAAAAAACTGTAATTTCTATCCCAAGCTGCCAAGCGTGGCAGCTAAGGTAAATATCCTCTTAATGAGGCAATTTACGAGCAGGTCCATAGGCAAGATAACTCTACTCTCTAGTCTGACACTTGTTAGCTTTGTATATCTGTGTATTATGCTTCTGCGATTAAAACAAAAACAAAAGTAATGTCTACGTCTATCTTCATTCATTGTTATATAAATTATTCCTATATTGATATAAATATTATTTATTAAGTAAAATTTTAGTATATTTAATATTGCACATAATATAAAATTACTCTATGTAATCATTCATCAATCAAATAAAACGAAACTCTAAAATTTACCAGCGACTAGCATTAAGCCAAAAATTCGTAATTCAAATTACGCCTGTATTCAAAATACGAAAAGCCATTTGACATAAGTTATACTCCCAAAATAACATTACTCTCTAACGCGAGGTTATACCTGCAGAACATCACTAAAATGAAAAAACATACTGTCTTGCATACATTGAGTTACAATACCTATAGAGTCACAATCTCTAACTGACAATACTCAAAAAATGTCCGAGCGCCGTTCCATATACCTATATATTTTGATATTATATAGTTCAAAATGACATTTGCTCGAATTTAGACGTTAACCTGCTTGTACAATGTTCAAAGTCGCTCGTATGCAATGTCATCATCATTCACTCAAGGGCTTGCGTACGAGCAGGGAACAAGGCATCAGTGGAGACGCTATTTATACTAATATTATTAGGAGTTTATAATAATTGTGAAATATGAGTTTGTGAGTTTATATGTACCTAGGAGAACTAAACAACTGATTTCAAAAATTATTACACCAATTTCTTTTTAATTTACTTATCATATTAAAAAATCTTATAACACATTTTATAAGATTTTTTATATGATAAGTAAATGAAAAAAAAATTGGTGTAATAATTAATAGTATTAATAGCACTAGTAAACCACTAAGGTTTGTGAATTAGGTACTAAAATGCTAAGTATTAATTACTACTTTAGAATGGACATTTAGAATTTAGGATGGACATAATTATATTATTCAACTGGGTGGAGCCTGTTTTTGTTTAAAATCATTTTTTCGCATAAATTCAGCTTTCTCTTTATAACAGTTTTTCTGGGAGTGTCTAAAATAGACCCAATACTTATAGACGTAGAAGGGCTCTGTTCGATTTTTCTTGAATTTTCCTCCTGAAGCAAATAAAAAAATGATAATAACGAAATATTTTTTAAAATCATACAATTTTATGACGTAAATTCACTACCTGCAAGCATACAACGTTAGTTTGTTGGCATATTTCTTCATCGTTCCCAAATTCATTATCAATCTGGAATAAATAAATAGGAATTAATTTTGCCTTTATATTTTATTATACGTACTTTATTTACGGCAATTATTTATTTTTAACTTACATCAAAAGACAATTCAATGCTATCTTCATTTTGTTTAATTGTTTGCTGATTGTTGTCGTGATCTAAGTTTACGTGAGTGTTGTCTTGATCTGAACTATCGTAACTTCTAAGTTGTTTTTTATTCAGCTGTAATAGAAATCATAGATCATACATTTATCTGCAAGACGTAAAACAAGCAATTTTTGAATAATGCACGCATTTTAAGAATACAAAATCGAAAGTTATAATAAAATATTACATTGTAAGCATTAAAAAGGAATAAGTTCTTACATGTAAAATGGGTTTTGCATTTTTGTTAAGCCTACTGAAACCTTTCGTTGTTGTATAAATGTCTGAAGCAGGAAAGTGATTAGAGCATACAACCGACCCTTTATATGGCTTGTAGTTTAATTCATTTCGGGCTTTTGCTATAATAACTGTCCATTCAGAGCATCTTATGGGGTTTCGAGGAAAACTAAAAACAAAAAAAAAACATATTGTAATTATACTTTAAAATAATAAAACTCTTTCGACCTACATTTTGTACGGAAAACTAAAAAATAAAACATTTAACAACATTGTAATATTAGTACATTAAGTTTAAAATCTGTAAAAATATTTATTGTATCAATCCACTCCATAGAACCGTTAGAACATAATTTGCGAGTCACTCTCGTACGCGTGACTATTTGTTTCTCTTTTACTCTTGCATATTTGTCTAACGTGTGAAAGAGAAACGTTATCGCGGCGCCGCGCGGTCGGCGATGAGTGATTTAGTTTGCTAATAAAATGAAAATTATTGAAATTTAAATGAAAACATGCACTGTGGATACATAAATACGTAAATTTGGTATGATACTTACCTAAAATATGAAACACCATCCTTTTTTCGCACGTGTCTGCTGTTATTTGGGCAGGAAATCACCGAACACTTTGGCATCGCGGACGTTGTACGAAGATTGTGGTCGCCTTACAACTAAACAAAAACTCTGCGCACTTCGCAGCGTGCGCCGAGTTTTGGCGCGGACATTTTATTTGTCTGTTTGTGACTCTATAGGTATTGTAACTCAATGCTTGCATACGAAATACCTACTCTTGGGGGTCACGTACGGGAATCAATAGTAAAAAAATCAATACTCCTATCATCATAAGAACTGGTAATAATGTTCACTGTACAATAATTTACAATTATATTAACGTCAATTTTTACGATTCCCTTATATTTTAATATTTAATAAATTGTATTAAATTATCTATAAGCAAAAACATAAATGTGTAAAGGAACGTTCGACCGAAACAATATGTTAGTCTATGCTATGCAACGAATGTCCGATGTCATATCACTACTTTTTTATTTATAAAATCCTACTGTGTATAGAAATTAATAAAAATTTATTGAGTTAAATTATTCATAATTAAATATTAGTAACTTATGCTAGTTCTTTTCGTTATAATTCCTAATAAATTTAAAAGTAGTAAAATTGGTGGAATTGTTTCCGCGTGTTTCCTTCCCGCGCACATCGTGCAAGGTGGAAGTTGGTCATGGTCGTCCGACAAACGGAAAGCCGCCATGATGGCTTTCTGCAAAGAACGCTTAATATGTAAAGTTTCGTTATTGTTTTTCATTAATTGTGACTGAGTGCGTGCAAAAATTAACCATGGGAACGAATTAGAGTGTTCAAAGTGCAATTTTCGGTCCTTTAGGACCTCTTGGGGAAGCTATAAAGTGATTTATCAGTGCATTTTTGTGTCGACGCTAGCGTGTTTTGTTCTGTCAACAAAATGTCGAAGCTCTCGTTTAGGGCGAGGGCCCTGGATGCGTCGAAACCAATGCCCATATATCTCGCTGAGGAGCTTCCGGATTTACCGGATTACTCAGCGATTAATCGTGCCGTACCTCAAATGCCCTCTGGAATGGAAAAAGAGGAAGAAAGTGTAAGTATTTTGCGCATTTGGATGTCAAGTCTCCTCGACTACTGTATGTCGGCCATTATGTTTGTTTCGTGATCTTACCGCTAGGGGCGTTATTTTTTGGAGTTATATTATTTTTGCGAATAAATCATTATTTGAACTGCCTATACGTTTATCCGTCAATTAGTTTGGGATAAAAAATGTATTTAATCCAGAACTTGCAAGTTCTATTTCAACACGTTATTTTAAGTATCTTTCATAATTTGGCGCGCTATATGCACATGTTCGTCAATTCGATCTTCCAGAGGTTCATTTAGTTCTATGCGATGCGGTTTTCTTGACGTTATTTATCATTTAAAAAAGTTTAACGTTGTGATTTGTTGAAAAATTTACACGGAAAGTAGAAAATTTAAACTTAGATGTTCCGTCGCGACGTCATATGTTATTTGTTTACAAACAACGCATGTGCCGGTACACAATGATTTACAAATTGCACTCTGTTCTTTGGTTAAATAAATATTGCTATTTATTAATAAAAAGAATATAACAAGGTTTGAATATATGTAATCTATCTTTATAATGAAAATTACAACATATAAATAATATTATCAATTGAAATTTAGGTATCGTGTATCACAAGTTAGTCTTTGATTGAGTATCTACAACTGGTTTTATAACATATTATTGTCAGATGCTTTTATTACGCGACAAATATTCCTTTTCGCCAAAAAGCATACACTGTGAACACATTACTAAGGTAATGTGTTACAAGATAACGTTGATTTTTCAATCATCAGATTAAAGTATTTCATAGGATAAAATAAATCTTAAACTTTTATATTAGGTGAATTAAGAGGTTATTTCAAAATAACATCTTAATTCTCTTAATATCTATACATATGCTTATTGTTTATTTCAGTTTTACAAAATACTCTTGATAACAATAAGATTTTTTATTTTATTGATTTATACACATTTTCAGCCTACACATATCTTTTTAAAAATTCTTGAAAAATTGCTAAGATGATATTGCTATAATGAAAGGTTTGATGTAAAATGGTATTGCATTAAAAAAGTTATGAACAATTTTGTATTAAAACTTTGGGAGATATAAAATAACCCTTTTTGTGTAAATTATATAGCAAAAAAGCTTTATTCTAAACTTTTATCTCTTATACTTTATTAGATAATCATCAGAAAACATTATTTTATCAGTTTTTGATTTCTCTGCATGTTATGATATGAAAGCAGTCAAATAACCCTATGAGCTTCAGTTTTTTCTATATGTATATGTTACATGTTTTGGAGGTGTAAGAATATCCGCTACTTTATATCATCCCGTGGTTATTGTAAGAGGTGACAGAGGGAAAAAATTTATGAGATGGGCATCAGCTCATTCTGACAATAAAACAAACATTGCAGTTGCAAACCTGCCTGCCAAGTTTACTATTGTAACTATCCCCCCTATGAGGCAATTTGTGGGGGAGGCCTATTTCAACAGTGGACTTAATAGACTGTAATGGTAACGGTTGCTGCTAGTGTTTTTAAAAATTAGCTTACAGAAACTGCAAAACAATAACATAGGTGGCTTGATGGTTGAGTGGCTAAGCGTTAGGTTGTAGTGCTGAGGGCCACAAGTCATGAGGAACAAGTATTTGTATGGCCTTCAAATAATTGTTCTCAGCATGTTTGTTCATGGGCATTTAAGCTGCACTTAAATTAGTAATGTTTTCTTTTTAATTAAATTCATTCTGTCATTATTACAAGAGAGAGTGGCATGTATGGTGTAAAATTAAGTTCCCATATACATGGGAATTTGGTCTAATAGTACTAATAATTGTTTGTGGTATTACAAGTATTAACTAAAGTGAAATATCTTTAAAATACTTCATTATAATATAGTTAACAATGGGAACCAGAGTCCTTACTAGTGTAAAAAGTTCTTATTTTTACTTTATTATTAAGTGCCAACTGATTTTTTTTATAAAATTGACATGTCGAACATAGTTACAGTCCTGTCACCAATTTAAAATAAAAAGGCTATAGATGCGTTGTCACCTCCAAGGTCAGAGATGGGATGTTTCACATCCTGTAATTCTACTGGTTCTCTATACCCATCAGGCTGGAACATACCAATGCAGGCCAATGTTGCTTGTTGGCAGAAATAAGGAAGAGAGTGGATACTTACCTAGATGGTCTCCTGGGTAGAATAGAATCTACCACCTAGTAAACACATGAATAGCTTGAAACTTTTTTGCCCCTACTCACCATATTGGTAGGAGTTGGTTAGTAGAGTAACAATGCTTTTGACCTGGTCATTCTGCTCTTTATCAACCATCAGGGATATGAGTCTGACATTAAGAATTTTTAGAGTCTATTATGTGGGGGTAAAAAAGACAATTGAAGAAAAATAATAATAATAATAATATTCCACAACTATCACACAACACCATCTAGTCCCAAGCTAAGCAGAGCTTGTGTTATGGATACTAGACAACTGATAAACATACTTATATATTTCTAAATACATAAATATTATAGATAAATTACACCCAGACACAGAACAAATGATCGTGCTCATCACACAAACATTTGTCCTGGGTGGGAATCGAACCCACAACCTCCGGCTTAGCAGTCAGGGTCACTAACCACTAGACCAACAGGCCTGTCATCAAATCGCCACCTTGTTGTCAACAGTCAGTCACTTTTATATTTAAATCTTACCAACTATAACGGCAAGACTGGAAGAAGGTCAGTGGACTTGTGAAGAGCTGTAACAATGATAATGATTATAATGATGATATTGATTATAGACTACAGTTCCATCCTTTTTGCAACAATAATTGATTTAAAAATCCACTTAATGTTAAGTGGCTGTAGCCCTGCCAATATGAATGAAATGATACCTGCCAACTAATTTCAAGCAAAATTCTAAAGATACATTATCATCCCTTAAGATTACCTCAGCATGTTTGTACTAGCTCTCCCATACCCTTAAAACTGGAAAATAACTCTTTTTCAGCGCGGCATATTAAAATTGAACAGTGTTTGAGTAATTTAGGCATTAGCGGTCTTTTTCAGCGCGGCACATTAAAATTGAACACTGTTTGAGTATTTAGGCATTAGCGGTCTTTTTAGCGCGGCATATTAAAATTGAACAGTGTGAGTATTTAAGCATTAGCGGTTTTTTTCACCTAAGGAGCGTTCCGTTTAGAGGCGAAACATGTGTTCGGTGGTGTGTCTTGGGTATTGGTGTTGGTGACGGCGATATTTCACGCATTTGAGGGAGGGCGGGAGATGCTCTTCAAACTAGTAAGACACAATGGTATTATTTTACGTTATAACCCTCTCAGAAATGTGCGGAGGCCTGTGCTCGGAAGTGGGATGCATATAGGCTGTATCTTTTACTTTAACGTGACTCTTATCTAATTAATTTTAAATGTCTTTAATATAATGGATTTTCCCAAAGTAACGCCTGATTATATTAAGAGTATTTTACGAAAAGAGAGTTTTGCGTACACAAGATTGTTACCGCCATCTTTCGGACGCAAAAGATTTTTTTGTGGGATGAAATTGGATGCTAAATTCTCTTATGCCGGCACCGCACGCATTTTATAATTGTTATTTATTTTTTCTTAAATATATAAATCGTATAAAATTCTACTACCTATAACATGCGCAGTTTATTGAAATGAAACTTCTGGCATACTTAGACTTTCGAAAATGGAATCTCGTTTTTCAAGTCATTTTTATTATTAAATTGCTACCTCCGTTAGTATTAATACGCGGTAGAGCCACGCTGCAGCTATATATTAGGTTTGGTAGGACCGCGGTCTCACAGAAATACCAGCGTACAATAGCAGCTTAAAGCTGCTTTGTATCGTATGGTGAGTGTGGAGAATCGGAGACTCTTAGAAACGAGGCATTCCATCTTAGTCCTCCGGGGTGACAACCCATCTACATTTTCATTCTTAATCGAGGATAAATGTAAATGTATATGGGCCAAAGCATCCACTTACCATCAGGTGGACTGTGAGCTAGTTTGTCACCCTTATTGTATTAAAAATGTATTTGTAAATTAATGCCGAAGTTGAAGATGGCTAGGACAACATCATCATCAACATATTATGATAGTAAGTTATTTTCAAAATAGATGTCATCAGTCTTAGGCCCATTCACTCATTCATTCTTAAAGCTGCTAGTAAACAATGAAGTAAATTTTTTTTGGCCTTGTTATTTAGTTTTGTACTCGAGAGTATTCGATTTGTACATTCGAACAGTATTGATAGGGGTTAACGGGTTTGTCGGCACCGTGGTGCAGTGGCCGCGGGTTCGAATCCCGCACGGAACAAGTATTTGTATGGTTTACAAATATTGTTCTGGGTGTAGTTGTTTGTTTTTGTGCGATTTGTGTTTGTAAACCGCCTCTACGGTACAGGTACAGTCTAAGTAGATGTTTTAAATGGGATTGTACCAGTTGGGAAAACCGCTTATTCATAACAGAATCATATCCCGTAGATGTTGAAAAGGGAAGAGGAGTTGGGTGACGTCCTGCGATTTCTAGTCTGCGCCATACGTAGTGATAACGGTACATTATCTCTGCTATAGCGCAGGCCTTAACATTGGCCTGTTTATGGGCTGATGACTAGAGACGGGCCGAATATGGATTTCACGGAATATGAATATTCTGGACCCTGTCCTTCACTCCTCCGCCACTACATCTAGTACCTACTGAGCAAATTGCCTTTTTATATATTTTTTTTTACAAAAAATAAGTATAATTTTTTGTATGCATGTATTTTACGCATCATAAGTGTCTTAAAGAATTAAAATAACGGAAAATATTGTGGATTTTTTTAATGAAAATAAATATTGTACTGTTTTTCATACCTTCACGACGATGAATATTCACTGCCTCGTTAGTCTATTGGTCATAAGTGCGTCTGCAGATCATTCGGTCCCGGGCTCGAATCCTGGCTTGGGTCAAAACCAGTTACTGGGTTTTCTATCAACAAGTTATTCGTAACAAGCCAGAGCCAAGAAGTTGGCGGTGTTTCACTCCCGTGCCTCGGAAAGCATATAAAGCCGTTGAGCCTACGCCTGATCTCTCTCCGGTTGTGTCGGATTGACGTTCATTGGACTATGAAAGGGTGGGGATAAAGGACACCTGTGCTTGCACACATATACGTACGCTGTAATCCTGTCTAGCATCCGGGCTGGTCTCTGTAAAGGCTATCCGCAGTGAACGAAATACGGTCCTGGAGTATATTACATTCACAATGAATAAGCCTAGTGTTATTCGTAACTTTTGTTAAATTTATACTAAAATTCTTATTCTGTCAGAATAAATATATAAGGAACGTTTCGGGCTCTTTTGTTAAAACATTTGACCCATTTACGTTTACTTACTTGAGTTGTAATCTAAAAGAAAATGACGACGAGTAATATTTCTTGTCTGATGATTTGTGTTCATATCTCAGCGGAACAAATGTTCTTCTTTTAAGATTTTAGACATGGACCTAGAAATTTCTAGGTCCATGGTTTTAGAATGGCAACCTCATTAGCGCCGTTAGATTCTTTTATAGTGGAAGCGAAGAGGGCGTGCTAGGAAAATTAATTCTATAAGTATCCTATACTATTAAACGAGCAATTCTTGTATATATATAAATATATAATCGGGATCTCGGAAACGGCTCCAACGATTTTCATAAAATTTAGTGTCCAGTGAGTTTCGGGGATAATAAATCGATCTAGCTAGGATTTATTTTTAGAAAATGTCTTTTTGTCCGTGTTTTTAGGCAATGAAAAACTGCTACAATATCGTTAGAATGAGAAGGTAAATTTTGACAGTTTATTAATGATTACAAATAGCTTAATTGGTATATTGGGCGGTCACAGAATCGTAAAACCCCGGTTCGAGCCCAGGCCGACCAAATAACCAGTTCAGTTTTTTCTATTATGTCGCTAAGATCAAAAAATATTATTCATATTTCATCAGTATGTAATTTGTATCTAAATATAATTTCCAAAACACACGAATTAAAAAAAAACCGAGCGAAAAATACCGAGCAAAGCTCGGTCAACCGGGTGCTAAAAATATTACACGAATATGATTTATATTTTTAACAGTGTTACAACATTAAGAATAAATTTCAAATTTGCTTGACCTTAACAAAGGCTTTATGGGCCTTATTATGTTAAATAGTATCATAAATAGTATAATGTATAGAATATATCGCGGTCGCTTAGACTGGGTAAAATATATGGTGGAGACTCAAATGATGTTACTGGTTGCAGTAATTACATACCATCGTTATTATTATGTAGGTATTTAAAATATAAATAAGCCTATTTGAATTTTAGAGTAAAATAAAATGCTAATAAAAGTCCAATTCTTATAGGTAAGTCATTGGTGCTACAAATTGTAGTATATTTTTTTTTCAAATCATTTAAATATTAAGTATATTTTAAAATAATTTCGCTGCTGAATATGAACAGGTGACGCATTAAAACACGTTTGTAATATCGAGTGTTGTAAATTAATGCTGGATTGATAACTAAATCGTTATTGCCGTCTTTTTCATTATAAAGAGATGCGATATTGATATTGAATGTTATGGTGTGGAATTCAAAATGAATATATTTTACTTTCTTATATCTTTTTTCTCCCGTTTTTGTTATGTAAGGTCGAAACGTTTTGGTTTTAAATTGCTTTTTCGCTTATAAAAGGGTATCTTTATTATGCCCATCAATTTGGCTAGTTACATTGTATAGTGCTATTAGTACACATAACTTGGCAACATAATATAACCTTAATAAAATATTATCTTATAAATTTCATTCGAAATAATATATAAAGACAGTAAGATGCCGCGTCGTCGCATACAAAATAATTCGATTTATATTCATTCAAGATTTACCTGCCCAGCTTACCGGATACAAATGTCATTTGCTGCTAGTAATTTTTATGCACGCCCATGCCTACGCCCCCATCCCTAAGGAGGCAATTCAAAGAAATGTTACATAACTTTGAGACTGGTGACGTCATCGATAAATTGTTCGGATGTTATATCTATTAGATTTGTATCGATGTAGATATTGATGATTATAAACCTTGTTTTAAATAAAAAATAACTAATATAAATCAAAGAATTATCAGCATCATAACGGTACAACAATATTCCACTGCTAAACTCAGGCCTCCCTCATAAGTTGCCTCATAGGGAAAATTTAAGGGGATATAGTAACTCAGCTCAAATTCTGATTTCGCCCCAATTTCTCCGCGCGTAGAATTGCTATGTACCGACATGTTTGTAATCACTGATAGTGATACTGTAAGTATATAGGTCGTTAGATACTTATTTCATTTGGTTTATCATATTTATGCCTGTTTCTTTACGCCAACCCAGTCGCTTCTTATTTTTTACGGTTATTTCCCATTTTAATTTTACGTCATACTATTGCGTAATTTCTGATTGTAACACAGCTTTCCCGCTCAAAAGCCGAAGCTAGACTGATCGGGCGGCAAGAAACAATCTTCAAGATGCCGATAGTTTATTAGTAAGTAAATTAGTAATTTAATAAAAAACATAGGCCCTGCTTTATAGTAAGTTCAGTTAGTATGCAAAGTTTCGTGATCTAATTTAAAGTATTTTATGAATACCAGCGGTTTATTGTTCAGTTCGGAGGTAACTTTGTATTTTTTTTTCGATCGAGAAAATTTTACGGAATCGTGTTTTCGTCAAACATAGTACTTAACATTAATCCTCAACTTTACCATATATTTATTTCAAAATTAATGCTGCAATATTTTCGGCGTAACGGAGGATCGTGCTAAGCCATTTGAGGTAGTATTTTTTCTATTTCCCCTTAAGCCGTAGTTGCAGTTTTTATTATTTTGATTTATTTTATTATCACGAATATGATGCTCCTGTTTCAGTTTTACTCTGTAGACTCTTACGACACAAACGGGCGATATGGTGTAGTATAGTGGATTTTAATGCGCCGCTTTTACACAGTTAAAATAGAGTAAAACTGCTTTTTTGATATAGTATTAATAAAACATTATTGACATATGAACGGTTTTACTACTCCATTTCTGCATCAATATTTTTAATAAACCCCAGGTGGATATAGGGAGTGTGCATGGAGGGTAGGTGTACATGAGGGTTTCTTTCACTGCTAATACTATGCGGAGCAGCCGTCATCGGTCTGAGATTTGGTTCGTGCCGACGAGCATATTAATATTATCATGCCCACGACATTATAAAACGTCGAATAATAGTGTTGGAAAGTATCAACTGCGTACCGTTTATAATATGTAATGCGCAAGTGTTCGCGCTAACAACCTACCGCTAGAAAAAGGCCTCCTACTCATAGTTCAACGTCACGCTTGGCAGTACCAAACGTAAGTTTCAAATAAAATGTAGACAAACCTGGATATATATTTTTTTGCTATACATAGCTAAAAATATAAAAGAAGTCTTTTAAAAACGATTTTTACCTTTTAAAAATTTAATTATTTAACCCTTTTGAGTGGACTCAAAAGTAACACAAGCTCAAAGCGATTACTAGAACAAAGTGAAAACCTAGGATTATTACATTAGAATTGTAAAATATCCTAGGTGTCAAGTAAATATTAAGTTTAACTTAGTTGTCGCCCCATGGCCAAAATGAATTCTTGAAAAAGCAGCAATAAATGTTATAATTTTATAGTATTTATACGATTATATCATATCATTGTTGAATGCTGTTAAAATGGGTCCGATTTTGGAAACTGGAAATTTTAACATATCTCCACGATTCAAGAGTGATATTGACATGGGATCAGTTTCATTTATAATTATGTAAAGTAGACCTCATTAAATTTTGAGCAAAATCGGTCAAGTTGTTTTTTGTACCGAATGAAAAATTTTATAAAATATTAAAACATAATATGATATTTTTTTATTCTTTCCACTGGGAAGTTAGTCGTGTGGACTTTCGGGTCGCACCTAGACCGCTTTTTTATTTTATGTCCATATACAATATTTTAAATCAAGAACATTATCCTAGGCTACTTACATTATCGTTACAGCAACATAAAATATAAAACCGTGACCGTTTTTAGTTCGCTATAACTCGAGCTACTTGTAGGCCTTGGACAGAATACGAGCGTTACATAAAAACGTTCTTAGCTGCCATTAAGGGTTTACGTTTAAGGGCTTCTTATGTCATGCAAGGGTAGATGAAACATTAGGGCTTTTACAAATGCATGCGGAAATTATAATAATTGTTAGCAGTTCTAAAATTATATTTACGTTTCCTAGGTTAACCAGCAAAATATTTGAGTTAGCCTTGCCAAGGTTTAGAAAATTTTTTTCATTCCAAAATATGTTTGAATTTATTGTTAATTACAATTGAAACAATTCAAACATTTCAAATGTTGTACTGCATATTCTACACTGACCTCTATATATACAAGTATATATAGAGGTCAGTGATATTCTATAATAATAATTGAACACTGTTAGGTTCATTGGTACACGTCACTCTTGATGTTTTGATAGTGACGAGGGCTAGGTAATTTTTTATTGTTATCAATGTGAGACTAATGCATATTTACATTATTTTACGTTTCTAATAGCAATGTACTTTAATAGGCATATTGTTACAATTTGTTTACAGCCGCAAAACTATGACTCGTAGCGAATAACAAAAATATTTATTTGCCATCTTAATCTTTTTATATGAGGTAAAATGTTGACTGTTGTGATTTTATAGATAAAGTTAAAATATTCTGCGTTTCATATTTGACGCTTAATTATCTGTATGTTACTAATTCATGCAGCCTATTTAATGGTTAATATAACCTGTAATGTATGCAATTTTCATAAAATATGAGCTCATGAAAACATCGTTATCCAGCCGTCAAATACTTTTGAGTACATTTCCCAATCAACAGTAGTTGTTATGTAAATGTGGCAAAAAAAAAATAGAAAAATTCGTTGTAATTTTTCTATTCCAAACAACATTTAAATTTTATTTATTCCACTTGGTCCCAAGTGAAATAAAAAGCTCATTCTATGGTAAAGCGACGGGTGAGAGCTAGCGTTTCGATTTCCCTGTGGATGTCTCGTTATAATAAGGACGAACGATGCAACTTAGGGTTAAAGTATTCTTTCAGCATTTGTGGTATTTGTATCTGATTTTATTTACTCTTTTATTACTGTTTTCTTGAATAGAATGAGCGGCTCCTATTTCCACACATGTTTTAACATATAAAAAATACTTAATATATAGAAACAGTAAATGTATTTTTACTCCTGTATAGTATAATGTGTATACAAGTATATTTTTTGGAAAATATTGTCAGCATAAATCTGCAATTTGCATACATTTGCATGAAATAATACCAACATTCAATAATATTTAATATTGTGTAGTACCTAATTTAAATTCTCAGACTTATAGTTACCAACCTATCGCGTTCCATAGGCGAAATGTTTCATTTTATTTATGGATGCCTGTATACGAAAAATAAAAAATAAAAGATTTTCTGTGGGTTCAATCATTTCTGCACAACATGGTCGAATTATTTTAAGATTATTCTTCAGCCTTTAAGAGTCACTCTAGGCGCTGGACCCATGGGCGGCGGGAAATTTTGCTATAATCACGCTTAGTGCATTGGCCATCATACTTTTTACACTTAAATCGTTATTCTAGTATTGTAATATTATGTATTCTGGCACTTACTCCCATTAGGCCCCATGTTTATCTGAAGCTTATAACCAAAAAGAATGCCTAGAATGTCGTAAATGGCTCATTAGGATATTGGATTTGTGGTTTAAACAATGTAAATGAGCTAGGCACCTATCACTTCTTCTACAGTTTTCCATCTAAACTAATATTTTTGACGACTCGTGATCCGAGTAGCTCGCTGCTTTTTTGGATTCTGCCTATCCCCTTGTTGATTTAATGCGTAAAGCTTTTCGAAAGGAAAGAAACATAGCTTTCTTTATTTATTTTTTTACGTTTAAAGAAGCAGGCGTGTGTCAAGTGAATATTCTTTTATTTACATATTTATTAAGTACCGAAATGTTGCACAACCTCGGGATTTACGTAGAATAAATAACATTAAGTAAAGGAAACGGGGCCCTTTGTCGTTGCGTCCGTTCTAAGTAACAAGATTTTTCTATAACGCTCCCGGAAACACTAATGTTTTGTAGGCTTATTTATTTCATAAGTCATAATTATTTCTAATTTAGAATATATGATTTACTGTTGTAAAACGACACGATAACGTGTACGCTTTATAAAGAGTTATGGTCTGTTTTGTTTTCAATATTAATCATTCTAGCAATTACAACAAACATTTTTGATGTTAGTTAAGCTTTATTATAATGATCTGCATATTAGGGAACCTTGTTACCATAAAACGCGCGGGATTAGCGCCGGATCCTGCCCCTGGCTCCCCCGCCACACCTGACATGTTATTGCATTTGCATCATCTGGTACTGAGCAAATTGCTGGCACATGCTTGGGGGCCGTCCATTAATCACGTGAGGCTCGAAAGGGGTAGGGGAGGAGGTTTGACAAAAATCAAGAAATATCACAAGGGGGGACGGGGACGTAGTAAGATTATCACGTGTATTTTTTTTTTCGTCAAACGCGTGATTTCTAAACCGAAAAGCGGAGTGTAATGTGACCTTGACTCTCCTGTACATGTAAAATTGATGTCTCAAGCATGAACCTAATCCGAGCAATAATAATCTAGAGATGCACAATGTTCGTTCTTCATGCATCCTCATTCGACGATCGATCAGTAGATCGAGAGAGATTCTCTGTGTAGTGCGCGAAAATGATGACGCCGAGTGGCTTGATGAAACCTTCGATCAACAATACCAACTAGATAACGGGTTACGTACAAAATCATAGCTAAATACTGTCCGCATGAATATAAACTATGAAAGACATAAATTAAATAACATTTAGTGTTAACAAATAAAGTTCTTTTTCCCGTTATTGCCTTGCGAGCTACACTCTCACGTGCAAGAGCTCACATCTCATGTGCGCTCTTATTTACTGAGATGGATTTCTTGCGCCGACCCGACATCTAGTTGGTATTGTTGATCGAAGGATGAAACCGACGCTGATCTTCAACAAAGCCCAGTGCCAACAACCGACTTGCAAGATGCTTATCCAGTTGTTAGTGCTGAAGAAAGTCTTGCTAATGCGTGGTCCGGGGACAATGTACATTAAATATGTTCATGTACTAGTATAATATTAAATATGTTCATGTGCTAGTACAATATATGTTTTCCGCATGATTACACCATTCCTTTAATATTATTTTTATGACGGTCAAAAAAACCTGCAACCTTTCTGTCTAGACATATCACGGTCCTGAATTTCAGAATAAAACTACAATACTTTATAATTACAAAAATACACGTGATTTTGGTGGGGGTTGGGAGGGGGTTTAGTCTTAAACCTCACTCACCACGTATCACCAAGAGGGAGGAGGGTGTTAAAAATGCTAAAAAAACATCACGTGATTAATGGAAAGCCTCTTATGTTTTGACTATTTTTGTGAGAAAAAAAGTATTTCGTTGTGTTATTCTTAATGAAAATTGATAATTATATGATAAAAATGAGTGGCAGGAGAACTACTATTTGGACTTATTTTAGAGGAACTGACAACCAAAGTAAAGTGAAATGTACTAATATAATGTAGGTATTGTTCTTTGTTTAATTCCAAAAACATTTAATCAAGCTTTCTATTTGCTATAATTGGAAAGAAATATGTGCCTCAAAAACATAACGCTATACAAGTAGATTTAGCCCATAAATAAAATATACTTTGGCATGGCATTAGTCAATTCGTAAATTTCAATAGGGTCGACACTTTGAGTACCGCTTTAACGAATGTTTGGTGATTTAGCCGAATATTCGGCCGAATACGAATATTCGGTTAGGCTGCCGAATATGCCGATATCGAATATGAAACGAATATTCGGCCCATCTCTAATATTTAGTAAAACAAATTTGCTCTTTAGAAAAATATTAAAAGCCAGCCCCCTAGACTATGAGACAATTTCTCTTTTTCTCTCATGATCATTAAACATTCCATAAACAGGTTTTATTTTTAAAACAATAATTTAAGGGCGTCCCGCTCTGAGGAAAAAAATTAATTCTCGTGATAATACCCGGCGCGGCGTCACAAACACGAGGCGCAAGATATTTTATTAGTAATAATAATTATAGAATTATTTAGTTCTGATTTAGATATTTGAGTTTTTTGAGTTCCCTTCGTTGTTCCCGCATTATTATAATATAGTTATGAATTCATATTACAGATTATTAGTAACAGTCGTTTTTACTATGTTACGAGAATAATATAGTAATGTTTATTAAGAATTGTTATATATTTATTTACCTGTCTACTACATACATTATGTGTGGATTTGCAATAATTAAACATTGCTTTAAGTTAGTGTCTCATAAAAGAATATGTACATAATATATTGTACTGTCTGTCGTAGTCTTAGAACAAAACAATTTGATTAAAGTTTATACAATAAATTTATTTATTATCTTAATTACTTAGATGTATTAATGTCAATATTCTTAGCAGTTTGCACCTGAGGTATCTGAGAGCGTCGAAGGTCATTAGATCGTTGGACTTTTGTAGCAAATATTAGTTGTAGAACAAGCTCTTAGCAGATAGCTATTATATCCCAATGAGAAGTTTACCAAACCATTAAAACCATTTAAACCAGTTAAACCATTTTTGCCGCTATTAAAATTCTCATACCTATAACATTAATATAATTTAATACTTGTATTGTTTTTTTTTATTTACTATAGGATAAGGGTGACAAACGAGCACACAGTCCACCTGATTTACAAGTGTAAGCAAGTGTTAAACATCCTCGGGCTTATCTCCACAATTAGGATATGAGACTATTTTCGTTAAAAATAAAAGTTTCTTCGTTGAAATACGTCCAGATCGTAAATGCTGTTTGTAGTAACTAATTTAATTTAAAAAAAAAACAGTGGAACTGCTTTTTTATATTTGTCCCGAATTGTATATGGATAATTGTTGTTGGATAGATGTTATAATATTTTATTACAAACCTACTCACTCACAAAGGAAAAATGATACAAGGCACACTAAGCAGTGTCACCTCACTTAACTAAAAGCATCGGGCCTTCCTTGGGGAGCATAAACAAGTTGAATTAAATTTCCTAACATCAACGGCTTGACGTCACGTTGTGCGATCCATGCGTTTAAAATACGCATAAAAAATTTTCCGTGGGCCATTGTTATGACTGTATTGATTTTAAAATAAATGTGAACAAAATCGTGTTGTATCTGGGTGGTATGAGGTAAATAATATTACGATAATTAATTCGCTGTTTATTGCTGTTACCTATAAAAGAAGTTTAGATTGCTACAAGCCTTCGTTTCATTGAAGGTATTCTCAACCGACGTCAGAATGTACATTATACACAACAAACGTCAGAATGTACATTATACACAACAATAACCTTGATTTTACTTAGTCGATTTAGCTGATTTTTTAAGCTAAGTTTGTTATCTTATGGTTGGTCTTATAGCTCCCATGATCATATGGAACTTATAACCAAAAGAATGTACCAACTGTGTTACTTTTTTTAGCTTGTCGTAAAGGCCGTTTATAGAGGTATATTGGAATTTTGGTTGTGTAGGTGATGTGAATCTGGATGAGAACTATACAGGCATTCTTTTCACAATTTTACATCCCATTTGATTTAGATAAACCAGGCCCGAGTATCTCAATGCTCTTTGGACTCTGCCTACCACCTTGACGATTATAGGCGTGACGCTATATGTATATGGTTATTGTCTTCATTTACATTCGCGTATAGAATATTAGTATACAAGTTTATATTATCTTATTTTAACAACCTGTGATAGTTCACTAGACATAGAAGACATTTTATAAAGGATTTGCACAATATCAGAACTAGATAACAGAACAGATTAACACTATTGCCTTATTCCGGTTCAGGTATTTTACATCTTCCAGCAGAGGCCATGTGTCCTATTTGAACTTAACATTAGCCGCCTCTAAGGATACTTACTACGAGACGTAAAGGAACGGATAATGCATTTTCTTACAACATGATCAAAAAAACATATCAACATTTAATTAAAATATAACTACAACTTTGTTATTTATTTAAAGCGCCTCTTACTGATGTAGGCATACTTTGACCCCGTGACAAGCCTTTAAAAACGTGTCATGATTTTACGGAATTTTCGCAATTTTATAATCGTTATCAGCTATTTAACTGCATGATATGTTACTTGTGATCTGCGGGATTATACTTTTTTATATAAATAAATGTTTATTAAGTAGTCTTCATTTAAATTCTGCAACAAAACGATTTCCATCCATTTAAACTTGTACACAATAAAAAGTAATTATTAAAGTATTATTTGTGTGCTTAAAATAATTAAATAGAACGTCATAGTCATAAAGTTTCGTCACTTATAAATACTATTTAACAAATAAACGTTGGAATAATGCGTTCAATATTAATTACGCATTTAAAGCGACATATGTCGCCAGCCTTGAACTTGCTGCTAAAAGGTAATATCTTAGGAAATAAGTCATGATGTGATGTTAATAAACAAGAAATGGTTTATCTGTGAATCTTTTATAATAAAAAAAACGTAATATGTGGAGATTCCAATGGTCCCGGGGTTTTATTGAATATAAAAAGTCAAGTCAGTTGAAAAGAAAAAAAAAGTCGTAATACCTAGTTCCAATTTGTTTACAGATTAATCTGATATCTGTTTTTTTCTTTCTTTATCAAATCTCTAAAAGTTGTTAAGCAATAAAGGTCTTATAGTATTTAAAATTTTATTTATTTATAGATACTTTCGTATGTAAATTACAAATATTATAAAGACAGGAATTCCAAAGTATGTAAAATTGACACGTCATATATGTATAAGATAAAAATATATATGTTCGCCATAATAAAGTTTCTTATGTATAGAAAAATATATAAATGAAGATAAAATGCTATTTCAGTATGTTAACAATAAATAGTGCGCATATTATTTCTGTTATTTTGATAATTTTGATAAATAATGCTATTCATGTATTTCCGGCTGAAACACGCCAAGTTACGAAAATACTTCACAGAGTTACATAGCATAGTGTAAGCAGAATAGTCAATAAGTTTAGCGATTATTATTTATTTCCAAAAACGATAAAAGGATTCTGGAGTAAAAGTTTGCAAGTGACGACGAGGTTATTAAGAGAGAAATTTGTGTAATTTTAAGGAGGAATACATGGCCTTACTTAACGTGTTAGTTATCTCATTTGAAAATTATTTTAAAAATAACTTTATTGTTTCTGGTCTCTATTTTACAGTATTATTGTCCTCGCCTCATCATTATAAAACTGATACGTCGAAGATTAAACGAAAAGCGAGCCTTGATGAAGGGGATTGAATTTAATAATGGGATTAACGACATAATATATCAATATCGGTGCGTTTTATTGTGTGTGTTTATGTTCATTTTTCTTAAATTTGTTTATAAAACCTTCTTACATAGAAGTTTCTTGACAGGAATTTACTTTGTAAGGAACGAATTGCTTATATATTTTTTCCATTATGTGATTCGTAAAAACTATACGCGGAAAACGTAATAACTCAGTGTTTTAACGGATCTTGTTCGCAAATGTACGAATTTGATAAGAAGTGAAACTGCGTTCAAGCCATCCGAGTGTACTACTACGGACGACAGCTGACACAAGCTTTTATCGCCGAATGAATGCAGGCAGTGAGTCAGCGGAGCTGTCACGTGGTAGGTGGCGTGTTCTCGGTCGTCATTAGGGTTGCCAGGTGAGTCGCGAAAAAAATACCGGACAACCCCAAACGGGGGGGGGGGGTTGTAAGCTAGTTCGAACAAAATACGGGTTTTCTATACTAATAGTTTTTTTTTTTATTAATCTACATCACATAAATCAACTTAATTAGTAACAAAATATAATGCAGTCATAAAATTGTGGTCGCCAAGACTATGCTTACTTTGAGAAAGTCTTTATTAAACAATGGTATTAATATTATAATCTACTACTTACTTAACAAAATAAAGGTAGGAACTTCAGAAAAAAATAAAATCACCTAAAACTAGATAGGTATGTTTAACAAAAATAATAGGAACTTCCAATGAACAAATAATAAAGTTAAATCATTCTTCTAAAACTAATTTATGTATGTTGTACTGTACCTAGGTACTACTTTTAGGTAGTACCTACTTACTTCTTTTTAACATATTTTGCATTTGACGCAACCGCTTTCAATAGTGTTTTATTTGATACAAATACAATCACAGGCAGCGAGTACGAGTGAGTGAGATGGGTATACAGTGGTGAAGTGAGAGCCCGCAGACGCAGATACAAACAGCGAGCGAGGAGCGCGCGCGAGTTTTGCGTTTTAGGGATTTCATATGCCTACTTTTGTAGGCGCTTGTGACCAGTAGTACCGATTTTCCTCAAAATACCGGACATTGTTCTGTCCGGTATGACCATTTATATTTTACCGGACAGGCCTCGAAAATGCCGGACTGTACGCTTAAATACCGGACATCTGGCAACCCTAGTCGTCATTGATCGTATAGAGAGTACACGGAAAATTATCTTTTACTGATCTTTAACTTATGTACTTATTATATTTAACACATATTTTCGACTGTCCAATTTTGTTTGAAGATTATAAAGTTACAATGAAATTAAATTATGTAAATATTTCTTAATTTGAAAATTTTCCGTAAGCGTATTTAAATTTCTCAATAATGTTGTTGGTATCGATAAAATGGCATGCAATGGACTTATTTTTCGTTACTAATGTTCATTGCCTTTTAGAAAAATAATGTTATTTCACGCCTTAATACGATTTAGCAGAATTTGAGTGTGTTTATTAGCATAGTAATAGTTTAATTAACACGCACACACACACACGCACACACACACACGCGCACGCACACACACACACACACACACACACACACACACACACACACACACACACACACACACACACATACACACACACACACACACACGCGCGCGCGCGAATGCAAGAATTATTAATTAATAATTATGAAATGTCACAACCATACCATGGTAAATTCTAATGATAGATGAGTAAATGAAAGAGGTGATTGGGGAACTCAAAATTCTCATAACACCCGTGTAACATCTCAGGGAAGAAGGAGTGCCTGAAAACCAGCGCTTCATGGGATCTAGTTCCATGTAAGCAAAAGCTGAGTCACCTCCGTTTGCCTAAATTAAATTAAGATTAAGTAATTAGTTTATATGTATACATGTTTTTTTAAAAGTGGCAATAAAATTATATTTATTTATTTATTTATTTATTATTTATTTATTAATTAAAAAACATTTTTCATTCAAACATCATTTGTCATTTAAAGCCTTTGATGTACATATCGTTCGTATCTGTATGTGTGGTTGTCTGAACTTTGGACTTTGCTTACATCTAAACTCGTCTGTTTAATATTATATAAATATTCTAGCGGTCCTCGTTCGCTGCCTGCGACAATATTGAATGTCTCTCGCAAGCTGAACCGAATTTTACGTAATATTGCGAAATTTTCATTAAAAGAAATTGCTATGATTTTATAGACACATATCTATTATATTTATTTTACTTTACATGTGAAAGTGTCTCAGAAGTGTTTCCTCCTTTAATAAAGGTTTTAAGCGTTGGAGGTATAAAATATCAGAACAATCTTTAAATATTTGTAGATTATTCGTATATTTTAAATGATACACATACCTTTTGGTTTTTCCGTCATATTGTGTAAAAATTTTTTCGTAAAAAGTTTAGTTTGTTAAATTAATGCCTTTGTTGCTTACGTTATCTTTTATAAACAATCTACGAAATGGAATTTTCGGCAAACACTTCCTTTATGCGTAGTTTATTGCATTTATATTACCTACCTACCTAACTGTGAAAACGTGTTGGAAATAAACAAAAATTAAGTCCTCTTCTGGACGTAGATCGTGTTGACAATGCGTCAGCTGGCATGCATTAGGTAACTTGGAAGATTGACACGATGGACAGGCGGGTGATGAGCACAGAGCTGATGCCAACTGTATCTGGTAATATTCCACATCACCAGTCTGTGAAATTTGGGTTATGTGTTTTGGGTGAATTATTTGCCATCATTTAGTCACAAAATCATTGCGCGCTAGTGTGTGTTATTAATTATTATTTACAGAAAATTTTGACAAAATATCTCCCATGTCTTATATACCTAATATATCCCCCATGAATATTCTTAAATTCAACCCTTCTCAAATAAAAGCAATAGAAATATTATGGATATGTATAGCCTCTGACAATATATAGACAAAATAGCTGGCTTTTACCCTTGTTTAAATCGTTGAGCGACATACAAACTTTCACATATATGTGGGGCAGGACGAGAAAATTAAGAAAAAACATCTGAGTTGCATTATCTATTTTGCACTAACTTATTAATAATCACAAAATAAATAATACTTTAATATGTTCAAATTAGGCGATAGTCGCTGTATTCGCTAATAGAAGTGACTCAGTGCGGAGGATTTAATTTTTGGGTGGTACGTTTAAACCGGTTTCCAACCTTTTATGTTTGGTCAATCAGTGTATTCTAGTAAAATTTTAATCGAAAAGTAAAGTGAAACGTTTTTAAGTTTTACTAAGTATCGATTATAAATTGTTTATTGTATTTTTCAATTTAATATACTATGAAGATCAATCTTGTGTCTTTCTAATAGATAGAAGTGTAAACAATTACTTACTATAAGTAGGAATAACTGCTTAAACCTGTCAACGCTTATTAGCCTTAATTTTGATTCAAATTGAAGTATTTAAACATTTTGTAGACATTAAAGATTAAACAATTGCTTGGCAATTTTTTAAGGCATCTAGGGCTCATCAGCATCTCAGGCTCTACCACGTAAAAAAGCGTTAAAGATAAAATAATTACACTATTACTTCTACGTTCTATTACTTCAATGTTAACATTTCAGTATGTTTCACTAATAAATATACAAATGTTTTGTATGTTATAAAACGAAAGATTGAAAAAACCCTGAGCAGTGACTACAATCGTAAATTCGCTTTTATGCCGTACTATTCCGACAAATTCTTAACGTAATGATCCCAAATTAAGTGTAAGCTTATCAGGTAACTGTTTTTAAAATGATGATGATGACGCAGACGTGCAATCCGATTTTTTCTCGTCTTAATGAAATATGAAAATTGAAAAATCGTATAGTGTTATATTTGAGCAATGTTAATAATTTACGCTTTTGATAAATATAATGCACCCAATTATACCTAATTCGTCATAATGTATTTTAGCCTGGCAGCTGATCTTCATTCATTTAAACCATCATGAGGTCTAATTAGATTGGCTAACTACGGCCGCAGGTCTAGTGGGGATTAAGGATAGCGCGTGGGCGTTTTCGGTCACATACTTTAATAATAGCTGTAATACTTTGTTTAGTTACTTTTACTTTTTTATGTCACATTATATTTAACAGTAATTACTTGAAGTGTTCGCGTGATTGTAAAAACGTTTTTTTATGTCAATACTAAATGTTATAAAACATGCAGCTTTATGTTTGAGTTATTAAAGAGTATAATATATTTTATATTATAAAATATTCTTCAGTAAATCATCAAAAGGAATTTTTTGACAGGAGTAGTTGTATTCGTTTATTTTTTAATATAATTCCTTATAATCGTATTTTAACGGCTTTCCATGTACTTACAGTAGAGTTTTTAGTAGGCCTGCTGATCGTAATCGAACACTTAAAGATATAAATCATAGTGTTGTAAAAAAAAATAATCTTTTACGACCCAGATAGTTTATTTACCTATGATCTTGGTGTTAAAAATAATAAGGCAACTTATCTACTACACAAAAATTATAAGTAAAATAAAACAAGATGCACAAATTATAAAAAAAATAGTACAATAGACAAAAAATTGGCAATTTTTATAAAAAAAACTTAAGTATCCAATCTCTTGAAAACGGTTCAGTTTGAGGTATTCGTGTTTCATAGTCGCAACAGTCGGTAGCTATGTAGGTCGACTTAACCTGTAACTCTGTATATAAGATCATAAAGAGGGAGAAGGCATTATAATGTGTGTAATAATACGTTTTATTAGATATGGACTACTACCACATTTCGAAATGCTCTGTCACGTTTCCAGTTGTCATTTTTTACCTAAATTAGAACTGGAGAGTGATCATGCATGACATTATAAAGTATATGCTTGGGAGTAAACGTTCGTGCGTGAATTTGTTTGCTTTTGCGGATAAGTGTGTGGCAATGTGCGTTGCAAATATAGGAATGATTGTTTAATACTATTATTGTTTAATAATTTACTCGTTACGATGTCGTGTGAAAATATTACTTTGAATAATTACTTAATTTTAGAATCATTTTATACGTAACAAACAACCATACCAACATTTTGCATTTAGTTATCTGTCAAAAGTAATGTATGAAACGCAAATCTGGTTGTCATTCGCACTAAATACAAACACTCGTTAACGTTTATATCGCTGTAGAAAATTGAGATTTTCTTGCGTAAGTAATTCTGTACAAGGCAATTAATTTTATGAGACAAGATCTAATTGATTGCGACGCGCTTCATCCTATTTAATTTGAACGTAATGTCGGCCGTTAAGTAGGTAAGCTTTGGCGATAAAATGTGTATTTAGAAAATAAAAGGTGTGATCCACCTAATATTTTTATGTATTTATTTTAATAGGTTTAAATAGGTATACTAATTCATTACCATTAAAATGTCAGTAAACAGGATGGAGTCGCGTCTCAGACAGTAAACTAATACAATGTAGACTATCTACTTCACTAGACCATCAACAAAATTTAATATCATATCGAATATACTTAAATGTCTAAATACACGTAGCGTATTTAGACATAGAACTATATAGTTTAATAAAAAAATAATTACAAGTCAAAAATGTTAATTAATAATACTTGTTTTGCTTTTTATACCATTTATTTTGGACATTTTTATCAAAATAATCGATGAGTTAGTAAGTATTTATGAAATCATTATATAAGTTAACGTTAGATCAGGGATGACGAACCAATGGCACGCTTGCCATCGATGGCACGCTACACAATATTTTGGGCATGCCACCGATCACAAAGTTCACTATTAAGTATTATAGTACGAACGAACGCGATTTTTTCATCTAATTTAAATACAACAGAAGTCACACTAATGTTACTTTAATTTAATTTTTTTTGCAATGTATAATAAAAAACATTTATTATTATACATTGCAAAATGTATTTTGTATTGTAACATAAACACTCACGCCTGTCACCCAGAGGGGTAGGCAGAGACTACAGACCATTTGGCACGATCCTGACACACCTCTCTCGCCTCCTCCACATCCATACACCTACGCATACATGCTCGTCGGTTAAGGGTACTCCTAATTTGGCCCGTTTTCAATAAATCGTCAATTTGGTCGATAAATTTTCGCCTAGGACGTCCCTTTCCGACTATTCCATTCACTTCTCCAACATAAATTTTCTTTGTCACTCTTTCCTCATTCATTCTTTCCACATGACCAAACCACCGAAGCATTCCTTTCTTAATCCTGGTCACAACATCATCTCGCAAACCACACTCTTCTCTTATTACACAATTTCTTACCCTGTCATTCAGATTCAGCCCTAACATACTCCTTAACGACCGCATTTCTACTGCGTTCATTCTACTCTCGTGCTTCTTCTGCCGCACCCAACTTTCACTACCATACATTAAAGTAGGGACCAACACAGCATTGTGAATTGCCATACGTGCCTTTTTCGACACATTTTGACTCTTCACAATAGAGTGTAGGGCCTCATTTACTCTATTTCCTGCATTCACTCGTAGTTCTATATCCTTATCACATCTCTCATACCTGCTAAATACGTAAACCAGATATACAAACTCATCTTCTTGCTCGATTCTCCCCTTCTATTCTTATTTCACATATCGTCTTACTTTCTTTTCTTTCAAAAACCATAACTTTCGTCTTACTTGCGTTCACTTTCATACCCCTTTCTTTTAATGATCTGTTCATTAATGTAACCATCATTTGCAGCTCGGCCGCCGACGACGCAAGAATAACTTGATCATCGGCTTACAAAAGGCATTTGACGGTTAACTCACCCATTCTTAATCCGCATTCTTCAACTTTCAAATTTTGCAAACACCTGTCCATAAATAGGTTGAACAGCCACGGGGAAGCCACACAGCCCTGTCTGACACCTTTATGGATGCCAAACCAGTCCGAGTAGACCCCGTTTATCCTAACACAAGCACTAGAGTCCCTATAAAGCGACTCCAATGCCTGTATCAAGCCATCGTTCAACCCAAATGAATTCAGTGTTTGCCATAGCACATCCCTATCCACTCTGTCATAGGCCTTTTCCAAGTCCATGAATGCACAAAAAACCTTTTTCGTTTTTGGCCAAAAACTTTTACGCGATCATACGCATGGAAAAGACTTGATCTGTATACCCCATTACCTTTCTAAATCCCGCTTGCACATCCCAAATTTTTTCATCATTTTATTTTATGACATTTCAATCAGTTCCTGAGCATACAGTTTTCCCACAATGCTAAGAAGGCTGATAGCACAGTAGTTTTTACGGTCCTGCTGCGACCCTTTTCCTTCCTATTTTGTATTGTATAATAATAAATGTCTCAATATAAAACTCTTTATTTATTTTTTGTTGTAAATAAAGAGTTTTGAGTCGATGGTATTTAGAACTATTATTTTACCCATAATCACAAAGTTAAAGTTATTTTACGACACCTCTATTACCTAATTAAACATTCTTTTAGAAAAACTGCACGTTGATAAATAAAGGTTCGCCACCCCTGCGTTAAATCATCTCATTTATTAATTAGGTTGCTCAAACATTAAATTAGATCATGTCGGGGTCGTCACTTTGGCCGAGAAAGAAAAGGGAAGATTTCCCGCCGGGTAATGTTTTGCGACCTACGTGTCTTGTGGCAAGTATAACGGAGCTATTATATATATATATATATATATATATATATATATATATATATATATATATATATATATATATATATTATATCGGAATATTTCGGAAACTTACAAATTAAGCGTACTTCAGGCTTCCGTTCGTTTCACTAATGATATATGTATTATGAAAAATGAAGATATTTTAACTTTTAATTATTGTACATTTTGACATTAACAACAAATTTTGTAAGTCTTTTTAGGACAATGTAATGTTTTCTTAGCAATGGACTTGGAGAGGAATATCCTTTAATATTTCGAAACGTTTGCGGTAATTACCTTGTTAGCCTAACGGTTTGGCATTCGAAATGTATGATTTACTATACTCCCCATCGGTGCATGTGAGCTTAGACCATTCAACCTTTTATACGTGGTAGAGCCATGCTGCGGTTATATTAGAAGTATAGTTGTAGCACGAATGGGTCGGCTCGACCGGAGAGCACCACGCTCTCACAGAATACCAGCGTGAAATAGTAGCTTAATGCTGCTGTATTTCGTATGGTGAGTGTAGAGAACTGGAACCCTTTTTACTGGAAACGAGGCATTCCACCTTAGTCCTCACAGGTGACAACGCATCTGCATTTTGATTCGTAATCGAGGATAGATGTAGGTGTCTGTGGGCCGCAGCAACCTCTTACCATCAGGTGGACTGTGTGCTCGTTTGTCACCCTATCCTATAAAAAAAACGTAACATGTGAGAGGTATTTCTCCATCTCTTGGCAGTCACGTGGTTTTCCTAGCATTTCTTTTAACATCCAGAGGGAGAAATTGTCGGATGAGTTTTCTTCTTCTATTTAAAACACGGGCACACTACTGACAAATATATTTTATGAAACTGAGCCTCTGTTTACGTTCGATTATTTTTTTACGAGTTAAGTAATATTAAATTAAGGAAGGGAAAATTGTGTGTGTTAAGGCCGACTTTAAGAACTAATAAGAAAATATTTTCACAGTTTGATGAAGTCGATCTGATAAGTCTGAAGTCGATACCAAGACATACTTAAGATTTATGAGAGAATAAGTAAAGCCCCAAATCGCTCGGTTTTACTTTAAATAGTTACATTGAAAACTTGTCCCCCCTTTTTTGAAACCGTAGTACTCTTAGATGTGGAATTTTTGCTCAAGTTTGAATAGGACCTCTTCTGAGGTATATAAAATATATACTTTAGAAGAGGTCCTACGTGGTAACACGTGGTAGAGCCATCCTGCAGTTATATTAGTAGTATAGTTGTAGCGCGAATGGGTCGACTCGACCGGGGAACGACCACACTCTCACAGAATACCAGCGTAAAATAGTAGCATTATGCTGTGTTTCGTATGGTGAATGTAGAGAACCGGAGACCCTTTTTACTGGAAACTTGGCGTTCCACCTTAGTCCTCACGGCTGACAACGCATCTGCATTTTGATTCGTAATCGAGGATAGATGGTACTTACCATTAGGTGGACTGTGTGCTTGTTTGTCACCCCATACTATAAAAATTTATATATTTAACCTTTTTTTAAAATAATCATCATCAAAATTGATGAAGGTTTCGCGTCACATGTTTGTAAAAATTACACAAACGTAGTCGAATCGAAAACCTCCGTTTTATAAATAGCTGAGTCATCTAAAAATATTGTTTGCAATATACGTATCTAATTTGAAGAACGCACGCCGCGTTATCTGCGAAATTTCATAACTGCCTTATTGCTGAAGATAGTGGACTGTTCAATCTATTTCAAGACATCTCAAATAAAACACGACAGAGAAAAAAAAGATGGTTGCTGGCGTTTATCGTAACTGACGATTTTAAAATTGAGAGCCTTAAAATCGACGTTAATTTCAGAAATGTTCAGTTTCTCTCTCTCTCTCTCTCTTTCTTTTGTCACTTAATGACTGTAAAAAGAGACAGATAAATACTTAATTTACGTAAACACAAACACTCACGCCTGTCACCCAGAGGGGTAGGCAGAAACAAACTTCCATTTGGCACGATCCTGACTCACATCTATCGCCTACTATACATCCATATAATATGTATCTACGCATACACGCTCGTTGGTTAAGGGCACCCCTAATATTGCACATTTTTAATATATCGCCAATTTGGTCGATAAACTTTCGTCCAGGGCGTCCCTTCCCGACTACCTTTCACATCTTTAATATAAATTTGCTTTGTTCTACATTATATTAATTAAGTAAGTAAAGTAGTAAGTAAAGTAAGCGATAATCGACGATTGTAAGGCCGAAAACCTCCTTAATTTTGGTCAAATGTTTAAAGCGAATAATTTTTCACTTAATATTTATTACAATGTATATTAAACATTCAATAATTAACATTGCTATTCATATCAATCGCGTTCATTTAGTTTATAGGACGTCTTTTGGACATCGAATGTTTTAGGAGTTTAACAGACGTAGCTTGTTAAGGCCTAAAAGCACATGGTCGAGCCACGCTGAAGCTATATTATTGTTGTAGTATGAATAGTTCAGCTCAACCGGGGAAAGACAACCCCCGATACTAGAGACACCTTTAACTGGAAACGAGGCATTCCATCTTGGTCGTTAGTGATGACAACGCATCTGCATTTGAATTCTTAGTCGAAGGCAGATGTAGATATCTATAGGCCATGGCATCCATATACCATGCTCATTTGTCAACCTTATTCTATTAAAAATCCGTTTTCGAATATGGCAACACCATTTGTGACTATAAAATTTTATAGTACATTTTAAGAAATGTACCATTGCATACTCATAATATTTGTTTCCTGACAAACATCCAGGCTTATTAACATTGTTTTATGTTTATGTTAGGAGCACGAATGTTTTTTAAATATTTATTGCATAAGAATAATACATGTAACCTTATCATTTCCAATTATGCAAAAGTAAAAATGACAAATTCTCACCCGCTGCACATGTATATTTTGCTTCTTCTTGTGCTTAAAGTGCCATCTTCTTTCGAAGGTCGGCAATCATTAAGGCAACTTGTATCTTGGATGCCGCGGCTCTGAATAAGGAACGGGTGCTGTTTCGAAACCATTGGCTTAGGTTTTTCAGCTAAGATGTTCTTCTTCGACCCACACTTCGTTTTCCTTGGACCTTTTCCTATATGATGAGTTGTAATAGATAGTATTTTCGGTTTCTCATTAAATGGCCATGATATTCAAGCTTTCTTTTCTTTACTAAATATATAACTTCTGGTTTTTTCTTTACGCTACTTAACACGGTTACGTTCTTTATTTTGTCTCTCCAGGATATCCTTAACATTCTCCTGTATACCAACATTTCGAAGATTTCAATCTTCTTACAGCTCGATTTTGTGAGGGTCCATGCTTCAACGCCATACAAAAGAATGGAGAAAGAGGGAAAAGAGGTATGGTAGCGCAAATGTTGCATTATTTGCTTGAAGTTTGTTGCAGCTGTATAAGAGCTGCAGTAGGTGCATACTATTTAGTGGACTGTTGACTTGTTATCTCCCTCTCTATAAACTGTTAAAAATTCACTTTTGGACAATACCCCGTTTTAAAGAGGTTTTAATAAGGCAAATATTCGTCACGCTTGGTAGGTGTAATGAATAATGTCGAATGACGATCGCAATACCAGACATCTCGCAGTCATGATGCTGCTCTCTGTCCCTGATCTGAGTATTTAAGTAATGGCTTCCGATGAATAGTTTACTTACTTTTTTACTTTTTCTCTCTGGCATTTCTGATAGTCGCCTCTCACTAACGAAAAATGACTCCAGGACACGGTGCTATCTCTGAGGGGTTGATGTTCCAAAATTTTACAGTACACGAAGCTGTGTTCAATCTTGCGTACATAGGTACTGTAAATTTTAAGTGATCTGCTGTATTGAAAAATATTTTATTAAATCTGAATGTCTGAGATGAAACGCGCCAATATCTCGCTGTCATATTTGCACATACTTGGTGCGTGCATGCACAATGCATTAAAAATGAGAAGCCTATACGCAACGGTGGGACATATTATGTATGCTATACTTTATTTATTTTATATAGAATATACTTGACGACGTGTAGTTACAACCTAAACATATTAAAAAATGATGATTTAGTAGTCGTTATAATAGTATAATCAATACTTAGTATTAGTTTACGAACTACAAATTTTGTTAAATGCTGCAAGTTTTTATCGGCAATTCAAGTACTGTCAACCGTCTCATGCAAACACTTATTATTTGCGGAGGTCTTTAATACTGGAAGTGTCGTTCACTAACATCATTATTTTATTTCACTACGTACTAAGGTCGGGTTAGTAAGCACAGAGCCGACGCCTTCGCATCTAGCATTGCTGCATTTTATCATCAGCTCGAATTATTTGGGGTCAGTATTTATACATGCTTTTCCTTGTCGTCCTTAGTACGTAGGACCGATCAAGTACAATGTGAATTGAAGGTTAACAACGTACGGAACACACAATACACATGTGTTAAGAATATTTTATAAAGACAAGTGCGCTATTTCTATTAATATTTAAGCAATGTGTTCAACATGCTCTCCTTCACGCTTATAAAGCTCTTTCGGGGGAAGGTAGTTCAAGAAAATTTTGAATAAATATTCTTTGCAACAATGGAATAGTTACTGTTATAGAGACAGTAATTTAACTTGGTTGTTGCCCATCTTTTCAGCCTAGGAGTTCGTCTGGATAGGTATCACCGTCTTACCGATTTAAAAAAAAAAACATGCCATCACGTGGACTGTAAGTTTGTTTGGCACTTTAGTTTTGATAAAAAATGTTATTGATTGTGGTCATTTATTACATATTTTTATCTACTACAATTGTTTATTCTTAACGTATTTTAATATATAACTAAATCGAGCAGACAGTCAGAAATTTAGATTGCTCTTGAACTTCACTGTAAATCTCAGAGGTCACTTTAGGTTATATTAAGAGAGGAGACGATGTTTGAATACTTGGTATTTATTTATTCAGCTACTTAAAATGAGATTACGTATTTTATTAGTAAGAAACTATATTTTAAAATAATGCGATATCCCAATTCAATCCATGGGTATCGTAAGAGACGAGAAAGTGAAATGAAATAGAGAACTAACTCCCATTGGCCTATAGTCCAGTTGATGTGAATACGCGCAAATTGAAATTCTGGTTTTCGATGAGCTATGGCTAATTGTGGTCCTCTTGCTGGCTTGTGAGGTCTTAAATTCTGCTCACAAAGTCTCCTTACAGTACTGTCACTTACAGCCACACGCAACGTTACATCTTCACGTAAGCGTCGCTAGAGATCAACACCGGGTAGGTGTCAATTTCGTAGAGCTGATACAAATATAAAGCGGTCATCCCTTTGAGTTATCTCCCTGTCTTCCAGATTCAGATCTTCTTCGAACCAGAAACCTTTGGTAAACTCGCCGCCCTGCAGAACGGCTCACATTTAATCTCTTGGCCACGACACGTTGATTTAAGCCTTGTTGAAGCCACAATTTGGGCCGCCTTAGCTTCAGTAGTGTCCATTATTTTAGACAAAGTAATTAAAGCTACAGCCTCAGTAAATAAACTTGCAAAACTTGCAAAGCAAGTCTGTTTCGGACTGATATAAAGGTTCGAATTTGTTCCCACGTAAAGCAATCAAATCAGCTCTCAACAGTATTCCTGTATAAAAATTGTTAAGTACCTTCAAGTATATATACTCTCTATGATTCGGAATGTTAATAGCGCGATTTAGGCTTCGGTGTGTTTCGGTGTACTAGTGGCGCGACGACAGCGCCGCTACAATAATAAATAACAAGTGTGTGTGTGTGTGTGTGTGTGTGTGTGTGTGTGTGTGTGTGTGTGTGTGTGTGTGTGTGTGTGTGTGTGTGTGTGTGTGTGTGTGTGTGTGTGTGTGTCTGTGTGTGTGTGTGTGTGTGTAAGAAAATATCAAACAAAAAGAGAATGGGTCGATTATTTTTTGTTGATGACGAGTGTATTTTGTGTGATGTTTATACCAAGGTAACCACGTTATTTGCAACTGATAATAACATTAGTAACTGCCTTATCAGTCTTAGAATATTATTAGACGTAGGAGATAGGACAACGTGAGGTTAACATTTTTCTACTTTGCGTCGTTATAGTTTGTTCCAATATTGTCTGAATTTTCTTTGATGAAGTGTAAAAAGGAGAGAGGCAATGAAGAATATAAAAATGTATTTAAATAATACTCTCTTTTTCCTTCTGAAGTTTTTTTTAATATGAGAATGACAGATATTGTTATGATTTGTCAATGATAAAAAAGATTTAAAAAAATAAGCTTATAGTCTACTTGGTTATAAATCCCTATCAAGATTTTATCTTCTGCCCAGCAATCATCCTCAAAAAGATGGACACATATGTGTTGTTAATTGCACTCAATCATTGGTATACGTACTAAAATGAATATAAATGCACTCAATGGTGTTTGGCAGCACAAAAAAGTAAGTGTGCTGCCAACCTAGACGAGCTTTTACCACTTTGTAAAGTTAAGAACTATAAGGTTTCTTAGCAGTGACAGACATGGTTTTTGTCAATTCCATCAAACTGTCGTTACACAAAACTGAAGTGTTTTATTTACACAGCTATTGGAATAAGTTACTTGTAGGTTAAGTAGTTGTTATTATTAGTAGTTGTTATTTCAATTTCTTAAGGCATCTTTATTTGTTAAGTTTACTATTTTATATTTCTTTGGAAAGAAAGTTATTTATATTGGAGGGTTCAGTGTTATTTTAACACATTTACATAACATCGTTACCGGTTTCAGATTTAAGCATGTGTGTATACTCAGGTGCTATAATTACACCGGGAAAGTCTGCCTCTTATATGCAATATAGTTTTTGTGTTAAAACAATTTGCTTACGAAAGGTTATTAATTATTATGGTTATAGGAAATTACAGGTTCGAAAAAAAAAACGGAATAAAACGTAAGTTTAAGCTATAACCTTTTATAAAGGGATGTCTCGTCTATTTCACAAATAACATTGACTTAAAATTTTCTTTATTTCAATGTACGGAAAATGTACCAAAAGCTATTTTTTAATTGATGATAATTAGACAAGACCGAGTATTCATAACAATATATACTCTTCATAATCGTATTTTACGCATTATGTTTTATACAAATATTAGTTTCTTGAACTCTATTGAATATTGCTATAGGTCATTTAATATCGCCTTTCCATTATATTAGGACCGTGGTAGCTAAGAAGCTAAGTTCTCGCCGCTTCGATCCCCGCCGGCACCAGTGACATTATTAATAGCAATTTTAAGTGCAGGTTTACGACGTGCTCGACAGTGAAGGAAAACATAGTGAGGAAACCTACATACCTCGCACTAGGCACAAATTGGGGCAACGAGGCGGTTATTTTCTTGCCCTAAAAACTTATAAGAAATAAGATTAGAGTTGTGCCATGGAGTTTATCGTATATTATAGACTATAACTTAACAGTATTTTACTATTACGTTTGCGATAGTTTTAAAGGAACGGTTTGAAAAATGAACTTCGCTAGTTTACTATCCGGTATTGTCATGAAATCAGTTGTCGGAGATTGTCGTTAAATATAACCAGAATTCGTGTCCTGACCACCCGGCGAATACTAAATGGCTGCTTTAAATTAATTACATATTATTTAATATTTGGTATTATGTATATAAAAGACTCAATTTAAAAACGATCGCTTGCTTCAAAGTCTTAAACAACTTTTTCTTTAAAATATTGCAACTACAAACACATTATTTAAAAAAAATATAATCATTTTTTATTTGTATGATTTTTATTTACAGAATAATAGAACGAGCGTTTAGTAAAGTAATATTAATGTCGGTGACCATTTCAAGGTTTTCTTATTTGTTTTCGAATTATTTAAAAATGACTCTAAAATCAATTAATAAAAAGTACAATTATTCAATTTTTCCGTAATTTAGTATAACCAATTGAACAAGATTTATTGTTTTTATCGACACCAGGCAATCCACTTGAAAAATAAGCTGATAAAGAGTTGATGTACTTTTTCCACCTTATTTAAAATTCTTCCTTATATCGTTCCAAATGCTGTATAGTTTTTTAATTAATCAATAATCACACAATTGTAAACAAATTATAATGTAATCAAATATACATTACGATGTAATTATAAATAAATTAACTGAAGAAATAGCAAAAATCTAATGGTTCATCTAATTTCACTATCTATATTATGTATAATTTACTTACAAAATCTATGTTAGAGTAATTTTTTATTGTGTTTAAATATTACCGTATTCATGCATGCTTTATTTTTATACCAGTGTCCAATTTTTGTTCCTACCGGGAAATTTCTTCCAGTTTTCACTTCCTGACTTTCGTGCTTTTTTGAAGCGCCTACTATGGTCACGGAGAGAATGACATGTTCAATATCCTGATATCGTAGTTAACCTTTAGCTGTTAGATATAATCTTTTGCACGCGATCTTGCAGTGCTGTATGTCGTATAATAATAATATTGCAGTGTTAAGGTAAAAATTGGATTTAATTTCATTAATTTTAAGACCCTAAGCAGGTATTCTATATATAGTACATAATCAGCTTCTCAATTGAAATAAGGATGTTATCATTTATAGTCATCAACCCGAATGAATGGGTGTTATTTAGCAAGAATTTATGGCCTATCAAATCTGATATAATGACATGGATGCGATTATGGGGAAAAAGTACACCCACTTAAAAGTAGTAATAATACATTCTTTTTATTTTTGTATCCAAATCGTAGCAAATAAATTTTCCCATGAAATCTGTGAATAAGGATTTTACTAATATTTTTAAATAACTTCTAAATTATATTAATGCATATTAGGTCGGTTTTATAAGATTTTAAATTGTTTATAGTTTAAACGTATTTTATATATTACAATTTAATAATACAACTTATTTAGCACGCATATTTTTTACAGGTAAAATCCGTACGTAGTTTTACTGTCTGCATCACATTGTTTTACCATCCATGCTGGTAAATTAAACGTAGAAATTAAAAGATAGGTTTTGTTTAGTATACATGCTGTCCCCTCTTTTTGCTTGCTGTCAAAGCAATGTCCAAGCGATCCCACGGTCCCAGGCCACGCCAGACTCGCTATGTTTTTGATTACCATAATATACAGTGACTCACAGTCGTGTTTTATTGCAATCACCTTTCAACGGGAAATATGTAGGCGTTGGGATAATATAATATTGTAGCAAACTGGCACTTAATGGTTGTATTATTTTGTAGAATTACTTGACTTAATTTGATATTTAGGGCTGATTTTTTAATATTCAGATTTTCCTCCCCCTTAACAAACAAAACAACTTAAAAAATAAATTATAACCCTTGGAACAGTTATTAACACGGTTACAATTTATTTATTAGACATATAATGGTCAGCTAAAAGCTAAGTGTTCTGCTTAATTACCTCATTGCTATATTACCTCAGCTCAAATTCTAATTTCGCCCCCACTTTCCCGCGTGTCGTATATAGCACACCGAAATGTTTGTAATCACTAATGTTGAAGTAGATAGGTCGTTAGATACTTATTTCATTAGGTTTATCATATTTATGCCTATTTCTTTACGCTAACCCAGTTGCTTATTATTTTTATTACTGTTATTTCCTGTTGCGTCGTCCTGTTGCGTTATGTGTATTCTGATCGTAAGCGACACAGCTTTCCCGTTCGAAAGCCGAAGCGAGACTGATCGAGCGACAGGGAAGGGAAAAGGGAATGGGAACAAGCTTCAAGACGCCGGTAGTTTAGGTAATTTCTTATTACAGTGAAAATAATGATAATTAAAAAAAATAATAAATATAAGCCCCGCTTTATTCAGTTTTAGTATGCAAAGTTTCATGATCTAATTTAAAATATTTTATGAATAGCAGCCGTTTATTATTTATTTTGGATGTAACTTTGGATTTTATTCTATCGAGAAAATTTTACGGAATCGTGTTTTCGTCTACCACACTTATTATTAATCCTCAACTTTACCATATACAGTGGACTCGGGTATAACGACGGTGAAGGGACCACTTTTTTCGTCGTTCTATCCGGAAGTCGTTACAGGCAAAGGTAAAGAGATACAGACACGTACACTTGAAAATAGTTTATATTCATTTATTATTGAAAATATTTGCACACATAGTTGTTCACTGGTACATTTCAAAATGCTACTCAGAATATCATTTTGTAACTGAACCATAAATTTAACTCCGAAACGCACACGCTTCCCTACCTACTTAGCTGATATCTATAAACAAAAGGTAAAGGTCTACTCACTTGCTGACCATCTGTGTGGATGTAAACAAAAGATAAGAAATCTTTGTGAAAGAAAAAAATCTGCCATTGGCGGCCGACTCCGGTCGCAATATCTGCATTATGCATGGGATTTCTAGGAATTTGTTACAAATTATTCATTAAAAACAGTCGCTACACCCGAACTCGGCGTTACAGCCACATGAATTCTGTACTAAAAGTATGCTTTCAATACAAGAGACTTAGATTTAACGTCGCTATGGGTAAATGGTCGCCACAACCAAGGTCGTAATAATCCACTCTATTTATTTCAAAATTAATGCTGCAATATTTTCGGCATACCGGAGGATCTTGCTAAGCCATTTGAGGTACTATAGGCCCTTAAGAGTCCGTCTTTGTATGTACTACCTTCTTACCTATTTCTCCCGCCACGCCAAGCAACAGAGCACAACGGTGCACACACACACAACTTGCGTAACCAATCACTGTGTTCCGGTCCGAAGTCTGAAGGGTAAAGAGAGCCAATATTAAATTACAGGATGAAGAGGATTTTATCTTAGTCCTCAGAGGTGAAAACGCATCTATAGTTGTCTTTGCTTGAAGTTGGTTGCAGGTTTTCATTGGCTGTAGTAGTTATATAATTTCAGTTTTTTTCTTAAAAAATCTTGCTTTTTCTGTAGATAAGGCCAAACTACTTCCAAATTACGCAAGATGAAGGACTGTTAATAAATAAGTATATTGTAACAAACACCGCTCTTGTTTCTAACTTAGAAGTTCTAAGATACACGTTGACCTATTACCCAATTAATAACACCTTGTCGTAGAGTAGTTCTTTGTTCTAACCCACCAGTATACCCGCATAGCGATTTGTTAAATCTATTCAGAGATTCCATGCAAAAGTTCATACACCGCAATAAGACTACATATTTATTGTTTTCATATTTGCGTTAGTTTATAATATAAGATCAATAAACTTCGTTTTTATATTTGTTTTAACTAATATAGTGATATATAGTATAGTGAATTCTTTTTATTATCAGTCAGTCTTATTTATTTTATAGATAATATACATGTAGGTCTTTCATCATCATCATCATCATTACAGCCCTTCACAAGTCCACTGCTGAACATAGGCCTCCCCCAAGTAATGCCACAAAGCACGGTCCTGAGCCACCTGCATCCATCGACTTCCTGCATATCTTACCAGGTCGTCACTCCATCTACTGGGGGGTCGCCCTACACTACGCCTACCGGTACGAGGCTGCCACTCAAGAACCTTTCTTCCCCATCGGTTATCGGTTCTTCGAGCTATATGGCCGGCCCATTGCCACTTCAGCTTACTAATATCAGTTGGGCTATGTCAGTCACTCTGGTTTTACTGCGGATATCCTCATTTCTGAGTCTATCACGCAGAGAAACTCCGAGCATAGCCCTCTCCATAGCTCGCTGAGCGACCTTGAGCGTCCTCATACGGCCAGCAGTGAAGGACCACGTCTCAGATCTGTAAGTCATCACTGGCAACACGCACTGGTTGTACAATCTAGTTTTTAGAGATTGAGGTATACCTGACGAGAATATATGTCGTAATTTCCCGAACGCTGCCCAGCCGAGTTGAATCCGTCGATTGACCTCTCGGTCGAAGTTGGACTTACCTAGTCAGACTATTTGTCCCAGGTAAACGTACTCGTCAACAACTTCGAGCATAGTGCTCCCAACAACTACCGGCATAGGTGTGACATGGACATTGAACATGATCTTTGTTTTGTCCATGTTCATCTTAAGACCTATCCGTTGGGAGGCACTATTGAGGTCATTGAGCATAGTGCTTAAGTCCTCCAGCGATTCTGCCATAAGGACTATATCGTCGGCAAATCGAAGGTGAGTGATGTACTCGCCGTTGATGTCAATACCGTATCCTTTCCAGTCCAGTAGCTTGAAAACGTCTTCCAATGCAGCGGTGAAGAGTTTCGGGGATATAACGTCACCCTGTCTTACACCTCTCTGCAGTTGGATAGGTTTCGAGCTCTGGTTCTGTACTCGGATAGCCATCGTAGCCCTACTGTACAAACACTTCAGCACTTCGATATACCGACAGTCAACTTGGCACCGCTGAAGGGACTGTAGCACCGCCCAAATTTCGACGGAATCAAAGGCTTTCTCATAGTCCACATACGCCAGGCAAAGTGGCAGATTGTACTCTTCAGTCTTCTGTACAATCTGCCGCAGGGTATGTATGTGGTCTATGGTACTGAAGCCTTTTCGGAAACCGGCTTGTTCGGGAGGCTGGAAGTCGTCGAGTCTGCGTGCGAGACGATTCGTAATGACTCTCGAAAACAGCACGTAGACGCGGCTCAGAAGGGAAATCGGTCTGTAGTTCTTTAAGAGAGCGTTGTCGCCTTTCTTAAAGAACAAGACCACCGCACTTCTGCTCCACGCCTCTGGAGTAGTGCCACCATGGAGGACGGAATTGAAGAGCTTCTGAAGGACTTCAAGTACCGGTGTTCCACCCGCTTTCAGAAGCTCCGCTGTAATTCCATCCTCGCCTGGGGGGCCCTGCCGTTTTTAAGGTGCTGGAGAGCCATTCTAATCTCGCTCAGACTGACGTCCGGGATCTGAATGGAAATGAAATGGAAATGGGGAATGAATGGAATGGAATGGAAATGGGGAATGTAGGTCTTTGTACTTCCTAATATAATTTTAAATATAGTTTTAGCAATTTTTATTATTTCAATGTCGTGAATTATCGTTAGAAAATTTTAAGATTTTGACTGATGCGAGCGGATTACAGACATATTATAAGTACGTTTCTAGGGCAGGCGGAAAAAAATATATTGACCTTTAACGATATCATCGGGGTAGGCAATCTTTTTTCTTTACCTTCATTTTTTTATCCTTTTATCATTACATACATCATCAGAATGAAAGATAAGGGTGCCGAGAGCAAAGTTCTTTACAGGCCCTATGTCTTTTATTATATAATAAAGAAAGAAGATTATGCTGTACCTGAATGAATTAAAAAGAAATTTAATATTAATTTAAGTTTATTATTTATAAATCATGAGTTATTACAATTTTCGTTATTACGTTAATAGTAGGTAAGTACTTTAATAAGTAGGTAGGTAGTTAGTTGTATAAAACGTAACCACTTCTTGGCAGTCAGGTAAAAAGACGAACTTTTCAGTTCGATAAAAACTTACATTTAATATATATATGATAAGTATAAAATACTTGGGCTAATTATCAATATCAAATAAGTTTGTTTCACTACCTGTTTCTTCTACGGCCCTTTTAAACCTAACATTTTAATGTTTTTGATGTCCATCATTGCTAACACTAAACACTTAAAATTTAAAAATTGCTATCGGAAAGTTAAAAAAACAGTCTCGTTCTTGTAAAATTTTTAGAATTATATCTAAAAACACAGTTCAAATAGTTTTACAGAAATGAAACTTAAGTTGTTGGATTCTGATGATAATTTCAATATATTTATTATAATTTATAATATAAGACGTAATTAAAAATCCATGTATACTACCCACCCATTTCATCCATTACAGCCTATGAAAAGTCCACTGCTGAACGTAGGCCTCCCCCAAATAATGCCTCATAAGGGGAATATATGTTTGCCAAGCTTGGCAAGCGAGTTGACAACAGCAGTTTTATTATTATTTATAGTTGTTATTAGAAAGTTACTGCTGCCCATCTCGTTTAATTTCCCTTTGTTATCCACGAGATGATACGGGGTAGGAGATTCTTTTACGCCGATACTATACGTCATATTGTATTGTACTAAAATTTTATTATACCCTATAATATAATATACTTACTTAATACTTGGTATCGCATTGCATCGGGCGGGTGCATTTTACCGCTTCGAAAACAATGAAAAACGACTTAAAAGTGTCTGCGCCCGCAATAGGAAAAAGCGTCCACTGGTCAATGAACTGTTGTTGAAGTTTGCGAATGCTGGTATAACTATATGATAATATGTTTTTGTGAAACTGCCGCTAACGTAACATTTTATGTTTTACTATATTATATGTATATAAAGTTTAAGGTATAAAATTATAAAAAAACAATTTGAATTCGGCTCTTCTAAATGGAATCAATTTGTTAAGTAAAAGTTTTGTTACAAAACTCATTTATTTATGTACAAAAACAGTTACAATTCGTTATTAAAAAAGTTAATAAAATTGATCTCTCAGGTTTAAAATAGTTTTATTTCAATAAAGAAGTCTCGTTAAAAATATTTCTCGCTAGAAATTATGGGCGTATAATATACAAACAGGACTGAGTACATCGAAATCGGATTCAAAAAACGTGTCATACGAAAATAAATCTTATTAGTTAAGTTTAAGGTTCATTTTAATTACGACATCCTAACTGAGGCAAAACGAGACGAGAGACAGTTATCCATTTTTCTCAATTGCCACAAAAATGTTACGTTGGTAGAAAATATTTCAGTAACCATAAGTAAAATAGTCAAATATTCCACTAACTCTTAAGTCATAATTTTAGTTATTAAGTAAATTATTATATTTATAAATTTATTGTTACTCGCGGGCCCTGCAGTCGCAAAATAATAAAATCTATTGGCTATTGGTAATAATCACTCTTCACTCCGGTAACCCTATAATGTGATGAGTGTCATGGCGATTTGGGACATGGGAGCTCCCTAGCTACTACGTAAACCGGTACTGGCAAGGATCCGGTCTATCTCGTTGCCGTCAGAATTTCTGTAATTATTAATCCTCTCTTACGAGAGATGTGCGGAACCAGGTTATAAGCAAAATAAGCCAATTATTTTTGTTTTGGTGTTACGAAATTGTAAGAGCATTTTCAGTCTTAGTTTTTTACTGTTTGTAACTGTGATAATGATTAAAAAGTTTTGCATTAAGACGTGTAGAAATGAGTCATATGGTGGGTGTGGCATATCATTTCGCAGGTAAGCATTAAAACAGCCCTCTTACATTTCGGCGTTACGCAAATGTAGGTATTTGACGCTCCGAGCGATGACCTACGCGAGCGACTCTTTATTTCATATACTTAATATTTTCAATCGCTCGCACTACGGTACTGTGAGTATAGTGACTAAAGGATCTTAATCTTCCTTTATACAATTTTTCTTAGGATGGAGTTCAGTGGATGGAAAAAAATTTGATGTGTCATTTTATGTTTAATTAATTTATTATAATCTATTTGATATATTTTTCATTACTTATGGATGGATAGTTTTGAAATAAGTACACATAAATATTTTAATTGTTTCACAGTAATCGATTGTTAACCGATGTTGGTTAATAATCGATTATATCTACTGACGGTAGCATAGTGGTATAAATAAATTAATATTACGGTTGCAACCTGTTTTATTAAATAAAATAACCAACTGTAACTTACAGTCAACCGGCAGGTGAAGTGTAGGACGTCCCCCCACTAGATGTAGTGACAACCTGGTAAGACATACAGGAAGTTGATGGATGCAGATGGTTCAGGACTGTGCTTTGTGGCATTCCTTGAGGGGCCTATGTTCACCAGTGGACTTGTGAAGGGCTGTAATGATGATATATGATAATGGCATTATATTAATCTTAATATATATAAATTACGTGTCACATTGTCCGCGATGGACTCCTAAACTACTTAACCGATTTTAATCAAATTTACACACCGTGTGCAGTTTGGTCTAACTTGAGAGATAAGATAGTTTTTTCTTGCCCCACAATTTTTTTGCGAATTTAAGGATTTTTAATAGGACATGACAAAGGGTGGTCGAAAAGGGCAGAACAACGTCTGCCTGGCAAGCTAGTATGATATATAAAAAGAATGGACGTTACGGGTAAAGGCAATCTATCCATAGAAACCATTCAATTTATTTAGGTATAGGTATGGTATATAATTTTTATCGATATATTTTGTCACACTGTCTTATCTCTATTATAAGTTCCGTGGGCATTCACTTCTGCTGTCAGCGCTAAAATGGCGCAAATCAAATCGCCTCATCATGTCACTGTGTATAGCCAGACCAGCGCACTTGTATTTATAGAGGTCAGTGTGGCCGGCGCAGTGAAATTTATTTAATTATTTAAAAATTAATAGTAACGATTTAAAAAGTAAGAATAATAGTATAGTTTAAGCAAATGTTGATGTATATTTTGGTATAAATTTTACGTCAAAATGATGTAGAACTTCAGAGATATTGGGGGCTTGTATCGAAGCTTTTTCGGTCGTTAACCCGCTAGCTCAGAAAGAACAGCAAACAGGTTAATTGAATTATGTCGATTTTTTTTCCTTACGTGAAAGGCATATAACGAAAATGTATTCTATAAATATGTATCTTGTAAATATGTATCCTATAAATAAAAGAACAAAATTTTTAAGTTTTGTAGAGCTTTCCATTGAAAGAAGAAATTAAACAATAATGGCTGGATGTAATTCCCGTATCTTAAAAGATAACCAGATATTCGGTTGTGTGCAGCCTTCATTTCGCTTAGTCCGCGACCATCCTATCCAATGTATAAAGATGAAGAACCACACGAATTGCTATTAGTCAAAGTGTTGGTTTATTAATATTTAAATTTAATAATGTTCCATTATGCAAAATGTAATAATGCCTTGAAAATTTAGTAAGATTAGCCTACGGTAGAAACTCCACAAAACGATTTTGTGTAGCCATGTTTGATTTTATTAAATTTTTTTCATTACTTAGTTTTATTTCAATTTGCCTTTATTTAAATACCAAAATACTTGCAATATCTGCTTTCAAGGGCGTACGCAAGAGCAAGGAAGGTCCCATGCTCCCTGAGCGAAATGCTACGTGCGTCCTTGCCTGCTCTCATAATCTACGCATACGCTAGCTAGTCTAGCTAACATAAAAACAGAAATGCATATGTCTTCGAATAGGACAAGTAGCTAAGTAGCTTACATGGCTAAAAATAGCACACTTGGTACATTGGTAAGTAAAGTTTTATACAAGTTGCTTAGTGGCATGCGTGTAATTGGTCCAAGGCGTATACAAGCCAGTATATCACGCTACTTGTACGCTACCGACTGCCTCTATAGCACATTTATTAAGTTTTCACAACGGGTGAATCATGGAAAGCATTCGAAGTGAATTTAATAGTATTATATTGATACTTCCAACGGAATGCGTAGCTAATTTAATTGAACAAAAACGGGGCGGCAGATTACTAGCTACTTTTACTGACTCATCAGGTTCCCCGTAGCTCACATCGTGTACGTTCGCATATGTCTTTTGGTATTGATGTGCGGCCAAAATTCAATTATGTTGCAATCTACTTGCTTGCCAAACTACAGGCATGCCTTTTAACATATACACATGATAGTAGCTAGCATGTGCGTGGTACAGGCATGTGTATTCCTGTTTTCACATTATTGTTTTCTTGAAAATACAGATTATACATGACTTTACTTCAATATAGAACAGAACACTGTCAAACAAAAAATATTGAACACTACATAGTCTAATCTAATGTTAAATAAAGTGATATTTTATAACTGGCTTAGCGCTTAATTATAAAGCGCTTCTTTCGAAGCTATCCTATGGGCTTCCCGAGATATTGTGCGATTGAATCACCAGCTTTCTTGCAGATCGGAGCATCAAGGTCGTTATAGACGAGGCAAGCTCCGATTATAAGCCTATTAATGCTGGTGTTCCACAAGGCTACGTGCTATCGCCAACGCTGTTTCTTCTGCATATCAATGATATGTTGCAAACCCGTAACATTCATTGCTATGCAGATGACAACACTGGTGATGCCCTTTACTCCGGCCGTGCCAATATTTCTCGGGAAAACGTCTCCGAGTACCGGGACAAACTTGTGTCTGAAGTCGAGTCTTTGCTGAACAGAGTCTTGGATTGGGGGCGACTAAATCTAGTCCAGTTTAACCCCCAGAAGACACAAGTTTGCGCGTTAACCGCTAAAAAGTACCCCTTTGTCGTATCCCCTCAGTTTCAAGACATATCGAATGACATGCAGTTTCGTGGTCACTTGGAAGAGAAGGCCAAATTGGCCTCTAAAAAGCTTGGCGTATTCAGCAGAGCGGGACAGTATTTCATGCCGGCACACCGCCTGCAACTTTACAAGGCGCAGGTTCGGCCGCACATGGAATACTGTTCCCATCTCTGGGCTGGGGCTGCCCAGTACCAACTCCTTCCACTTGACCACATCCAGCGCAGAGCGGCTCGAATCGTCAACGACCGAGTGCTTTTCGATCGGCTCGATTCACTGGCACTGCGAAGAGATGTTGCATTTCTTTGCATTTTCTTTCGCATATACCATGGGGAGTGCTCTGAGGAATTGCTCGGATTATTCCCAGACGCCAAATTTCGTGAACACACTACGCGGCAAACGTCCCAATACCATCCACACCATCTGGATGCTTGGCGGTCCACCACTGTACGTTTCAGAAGGAGTTTTCTTCCGCGTACAACCTCTCTGTGGAATAGTTTACCACCGGCGATTTTTCCGGACCGATACGACCTGGGGACCTGAACACACAAGAAAGGAGCTTACTCCTTTCTAAACGGCCGGCAACGCACCTGCGATTTTCCTGGTGTTGCGGTTGATCATGGGAGGCGGTAGTCACTTAACATCAGTTGAGCCGCATGATCGTTTGCCCCCTCTTCTATAAAAAAAAAAACTGGACCCAAATTACTCATCTTTCAAAGCGACCCTTCCTATGTGGTGACATAAAAAGTTTGGTCATCTAGATAAAAAAAAGATAAACGGCCTTGTTAGTACATATCTCTATCGGCCCGTTTTTTTGGTAGAGTACTGAGTCCCGTTTGTATCCATGACTGAAATGTAAAGTATGAAATATGACAGCAAATGAATACTTTCGCGAAGACTGTTGCGTCGTCATTTTTGGAAATGAGGCCGGCTGTGACCTTATAACAATACGTGCTATATTGATAGCCTCGGCTTTAAACTAAAATTTAAGAAAATTTTAAACAGGTTTTTCATTATTTAAACTAAAGACTCGATTAACCATGTTTTGTAATAACACGGTTAGTGTATAACTTGGAAATTGGAAAGCTTGCGATGTGCTATTCACGATCTACGGTCGCAAGAAGTTGATATTTTGAAAGGTATTATCGAAATCGTGTTATTACTAATGGTGGTGGTAATAGATTTTGTAACGAAATCCACGTTAGTGATCAATCTTGTTTCTTTTAATTCAGTTTTGTAAAGTGTTTATATTTAGCATCGGCTGTAACTATCAGAATTCTTCAGAAATCCTTTTTGGTGTTCTTTAAAATTCACCAAAACTCTATACTTATGGAATCACATTGATGTCTGTTAATCACATTAACTGTCTATCACAGAGGTTTTACTCTTGTTTCTGTGTTTGGTAAATTTGAATTTCTACCTTATTAATTAGATTTATGAGTTCATAGGAAAAGCACTATCTTATAAAGGGATAATATTAGACTTGCAACGAATAGTATATTCGGCCTTCCTGGCAGAATAGTCGATTATTGGGCAAAAGTGTTCGGCCGGGAAGGAAGTAGTGTTTAATTTTCAGAGCGTTTATTCTCTGAAACTGGGATTGCCTGATAATTAAGAAATATTAGTCTTCTGTACCAAGTTAGTCTTTCTGCATCTATTGTAGATAGATTTCCTGGGGTTTTCAGGACGAATAAAAATGAACAATCCTATAGGTTGTTTCTTGTATATTATTACAACATGCTCTTGGGTACTTTTTTATAAAGTCGTCAATCGTAATTATTACATTAGTTTTCTACGAATTGTGTTAAAATGTACTTGAGTAATACCATATTGAGATTGTTTTTTTCCTTGCAATATGCAAGGAAAAAAACAATCTCAATATGCTTTTGGGGTGTACTTTTTTAATATGATACAATCGTAATATCTGGATTATTTCTGTAAAGTGGGTTAAAATATGCTTGAAATAATATACTTGCATATTAACAATATGCTCTTGGCTCGCGAACGAAGTCACGGGGAACAGGTTTTTTATTTTTTTTTAATTTTACAACTAAAATACATACTAAACAAAGTTCATAAATACATTGCAACATAAACCTATATAAAGCTAGCTAGCTTTAAATACTATTCCTGAACGATTTGATATTGCTTAGATAAGTTTTACAATTACTTTTTAATGATAACCCTCGGGGTATACTTGTAATAAATGCTCATCATAATTCTGTTTAAAAAGGTTTTAAGTCGAGTTTCACGACCACAAACGACAGACACGATACCACAACACATATTAGTGCCCAGTTATCATAAACCCGTGTGTAACGATTATTTTCAATGACAACGTGGTAAGGGAATGAGGTCATGGTACGTTGGTATATAAATTTGACCTGACGGATACGCACGCCGCATGCAAGCCGTCTTTATTGTCGGCTTGTTATTCAGAAGGCGTACAGAGGACTTTACCTAAGCAAAGTTTTTGATTAAGTCATTAAAATAAAAACTTGTTTCTTGCAATGTTATCAGTATAAGCGGCTGTGAGTAAATTATTCGTAATTGAATATTTTAAATATAAAATAATAAATATCATTTTATTAAAGTAGAAGATGGATGCCTAGTTTTGTAACGCCAGGTATTAAAAAATATTTAAAGTTAAAACTACCTAATTAATACTCTATAATGGTAAATCTACAGTAATCTGTGGTATTATATATGAATATGTAAAGGAAATTTAATAACAATTAAGGCGCATATAAATTGATCGTATCTTTCGTAAGGTATTTTGTTTATGATCATATTTTGCACACAATACACTACTTAGTATAATATTTTATTTCTTTATCTCCCATTTAGAATTTAAAACGAGAAATAATTGACAGAAACAATTATTTTGTTGAGACTAGGCAATTACACCACATATTCTGAGAAGAAAAGTTGTTAAATATTCACATATTATAATTTTCCCTAGTATTTGGTTAGGTAACATTAAATCAATGTAATTCAAACTAAAATTAAATCTCTATACAAAATTAAAGAAATCAATAACCATTTTCATTGATAAAATAGATAAACCTTCAAAAGATAAGAATACGATTTCCTTTAATAAAGTGTTTTTTCAAGACTCCTTAACGTACCGTTCGCCGGACAATGGATTGGATGGACCGGGTAAGGCTAAAAGTATTGAGGTCTCTTACCTTTGTAACGTAACGGCTTCCCGTTCGAATCATTATCATAATGGTCTATCAAAATCCACTGCTGAACATAGGCCTTCCCCGCACCCCCGTAGATTGCCTCATAGAGATATTTGCTACAGTTGCCGCACTTGGCCGGGGGGTGGAGGGAGTTGGCTATCATAGTTTTTTTTATTTTGAATTGTTATTAGTAAGATATTACTGCGCAATTCCTTTTTCATTCACTTCTGTCGCCTCTTGCCGACACCAATCCGTTCCCCTGCCTCATTTCCCCTACCCCAGGCACAAATGCAAGATCTAATGGCTTCGATTACTCGTAACACACCCAGACTGAAAAAGTAGAATAAACTTCTGGTTCTGGTAGTACCATCGCAAACCCATCTGCGGGTTCTGTTCTGATTCTCCCCTCTGTTCTGACTGTTGCGTGTTGATGAGAAAGAATGTCCCGTTTAGTTTTTACCTGTAATTTTGATATTTTTTATAAAGACCTAAGAAAACTGAGTAAGAAAAGTCATACGTGTGTAATTTTTCGATATTTATGATAAATCCACCGATTGAATATTTTTTGCGACGTCTTATCCACAGTAATCAGTCATTCGCCAACAACGGTTGCGTAGCGGACATGTGGTACGGCTAGGCCTAGGGCGTCGACCCCGCTTCAAGTTACGTAACTGCCAAATTTGAAGGAATGTTGTCTTGCGAATTGTCGTTAAGTCATGAGTGCCATTTTGTAAAATATATCTTTGCTGGGATGAGAGAACACAGGTGTACTTACTGTTCGTTGTCAGAATAATATCTCAATTAAATATTATAAAAAAAAAAATTTAAAAGAATATTGCGTTACACAATCGGACATGAAATTTTTCATATATCTTTTACACACACATATACATAATATCTTTCCATACATAATATCTCTATATATAAAAATCAATTTTGATGATTTTCTTTGTGTGGGTTTGATTGGGCTCCATGGATGGTCTAGATTCATAATTGGACCCGATAGGTGGCGATGTTGTCGAGATCCAGAAATCACCCGTGATAAGCCGGCCATCATCATCATTACAACCCTTCACAAGTCCACTGCTGAACATAGGCCTCCCCCAAAGTATGCCACAAAGCACGGTCCTGAGCCACCTGCATCCATCGACTTCCTGCATGTCTTACCAGGTTGTCACTCCATCTAGTGGGGGGTCGCCCTACAGTACGCCTACCGGTACGAGGCTGCCACTCGAGAACCTTTTTTCCCCAAGGGTTGTCGGTTCTTCGAGCTATATGGCCGGCCCATTGCCAATTCAGCTTACTAATCCATTGGGCTATGTCGGTCACTCTGGTTCTACTGGGGATAGAAGCCGGCCGGATCGCTAGTGTTTTATAAAAGTTCAGGGAATCATGTTACATACAAATATTTTCAAATAAATAACATTTATAAGGATCTTCACATTTTTTTACTTTATTATTCATTCATCTCAAATCCTCAACTGTTGTAGTCACATCTTAAATACGTCCGAACGTTCGGCACACGATTTCTCTTATTTTTGAGAGAGTTTCGAAGCACTTAGTAATCCATAACATGTACTTTGTTATATGTTTTTTTTTTTAATTTTTTTTTTAGGATTTCGTACGATATTTTTGTTCCACGCGGAACACATGGTAAGTCAGCACTTTGAACAATTGAAGTAACAATTTTTTTTGTGTCGTCCAATTTGAAACCGGCTTGCCCTCTTACTATAAAATTTTTAAGTTTTTTATATCACGACTCTTTTAACTTTTAGTGTATTTTTAGGAAATTTTCATAACAACTAAACAACAAATATCAAGTGCCTAAGTACTTCTCACAATATTAATTTATCAACTTGCAGCTGCTTCTAGCTCCCCGACTCGAATATTATTTCGCTGTCTCAAATTTCTGTAGAATAATTTGTTAAATTGTGGGTTTTAATTTTAATATCGCTATTATATAAAAAAAATGTATTTGTATATAATTTCGTATTTGGGTGTGACATAAATCATATTATGTATTGTTTTGATTGTTTTGTTTTATTGGTCTCTTGTGCAATGTATTGCGAACGAAATTGTTGGCTTTTATCCAATATTAGAATAAGTAAGTTAATTTCATTTCTGTTTGGAATATATTAGCTCTTTACTAATGAAATTGCAGTCTTTTATTAAATAAGTTAACGTATTTTTTTCCTATATTTTTTATTTCTTTTAATCAAATTAATCACCCATGCAATCTCGGTGCATCTTTGCCAACGCAATGGCAGTTTATTGATGCCATTCTTGAAGAAATCAGCTGGACGGGAGGCAACAAATTCTTCAGTGAGCTACGGTGACGCGTGATTAACCAAAACTGGTTGAAGACGTGCGAGCTTCTCCATCATTGTACACATCTGTAGTAATGCTCATCCCGTTTGGTAAGAATCACACCGGCGCTAGACCACCAAACAGTGACCATCACTTTTGTAGGGGTAAGTTTTCGTTTAGGGCATTGCAGCAACATTGAGGCAACACCTAAGTGTTGAACCTGGATCCAACCAACTTGCTGAGCGCTTGCGATTGTCAATCAGAATCCATTTTTTGTCGCAAGTAATAATGCGGTTCAGAATTCCTTCGTTTGTGCAGGCACAAACGAAGCAGCAGTGCAAGGCACGTCTCGACGCGTACTTCGCGCTGGCGATCATTGAGTTCGGGGGGCACCCATTCGTCAAGTTTTTTGCCTTGCCAAGTTGACGCAAATGGGCCAATATTGTTTTGATGATAACGTCGAAAGCTGGTGCTAATTCAGCCGTAGATTGAGTATCATCAGCTTCCATAATTGGCTTCAGCTCGTCATTGTCGACCAAAGTTTACAGATGACCACGGAGTTCATTTTTCAGGTCGAAATTTTCAGAATGGAAGCGAGCAAACCAATAACAGGACATGGCGTGTTCGTTTGTAATATTCGCTCCGTAAACGTCGTTGATGTTGCATGCCGTTTGTGCCGCTTTGCTGCCACGACGGCACTCGTATTCCATAACTATTCAAATTTTCAACCTATTCATGATGACAAAAAATATTTAACTGCGAATAAACAAATGACTTATTTGTGAAAAAAGACTTCCACATTTTTAAAATAAAATTAATTGGAAATTAGAATTTTTAGCCAAACAAAAATTATTTTGATTCGAAATGGCCATTACAGTACTGCAGAATGATTTCATAGGTAAAGACCTATTAGATTCTTTTGTCATACTGAACTACGATTTATTGCCCAAATAGGCTGTTTAACTTTTCCTGGCATGAAGTTTGTGTTTCTAATATCAACCATACTACGAAATAGGTTTATAATACCAGCAGAATATTTAAAGCAGAAAATGTGACCACGCTAAAATGTAATAGATAGTATTAAAAAGGCTATCAGTAATAGAGCAGAAATACGTGTAGTGTGGATATGCTGAAAAAAAAAGTTTTTATTGTCTAAGGCCGGTTTTTGGAATAATATGAATTTGTACCTCATATTTCACTTAAGTATTGAACTTAGATATTTAAATATATTTCGTTTTTAGTGTTATAATGAGTTATTTTATGTTATGAGTCTTAGAAATTAGTTGTAAAGACTGTTACAATAAAATCTAGTACCTGGATGACCGATCTTTGCTCGGTTTTTTTTTGAAATTACATTTAGATACAAATTACATACTGATGAAACATGAATAATATTTTTTGATCTTATTGACATAATAAAAAAAACTGAACTGATTATTTGAATAAAAAATCATGAGTGCAATTAGTTTAATTAAAATTTTTGTATTTTTAAAAAATACTAAAAAAGGGCTCGAAATAATAGATCTTCTCACAAATAAAGGGAACTTAAAAAAAAAGTAAAAAAAATTGGACCGAAGGCAGGACGCAAACCAAGGCATTACGATTTCGCGACCGCTCGATATCCACTTGAGCTGTTACTATCATTAACAGTGTCAAAATTTACCTTCTTATATGGTAGCAGTTTTTCGTTGCCTGAAAACACGGACAAAAAGACATTTTCTAAAAATAAATCCTAGCTAGATCGATTTATTGCCCCCGAAACTCCCTGGACACTAAATATTATGGAAATCGTTAGAACCGTTTCCGCGATTCCGATTATATGTATATACAAGAATTGCTCGTTTAAAGGTATAGGATATACTAGTTATTTTGCTGCTAAAATATTCAAGCTTTTATCGAAAGTAAAAATGTTTAAACTTTACATAATAAATCCAATAACCACATACTGTAAAAAGAAATAGCATTAATAGAAAATAGCTTTCGCTTAGATTATTTAAGCATCCTAGCAGGTAAGATTTGTGAAATTTATAAGACATCATTATCATTCTTACCACCACTAATAATAAATACAACAAAACCTCCGCCGCTTGAATAGACTACAGAAAGGCATTCGGCTCGGTGCCTCATGCATGTCTAAAGAGGCTCCTCGAACTGTACATGATTGACTGTACAGTTAGATACTTCCTCGGGCAGTATATGGGGCAGTGGAGTACGATCCTCTGTCATCTTGGCGAGCGGATGACGGCTGCGGAGAACCATATAAAGATAAAAAGGGGTATCTTTCAGGGCGATTTTCTGAGTCCAATCAGGTTCTACCTCTCTCTGAACCCTCTTAATACTTATTGGAGGGCTCCGGGAGGCTATTATAGCTTCGGTTAGGAGGTACAAAAGTGACCCACCTTTTCTATACGGATGATGTCAAATTATTCGCCTCCAGTCGCTCCCATCTTGTGGAATTGCTAAACATCACACATTGAGAGGAGTAGGGTAGTTAACTCTAAGGGCATGGACTTATCTATTACTGGACAGGACTTATTATGCCCATAAACATTAGGACCCTTTCCGAGGCTGAAACATACCGATACCTGTCACAAAATATAGATATTGATGAGGTAGACATGAAACAATCAGTTTGCAATCTGTTTTATGCACGCTTGACCAAAGTGCTTAACAGTTTTTGTAGGGCGTGAATAAGACACACGCATATAACGGTTGGGTCTTATCTGTCCTCATGTATACCTACCTTTGATATACTCAGGTGGACTCAAACTGAACTTAACGCCATAGAGAGAAAATTCCGCACTACCATGACGTCTCATAGGATGCACTATCCGACATCTTCGGTAATGAGGTTGTACTTGCCGTGCAAGCATGGTGGGTGTGGCTTTAAGCGCATTAAACCATAGATAATCGCGAAATGTGCAGCTTCCGTAATTACTTTCTAACGTGATTGGATGATCTATTCTATAAGGAAGTCATTTCTTTTGATAAGTGGCTTACCTCTCTATCCTTAGTCAACGAGGAATAGTAAGACCCGACAGTACAGAACATTTCCGATCGGAAGACCGTATGAAAGAAGGAGCTCCACGGGTGGTTCTACAAGGCTTTACATGAGCCTTTTGTAGATACAGCTTCCTCCCTCCACTGGCTACGTTTCATTGACCTCTTTGGGGAAATCGAGGGTTTTGTCTGTGGGATACAGGATCATGTTATTAAGACCAACAATTATCGGAGATACATCATAAAGAATGGTACCGTCGACATCTGTCGAGCTTCTCGCCATCGCATTGAGTCACTTAGGCATGTAATCTTCGGTTGTTTGGCGCTTTTTAACTCTACGTAAGTATTCGACACAGACACAACCTAATAGCCAGAATTCTAAACCAGGAGCACGCTCTGAAATACTCTCTCGTTGTTCGGAAATTTCCTTATTACTAGTACTTGCCGGAAGCCGTGCTCGAAAATGACCAGTCTCCAGTTCTCTGCTACACTCAACATACGAAACACAAAAGTAATATTAGTATGTCATTCTATAAGAGCGTGTTCCTTCAGCGGTGGTGGCGTTTCTGCGTGCTGTAACCATAATACAGCAAAAAAAAATGCGTACAAATTATATTTGAGAAATTATCAAAAGCAAACATTGAATCGTAAAAGATTGCCATAGTAATTACTGCGATATCGAGTTACGTAATAATAGTAATCTGAGGAGTGACAACTTATTTTAGTGAAATTCGTAGTTGTTTGCCAAAAGTACGATTACGTTATTTCTCATTTATTACGCATTTACATTACTAGGCAAAATGTTTTATTTTTAGTTTAATCATAAGAATTTATAAACGAATAGTGCTCCCAGAATCTAAAAATGCGTAAATATGTAAGCCCATGTGACTCTACCAATGCCTATACTACCACTTCACAACGCAAACTTTTTTCAGACTAGTGGATTTGCTGGATTGTGTGCTACTATTTTTGTGACAGAGCCTTTTTTAAATATAAGCATGCACGCATTGTGAAGGTCCGTTTCGTGGTCACGACGTGATCCTTCACTGCTGCCCGTATGAAGACGCTCAGGGTCGCTCAGGGAGCTATGGGGAGAGCTATGTTCGGGGCTTCTCTGCTTGGTAAACTTAGAAATGAGGATATCCGCAGTAGAATCATTGTGACAGCTATTGCCCAACGGATTAGTAAATTGAAGTGACAATGAACCGTCCATATCGCTCAAAGAACTGACCGACGGGGAAAAGGGGTTCTCGGGTGGCAGTATCATACCGGTAGGCGAAGTGTATGGAGACTTTCCACTAGATGCAGTGACGACCTGATACAACATGCAGGAAGTCGATAGATGCAGGTGGCTCAGGACTGTGCATTGTGGCATTCCTTGGGGGAGGCCTATGTTCAGCAGTGGACTTGTGAAGGGCTGTAATTATGATTATGTTTATGCACGCATTTGTTTACATTACTGTAACAAAATATTAAACACCAGCTTAGAAAATAAAATAAAAAATAATTTATGAACTGCTCTCCGTCGCAGGTCTTTTCAGCTAATCTGGCGAACATTAGTGACACCGCCATCTAAAGTTTTACTGCTACTTATCATAATCGCCTCTTAAGATCCCATGGGACGAAATAGGAAGGTGGATTCGCTTCCGCCACTACCATCACTTCTGTTTTCTTTTTTTTTGTTAAGACAAGTAGTTATTCTTATTATATAAAATAACAATTTCTTCAATTCTTCCGTGTTCAGTTAAAATTTTCCGTGTTTGTGTGTTATCTATATTGCAATCTGCTTAAATATGAAAAAAATTTAGTACAAAAGTTATGACTTCATTCTCATTACTTATTATAATCAATTACTTTTTACTTGTATTATTTTTATAAAATGCGTTATTAAAAAAAGAACTAAGTATTCGTTAATACCGAATTTAAGAATATTCCACAACTCAATGTTTGGAACCAGGTCCTTGAGACCTTTGTTTCAGATTACAAAAATTTCAACCACAAAATCGAATTGCCGGCACACCTTTATCGCATTAAAATACATAGGAATATACTTGCGCGCTTCACATTCCGCCTTCGTTGGGAGATCGCCATTTTGAATTCTTCCTTTCAAGCGTGAATTTCCATTACATCTAGTACAAGAGGCGTAAGTAAAGTAAGGGATGACAAAGTTAAATTATGAGTGTAATTTATATATAATTATTTTTAGTATATTAGTATAGTAATTAAGTTACTAGTAATTCACATACCTACTAAGATAAAGAGACTTAACTAATACGAGTGTAAGAGATAAATTTATTTTCTTTTAGAATAGAGAATAACTTTACCCCATTCATTCTTAATAGACATTATTGTTTATAAATATAATACTATAAATTTTGTTTAATATACTTAATAGTTTGTCATTTCGGTGGGTGGATTGGCAAGCGGCATTTTTTGTATTGACACATTTGTCGAAGGCCTTGAGATGGTGTCAGTCGAACCGTGGATGTGAACAATTCACTATAAGTATATTTATAGTCCCGGATTTAAGGCTATCATGGCCAAATACTCAAACGCTACTCAATTTTAAAATGCCGTTAAGTCTCGTTGTGTCACATTCACTTTAACTTAAAGTGATAGAGACGACACGAGACTTAACGGCTTCCTAACGTCAGCATAATCCTTAAAAAGAAAAATAATTTACATTAATATTATTCAATTAAGTTAAATTTATTTTCAGTGTACGGAATAAACCACGTTAATGAAGGTCATAACTGTTGTTGACAAAATACTTTGGAGCCTGGGACCGAGAACGAGATTTAAATAAATTCTTGGCCCAGACCAAAACCTACATAAAATATTATAAGCGTTATAAAAGCCAACTTTGCTTAATTTTACCAAAAAAGCAGTTCAATGTAGTTATTCATTACTTTCTTCGTTAAGACTAATCATAATTATTAGTCACAACACAGTGCTTGATGATAATGATGATTTAATAATTAATTTAGTAATTGTATACTACGACTCAAAATTATAGTTTTTATATCACCAATCCCGCGGGGCGCTCGGTACCGTGGCCTTGATCGCGGCGCATCGCTTATGCCCCATTTACATTCAGCCCTGTTGGGCAGGGAAGTGAGCAGGGCAGTATGTAAACAGGCTACTCGCGCTGACACTGCCGCTGCCGCTGCCACTGCCCGAAATGTCGGTTTTTCGTGCGGAAGTCAAAGGACGGGCAGCGCGAGCGGCAGTGAAGCATGCCGCGCACTAGGCAGCCTGGCTGCGGCAGCCAGGCTGCGGCAGCCAGTCGAACATATGACGGTGTATGGGAGCCCGCGCACTAAGCAGCCACGAACTCCCAGCTGCGGCAGCCATAAAAACGCGCCCGATTGCACGGCAGCCCGTTGGCTGCGCGCAGCCAGAGCGAGTAGGGCGAATGTATGTGGCTGCCGTCAGTCACCGCGCACTTGACGTAGCAGCCAGACGTATTTTGTTTTCTGAAATCACAAAATGACTTTCGATACGGAGAAATTTATTCGCGAAATTGAAAACCGTAAAGCAATATGGGATATATCTTCAGAAGAATACAGTGATCGTGATGTAAAGAAAAGAAAATGGGAAGAAATCACAAATATAATGTGCGAGGACAATTTAACAGCAAATGAAAAAAGTGAATTTGGTACGTTATATTTTTTATTAGTTAGTATTTTATTATACTATGGATATATTTTTAGTTTAGTTTATACACTTAAAAGTATAGAGTAGGTAGGTACCTACTATCCCAATGCATATTGGTTTTGCCATTCTAGCGGATTTTCATTGATAAAATAATCCGCAAATAAATCTCTATAAGATACTGATGATCGGCTCCCTCTATTTAAGGGACCTGGGGTTATTTCGAGGTCTGGAGGAACGTACAGTGTGTCTTTAAATCTATAACCATCTCTTTCGCGCACGTAATTATGTAAGACACAGCATGCTTGTACTATGGCAATTGCAAATTCTTGTCGGACATCCAGTGGACGGTGAAAAATTCTCCATTTGTTTGCCAGAATCCCAAACGTGCATTCTATGTGCCGCCTTGCCCGAGACAGTCTATAGTTAAAGATTCTTTTTTTGGCTGTTAAACCCCTTCCTCCATAAGGTCGCATTAAATTTTCAGATAAACCAAATGCCTCATCTCCCACAATGACGTATGGCATCGGTACACCATTATTTGATATGGGGCTCTTCTCCGGGATTCGTATATCTTTATTGACGACTTTTTGATACAAAATAGATTGTTTAAATATAGATGAGTCACTACATTTTCCATATGCCCCAATATCTATATATGTGAACTTATAATCCGCATCGCATACAGCAAGTAAAACGATTGAGAAATAATTCATATAATTATAATAAAGTGATCCTGAGTTGCTGGGTTTAATTACTCTTATATGCTTCCCGTCGATGGCACCAATACAATTGGGATAGTTTGCATTTTCATTGAAACCTTTTGCTATTTCAAGCCACCTTTCTTCATTTAATTCTGGAAACGTTGAATGTCTCATATTCTCCCAAATCGCCATGCAAATTTGATATATGACATCTCGGACAGTGGTATGTCCAATCCGAAAATTATGGCTGATTTCCATCATAGAACAGCCTGTAGCAAGATATCTGTAATAAAGTACTTATATTATTTTCAGGTAAATCTCTACAGCAAAAGTGGAAGAACATCAGGACTAGTTACAGCAGGGAAATAAAACGCAGAGCCGGTGCTAAAAGTGGAGCAGCAGCTTCGCGTAAGAGTCCTTACGTATATTTCGAACAACTACAGTTTCTTAAGGCCACTGTAATAAATATGAAACTCAAAATAGCATGGGTGAAACACGCCCCGCGGAAACCAACGACCCGTTTCCAAAAAGAAGAAGACATGTGACGACGAAAATTTGGTTCAAGTATTAAAGGAAAGTATCGCAATAAGAGAAGAGCGTGAAAGAAAGCAAGAATCTGATTCAGATAGACTATTTATGCTTTCGCTTCTAGAAGATTTTAAAAACATTCCGAAACATCGTAAACTTTCTACGAGAATGGAGTTAATTGACGTAATAAAAAGAGCTCAAATGCTTTTTATGGAAACTTACAATTCCGAATTTGGTGTGTTTCGCCAAGGTCATGTTGATTATGAACCAGGGACATCAACCGCCAGATTAGACCAGAAACATCGGTTAGTGGACAGTATCGCCATGGATACTCGACTGAATATGGACCGGGAAACTCGAGCAGTAGGCAATATCGCCATGAATACTCAACTGAATATAGGCCGGAAATCTCGAGCAGTGGGCAATATCGCCATGGATACTCGACACAGTCAAATTATGGGCCAGAAGCCTCGAGCAGTGAAAGCCGCCGTGCATATTCTACGTCTGTTCCAGACAAGCAAGACAATACCGGATATACTGAGGTGTTATCTCCATCTGACACAAATGTAACAGATACGTCTCAGAATTCTGAATTACTTGAACTATTTCAGGAAAATTCTTTACCATAAATGTAAGAAATAAGGAATAAATGTTATAAACAAGTAACAGTATTTTTTATTTTAGCACTTACCTCAATGTAATCACCAATTTTTCTTCTGGAGTTATACAAGCTCGCATAGGAGTATCAGTGCCCTTGATTGAATTTATTATATTTTCCAAAAGGTTATCAAATGATTGCACTGACATTCTCGTGTAGTTAAAAAACCGGTCTGGGTATTTACGAACATCTTTAAAATAGGTATAAAATAAACCTTTTGAGTGCCGTTCTAGAAAAAGAGGATGAATCCAATGTCTTTTAACTTTGCGTTTTTTACGAGATACGCACAAAATTACAAGTTCTTCCACGTCCATATCCCTCGAAAAAAGGATCGCAACTGGCTGTCCATTGGCTGTCAAGGCCAAGGCAAGGAAGTGGCTGCTCAAATATTTCGGCCGCCGCAGCCTGGCTGCGCAGCCAGGCTGCCTAGTGCGCGGCATGCCTGAGTGTTCACATTCAGCTTCATCGCTCACTTCGCGAGTCGCGACAAGCGCCTGGATGAACGGACGTGCGTGCCGTCCTGTTATTAAATGAATACGATCTACCAAAATGCCTTTCGAGTGGATTAATGAAAATACAATAAAGTTTTTAGAACTGCTGGAATCAGGAAAAACTATATGGGATTTCAACGATAAAAACCACAATTCATCATCTTCTACGAATACGAATTTTCTTTTTGAGTTAACATAGTACCTATGTACATAATTAATTATAAATTCGTCAAATTTATTATATTAATATAAAATTTAGTTTAAGGAATTAATAAACACTGACATTTTATTTCTAAAAACGATTAGTAACTCATATTGGTTGTTTATTAATTAAAATGTAAAATAAGTTAAAAGGTAATATCTGCATAATAGCCTGAGATTTTTAAATTATAATTTTATTGTAATTAAAATTATGATTTAATTTATACTGAAGTGTAATTATTAGAATAATAATAGCTTAACTAATCTCATATAATATTTAATATTATTTATGTATTAAAATTAGGATTAGGATAGAATTAGGAATTGTGGTTTTTGAAATCCCATATAGTTTTTTTCTGATTCCAGCAGTTCTAAAAACTTTATTGTATTTTCGTTATTCCACTCGAAAGGCATTTTCGTAGTTCGTATTTATTTAATAACAAGACGGCACGCACGTCCGTTCATCCAGGCGCTTGTCGCGAAATGAGCGATGGAGCTGAATGTGAACACTCACTCACTGCCGCTCGCGCTGCCCGTCCTTTGACTTCCGAAAAACCGACATTTGAGAGATCGTCGGGCAGTGGCAGCGGCAGCGGCAGTGTCAGCGCGAGTAGCCCGTTTACATACTGCCCTGCTCACTTCCCTGCCCAACAGGGCTGAATGTAAATGGGGCATTAAATATTATGATCATTTTGGAATAGTACCTACTTGAGGCCTTCGTCACTGCAACAAACAAACGTTCCTCAATTAAAATGTTAGTTGAGATTTCAGTTATTTATTTTTTACCTTGATGTTTACCTTATTAACTGTTTCACTGTTTTATATTTCCTTAAAATCATCTCCAATATCTATCAGTCATCAAAAAGGCCGTACGTTACGCAACTATCTATATAACTGCCAAATACACATTTTATGTCATCGTACAATATTCTAAGAAATATAAAGTATAATACATGCTTACATTTTGTCATTTATTTACCTACCTAGGAAATTGCTTAGCAAGGCCTAATGTAAATTCTTAAGGCAACGTTGAAGTACTTTTTTTAACTTCTGTGAATGTCACAACGTACTAAAACAAAACCAAAATTTAAAAAGTGTACTCTTCTTGGAATAAAATTCGTTAATGCGTAATCGGTTATACGATTTCGTAGGTACGCGTAACTAGTTTTCAAACCGCTTATTTTTGTAACTAGTTATTTCTGTATTGTGCGTTTGTTATTTTATTTCATTGTTCTTTGTATGATGTTAAATTTACCTTTCCTTTGTATTTTATTCAGGCTTAGGGTTTGACAGCAAAATTGATTACATTAAAATTATTTTTTTGTGTGAAATAACTAACACACATTGATATGATAGAGCCGAGCGACGAGCAAATTGAGACGTGCCACGTGTGTTATACTACAATAGCTTTTAATGATATCTATTGAATGAAACGCTTACACGCCGCGTCAACCGTCACGTCGGTTACTGCGTAAATTAATCGTCATATTCTGGTCCACAAACCTATATGAATAAAACTATATAACTATATAGCCTGGTAAATACTGAAACCGATTACGTTGAATAACTCCCACCTCTACCGGAAAGTGTATGCTTAGTATTCAGAAATTCTCTCCGCTTTAGTACTAAGTAACTGGGCGACCGGGCGTTAGAAAAAAATATCTCAGGGTTAAAACCTATCTAGACTCATATAAAGTATAAGATTCGCTCGACGAATGAAGCAATATTTTGATACCGATACTCTGTGCTGCAAGAAGGCCTTAATTGAGTATTTATATTTGTCGAAGAAAATTAAGTTCGCTATGCAAATGACAGTTAAATCACCTGTCAATAGCACACACCGTGTTTGTGTGCTGTTGAGCGTGTCGACAAAATTTATTTTATAGAAATTGGATGTTGAAAACAAGGTTGCCTACAAATAAGACAATCTGTTGTGGCTGACAGCAATTTTATATTAAACAATCTATATAATAAATAGCTAATGATTCGTATTTATTGTATTGTAATCCATATAGGAGGTGCATGCTATTCAATTCTAATATAAACTTACTATCAACTACCTATTTGTTTTACAGTGTTCTGATATTTAAAACAAATATTTTCGTCAATTTATTCATGACATTTCTTAAATTTAATAAGTAAATAAATAATTTATTTCTTAAATTTCAGTACTTTGGAACATGTATATTATGTACCTACATTGCTTTCACCTTGATTTCATATCCATTAAAAAAATCGGATTATGGAGTACGAATCATAAGTTGATATTTATTATTTTCATGCATTCATTACATCCATTCACAAGTCAACTTCTAAACATAGGTCTCCAACGAGGATTGCCTCAAAGCATGGCCCTGAGCCACCTGCATTCATTAAGTTCTTGCTTCTCTTATCAGATCATTAAGTGGGGCGCTGCTTTACATTTTGTATAAAATAACGTAATAATTATAACACTTCACAGGAGAACATTTCTCCAAACTGAATTACGGTCACGGCGGCTAGCCTCAACTGAGACTAGCCATTGGCACAGGACAGAATTATAGCGCCAAAGTGTATGCGTAAGCACAGGTGTACTCTCTATTGCCTCATTCTTACAGTCCGATGTGATGGGATAGTAAACCGACACGACCGGAGAGATACCAGACGCAGGACCAACGGCTCTACCTGCATTCTGAGGCACGGAGGTGAGACACCGCCAACTTGACTCCGGGCAGCTACTGAGAATTTCTTGACGGAAAAACTTTAAACTTATTATAAAATAACGTAGACAAATATTAAAATGATTTCTATTAAAACAAGTTATTTGATACAGAAACAGTAACATATTAAACAACATTTATGGGCTCGCATAATTTGTTACTATCTGTACAAACATTGCAAGATACTGAATAATTAATCGTGACAGCCTGAATAGTAGACTGTAATTGCACCGGAGATGGCGGGGGAACTTCTGAGCTTTACTTGGATAAACCTTCAATAAGCTTAATGATATTATGTTTTTCTTTTGACAAAGTTTAATTCAATAAATTTTCCTAAAAATATTTATCAGTCCTGGTAATTATTATTGTTTATTCTTAATTTTATTGCCAATGTTTTTTTATCCTTTTGCGCCTACCATTATACATATTTCACTGCGCTCGAGTTTGACTGGAGGAGAATAATATAAGGGGTCTAGGTGCGACCCGAAAGGTCCACGACTAACTTCCCAGTGGAAAGAAAAAAATATCATATTATGTTTTAACATTTTATACAATTTTTCATTCGGCACATAAAACGACTTGACCGATTTTGCTCAAAATTTAATGAGGTCTACTCTACATAATTATGCGTTAAATGAAACTGGTCCCATGTCAATATCACTCTTTCTTCTCGAGATACACGAGGCGAAAATTTAATCCGAACATACATACATACGTACATGTGCACAAACGGACATCCTCTTAAAAACCATACTATTCGACTCTAAAGACCTTGAAACGTGGAGATATATTAAAATTTCCAATTTGCAAAATCGGACCCATTACAATAACTTCCCACTGCTGGGAAATTAACAAAAGGCATTAAATCCGCCCTTTGTTACTATTTTATTTACAGGCATAGCAATAAAGCTTGAATAAATAGAGTTACACCGCACAAAAAAAAAGGTTCTCAATTCGCTTTGGAACCGGTAATGATTATTTCATTAAAAAGCTTAAAGGTTTTGAAAAAAATCCCAACCCTAAGCTTTGAAAATAGAAAATATTGTTTTTAATGTAAAGCTATTAAGACGATATTCTTGTTGTTTGTTACCTTCAGGTTTTGATATTTGCTTAGTTCACTCGAAAGGTCGAATACCTATTTAAACTTTAATAAAGTATATTTAAACATTTTAAAAATCTTAAAAGAATAAAATAATATGCACGTAATATAATAAATAGCTTTTGAAGGTGATGCTAAGATTTCAGAAGTAATTAAATTGTGTGATATTTATTTGATTCTTTTAAGTTTTTTGAAGTATTTTTGTACCTTTTACTAAGTTTAATTATTCATTTTTTAATCGCAACTTACACCCATATTTATATACTAAAGTCACCTTTCCAATTTCGATATCTTTAAATATCAGAAAATAATAAACAACATTTACCGTAATTGTGTAAGGTGCCACTAGAATTTTTTTCCTATAATTTGTCTATAACCACGGAAAATAACAAGTAACAGGCAACAGCCTGTTACAACGATTACGATGTTTAAATATAAACATAACGAACTGTCATTATATCCTCATAATCATTACTTTAAAGCATCATCATGAGAAACGTACTTAAAAAAAAAGAACCATAAAAGGCCCTCACAAAATATTTACCTCAGCGGTCGCCGTCATGCAACAAATTTTAGAGAACCTTCTAAAACATTAATTCGTCGGATCGTTCAGTCGCTTAACCCGATTCATTTTCTATCTCCGTCTTTCTAGCGAAGTTAGCAGCTGTAACGAAATCCTGAGCCCTAATACCCACCGAGACCACTGCTGCGGAGCGAAGCGTGACGAAATAGCACTTCTGCGTACTTATTTTGATTTTTTTGCAGTCAGTTCCTAGTCCATTAAATAAAAAAGCGAAGAGTGAGTCTGAGTCTATCCACCTGTGTGTTTGTTATTTGTTTAATATCTAGTGATACTTTGTAGTGCTAACGCTTGCCGTTTTGATAAAGTATAACAACAAAATATAATGCAATTAAAAAAATGGCAGTGTTTTAGCAGTCCTAGTTTTACTGTATTATATCAAAATCAAGTTGTATTTTAAAACATCGCAATTTTTTATTTCAATTATTAGTATGTTTATTTACTGGGATAATGGTTCAAATTTTTTGAAGTAGAGACAGGTCAAAAATGCGTGCGCGTTGTGGACCTAAGCGTTTGGTCGCGGCGCTGCGGGGCCCAAGTGTTTGTATGGCGTATGAATAATTGTTCCTGGTTTAAATTTATGTCCTTGTGCAATTAATTCATGTAGTCATGTCTGGCAACGTTATCTATGGAAGTTAACTTTGCCATTAGCGTTGTACAGGTACAAAATTACGACAAGTGCGACTAGTGCGACGTTTTTCGAGATTTATGTCATTTTTTGGATAAAAATTTAATAACTAAATGACAGCATTGTTATCATTATGACTACGCGAAAGTTAATTTTGGCATTATATTTTAACGACGAATTGTGCCGGCGTTTTAACGACCTTGTTCAGTGCGTTGTTGATTTTGTTTGAAATACCGAATGTAGGTATATCTTTGTAGTTACGTAATAACAATAGTTAGAAAATGTAATATTTCGTTTTTAACATGATGGTCTTAACATTTACAAAACATTTACAAAAGGTTTACTGCGCCGACCCCAGATAATGGGAAATGGTTTAGAGAATGATGATGGTCTTAACATTTACAAAACTGCACCTATAAAACTAACTTGGCAAAGTTACCATACTAGTGAACTAGTGATACCATGATGTGACAGTAACTTTGCCATGTTTTGTTACAACCAAGGGTTGTCATTTTCAACCTTCATATATTTTTAACCGAACTAGACGATTGAAGGGAATGGTTCTTTACTTGACATTCTATGTATGTATGTTTGCATTGATGTTTTACCTTAGCAGTCATTTAGACCAATTACACCAAATAAGTTCTCAATAGATTCATCTTTGTTAAAAGTTAAGGAAAAGAAAAGAGAAATCTATATTCATTTTACTGCGTTGTCAGGTATTAATAATATTATTACTACTCAGTATTTTTCATATTAGTGTGTTGATATTGATTTGCACCCAGAAGTGTCATTTTAATGATTATGAATGTTATGCTATTGTGGCAAAAATAGTAATTTTTTTACCTGATTGTAATATAATGATGATGACTAATAAAAAGAAACGAATACTTGTTGAAAATGATTGTGACAAGCTTCATTTTTGATCTAATACTATAATTGACTAACGATACGCCCCGGCTTCGCACGGGTGATTTCTGGATTTTGACAACATAGCCGCCTACCGAATCCATGTGAATAAAAACCATCTAGGAACCCATTCAAACACACACAAAAAATTTCATCAAAATCGATTGTATAGTTTCAAAGTCGGTAGAAACATTTTTTGTGTTTTATATAGAAAGATTCTCATTGCACCAAGCTAAAAGCCGAAGTGCGGATACACCTAGATTTAGCCGACTACTACTAGGTGCAACCGATTGCGGTTGGTTAAACTTAAAAAATCAAGAAGAACGTATCATGTAATATCAGCGATATGTTAAGGTGCGGTCCAAGGGCTATCCCAAAACCGAAGACATTTATCCAAATTATAAATTATATATGATACACCTAAGTTTAATCAACCGCAACAGGTGCACCGAGTAGTAGCTGGCTAAGCCTTGGTGTATCCTCACTTCGGGTTTAAGCTGTAACGTATCTGTATTACTAACTCAACAGACGTTGTTCACCCTTTACTGTTTTTATCCGCATTTACAACATAATTTTCTTACAGTGTAAATATAAAATATGTATAATAATAATAATACGACATCAGAGACACCTATCGGCTCGAGACTTTGTTTTTGGCACTAAACCAACATATTATTTTGTGTCATTCTGTTTTTAAATATAAAATTTTTAAATAACATGACGACACAACCACATACTATACGAGAACTGAAATCACTTCCAATCTTTTTATAAATCATAAGTAGATTGGCCATTTTAAGTATCTATAAAAATAAAGGGTAATCTCACCTGAAACGATTTTATTTTCGGAAGGTATTATGCAAATGAAATTGAATGGATATGTTCGACACGAATTGCTCATTTAGGGTTTACTTATTTGTAAAAGGAAATATTTTTCGAAACTGGCGGAAACTTTTATCAATATCTTACAAAAATCACCAGCCTTTCTAGCTTCAGCTGAGGATTAGGTATAAGGCTCTGCCACGGACATAATTTTGGTCGCAAAAATAAAGATATTTAATAAATATCTTTATGTAATACCGATATAAATATTATTTATGTAATACCGATACTGCTGTCTACCCGTAGTACCACCTCTGCCGCATCAGCGGTGAAACCCTCGCCAGAGTTGTGCAGGATAGGAGGGGTAGTGCTCTGTCATGTACCAACATCGTCTTCTCCCGAAACTCAGTTGCGTAATCAGCATCATCCATACCTTTATAGGATTTTTTCTGATACCATAGCGCTCTTCTAAATTCCCTATTCAGTTTCAGACAATATAGGAAATAAGACACAGAAGTTCACTGCGTTTTAAATTCTTTTAAAAGTTTTTATTCAGTTTTCCTCTTTATTTATTATTGATTACACCACCCTTTAATGGTCGGGGACCTAGATGGAAAGAAGAATTATTTGTGTTATTTTCCTAGTGTAGCATGTCTACACTAATCTACACTAATATTATAAAGAGGAAAGATTTGTTTGTTTGAATTGAATAGGCTCTGAAACTACTGAACCGATTTGAAAAATTCTTTCACCATTAGAATCCTACATTATTCCTGATGAACATAGGCGATAGAACGTTTTCAAAAATTTAGGGATCCGTATGAAAACTTCGTTAATGTAACCCAAGGTGTGAAAAAATACCAAAAAAACGCTGCGTAAACTATTGACAATAGAGCAAAGTGATGTGCTACAGTTTTATGGAGGACATCAATATCTACATAAAAGTCTGCAATACCATATGTCTAACTATTATAGTTATCTCACAATAACTACTTTTCATCATACGTATCATTATCTATACTTATATATATATATATATATATATATATATATATATATATATATATATATATATATATAATATTATAGAGGAAAGATTTGTTGTTAGTTTGTTTGTACTAAATAAGTCCGAAACTACTGGACCGATTTTAATAAATTTTTACCAATAGAAAGCTAAATTATAAGGGGGGGGGGGAGTGGATAAAATTTAAATTTTCTGTATAACGTGTATATAAGCGGGTGAAACCGCGGGGTACAGCTAGTCGTAAATAAATTAAATGGCGACTAATGGCATATTAGTTCTGTGATTATGTAGGCGATGGACTTGCGAGTAACTAGTAGTAACTTCTTTCACTATTTTCATCTAAAACCATTTTATCACTAAAGGCTAAAATAAACTTGATAGAAATTCCTCTCGCCCCTTCAAAAAAAGTAGCGATCAACCATGATCGACACATGTTACTTAGTTCGTAGCTTTTTTCATAAACTGTAATTTTTCTTTACTATCATTTTTTTTAAATAAACGGGCAGGCAGTCCACCCGATGGTAAGTGAATGCTGTGGCCCATATAACTCATACGAATTAACTTGAGACCTGGGCCGATGACGTAATTGTCAATGTACGGTGTGCAAAATAATGCGTCGTAATATTTTTTTATTTGAAATTTTTGAGATTTGCATGAGATTATTAATAAAAACAAAGTAAAATGTTCTGGCAAGGGGTGAAGTAATAAGTGATATACTGTTGCCATTTTTATATATTTTAAATATTTATTTTTATAATATATATATATAATATTATTTTTAGTTAACGCGTCAAGGAAGGACAAAGAAATAAACATACACACTTTCTCATTTATAATATTATTAATTTATTTATTATACACTTTATTGCACTATAAAAAGTGTTACAGATTCGTACACAATAAAAATACAAAGCATAACAGGCGACCTTATTGCTAAAAAGCAATCTCCCAGGCAACATTAGGGTGAAAGTGAATCAATCTTGGATAAGCGGAACAGCACAAACTATGTAAAATCAAGGAATAGAAGTAAGGAATATTAATAAGGATTTATTATAATGTTTATTATTCATTGTCACTGTATACGATCGGTTCTATTCCGTCCATTAGATCGTCCTCACTTTCACTCCCTGAGCTGGATTCTTCCCCTCCGAGGGATATAATTAATTCTCTGTTGGATTTCTCCAAGTCTATCACTCTCCCAGTATTCATTTTCTAATCTTTCGATATGGTTAATTTCTTTCTTCCAATCGGAAGCCGTTATAGACTGTATTGCGTCTCTTGTCAAACCCTCTATTTCCCTTTCAAACTCGAGACGCGTATCCGTAACAAAAATGCTATCGGTACTGTGCGCGCACGGCCAGCGCGGGACGCGGTGCGGGGAGTCGGGAAGGGGGTCGCATTCCAGCGGAGTCTCAAGTTAATTCGTACGTGTTGTAGATTTCTACTTTGTCCTCAATTAATAATCAAAATGCAGATGCATTGTCAACCCTGAGGATTGCCTTATTTCCAGTAAAAAGGGTCTCTTACACTGGGCACTCAACATAAAAAAGACGCTTTTACGATGGTATTCTTTGAAAGCGTAGTTCTTCCTCGGACAAGCCGACCCATTCGTGCTGTAATCATATCATAGCTGCGGCATGACTCTACTACGTAAGATCATGTATCATAATTTTTGCTTAGAAGTATGTTGATAAATAGGCGGGGTGTTTTCTACCTAGTAGTTTCTTACCTCCAGACATATATAAAGACGTAGCGCTGAACCGGTCCTTGCTTCCTCAATACAGTTACAATGTACTGTTAGTATCAATGTACTTAAGGCGAATGAACTATTCGCATTTCATATTGTGAAAAAAAGACATTACTTTAAAATTATTTACTTCCTTTCTATATGTTTGTGAGTTTTAAGACATAAAAATAAATTAAATCTTTAGGAAATTTACCAACTCTTAACAAAATCTTAACTTAATGATCATTGTTTGTGTTTGTAAATGTATCCTATCTTTATTTTTTAATTTAACCCACATAATAGATTTATTTCAACTTAATTCGATATGTAAGATAAGCAAGGAGAGGATTTAAGTTTATTTGAGATAATTTTATTTTCATCTTTGTAAGGATCCTTTCACTACAAAATATGTAGCTAACTTTTACAATGAAACACTATCCGACGTAGGTACGATTAACTAATGAAATGATACAATCACCTGCACGTGTTTGCCTCGAAGTTCATATGTATGCCTTTGTTACTGTGGTTTTCAAATGTTATATATTTAAATTTTTTCAGTTATAGTACCTACCCAAAAGTTTTTTTTCTGCTGTCCAACAATAGATAGTCTTTGGTCATAGTCACTGTATGCATGTCAAGATACTTCTTACTTTTATTAGATTTTTATTGTGTATAAAGTTTATTTCGTCAACATTGAGCTATTATGTACTACGTACTAGAGGAGACACCGCATTCAGCTACTCTGTTCCACTCAACTGCGGTTCATGCACTGCACTTTAATCAGTCACTCGCTAGGCGCTTGTAGAGTTGTCACGTGTTGTGTTGATTTAAAAAAAATCTCTTGATAAAAATATGCCGTCTTGTGTACTTAGATATTGCACAAATAATTCAAGAAATGTCAGTAAAAACCGAGGAATTACTTTTCATCGGTTAATAAGATACTTATTCAATAAAAAAGTATTATAAATTAATAATAAAACAAATTATTCCTAAGACGCCATCTCGTGTCACTGAATATAGATTATGAAATTAATATGTTCAGATGCGACATTTCCGTGGGTACTTAAGTATAGGACGAATATATTATTATACACATTTTTTTATAGAAACATATATAAGTTATTATGATTTGGCAAAAATTTCCATGTTTAAATCCGCTTATTATTCTTTTATTTTATTTTTAAGTTTCCACATCAAAGTCAAAGTGGAATAAATTCGTCCATTTTTAACTCTCGCGTGCCCAGCATTTATGAACGATTATTTACAACATTTATGATTCTAATTTAAATAAATATATTTGTAATTTAAATTTTATGTTAATAAGTTTTGTTAAACATACATTTAGTACGTTTTTTATATTTGACATAGATACCTTTTAAAATATTCAGATAAAAATATCATTAAAATGTAATTCTGACATAATATTATGTAATATTATATTAAATTAGCACATATACAAAATAAAAAACAATTTAAAAAATTGTACTCGATATAATTAACAATACAATATAAATAAACAATTATTACATACTGACCATACTACTTACGTATAATCTATAATAACAAAAACTGACCGCGCAAGCGCAATGCGCGTTTATACCAACTGCGCATGCGCGACTCTACTGTTACCGCGCATGCGCGAAGACATACGAGTAGTGCACAATTTTTGTTTGGAATAGCTTCTCTAGTACGTAGTACATTATAACTCAATGTTCGTCAACTAATTTTTGTTTTCGCAAAACTAAGTATTATAATTATCATAATCATTCCATGCCTTAAAGTATCTAGGGTAAAATACCCAGTAGTCAGCCTTTTAGTGAGGACTAAAATTTGATTCAATTGTATTTTAAATATTAAACGCTATGAACCAAAACAATCATTATTCTTAGAAAAGTTGTTTATTAAATTTACTAAAGAAATTAACAAAAAAATATATTTATAATAGAATTATATAAAAAATCAGTAGTAAACAAATTATGGCACTTTTCACTAGTGGTCAGCCTCATTTCTCCACAAGTCAGCCATGTCTTACCCTGTAGTCAGCCTCTTACTTATTCTTGCATATTTGACATAAAAATTCTTTATTACCTATATATTTTCATATATTTCCCCAGCAGTTCAAATGATACCATGCAAGGCAATTGTCACATCCAATATTTTTTTAAGTCATTAATTTCTTTATCGCTAGTCAATTCCTCTTCACAGTTGTTGCATCTTATTCTGTTTATTGTAGGTACATGTATTTTTCTTCCTATTTTTACTATTTTTCGTAGTCATAGCTTGTATCTATTAATTGCTCTTCTTTGTATTGGTGGATTGGTCTTTTTGACATTATGGAATTCTAAAACAAATGATATTCACGCTAAAATAACCGTGCATAAATTCAACCTAAACTAAAAGGCTTTAAGGTACTATTTTATGCAACAAGACTAATGGCTGAGTACTGAATTTGTAGACCCATTGGTCGGCCCCAGACATGCAATTACATTTGTACGCGGCCGACTACTGGTAAAATACACTTTTCGTCTCATAAGAGTTAAACCGAAAGTAATGGGCAAAATTGGGACTATTCGTTTCGGTAATCTCAACTACATATAAGAAAATCATGCAAAAACCAGTAGTCAGCCACTTATGACAGTACTGGATCTACCCTAAAAATTCGAAACCCGGTAGTCGGCCACCTAATATAACAACATATCAAACAAATGAAATTCATTTAATAGTTAACTTTATGACAAAATTATCATTTTAGTGTAAAACAGTACAACAATCTACCATAAATTACAGCAAACAGACACAAAAACTTCACGAATACTCGAGCGCGTTTCCTTAAGAAAAAAATTGCAAAAGCGATGCGTCTAGTCGTGTCTTTGATCTTTGACAGCAGTGTAGTAAATTAACGAGTATAGCTCATCAACCTGATGAGCTATTGGTTCGTAGATGTGCATATTAGCCAAGAAGGAGGCATGGATTCAATTAAACGTTATTTTAAAGGTGTAGACAAATATCAGCACTATTTATATGAAAAAATGTCTGTAAAGGCTGAGTACTGGCACAGGGCTGACTACCGTGTGTTTTACCCTATGTTAATTCATCTGTCATCTTCCTTGAAATTATATAGGGGTGACTATTGAACTCACAGTCCACCTGATGTCAAGTGAATGTCTATAGGCTACTACAGCATTCTAAAATGCAGATGCGTTGCCACCCCTGAGGGCTGTGATGGAATGCCTCGTTACAAGTAAAATCTGATTATCTCTGGTTCTTGTCGCTCACCATACAAAACATTAGCATTATGCTGCTATTTTACGCTGATGTTATTATGCTTTTTCTTCGGTCGAGCCAACCTATTCGTTGTACAGCCCTAACATACCTGTAACGTAGCTCTACCGGGTACAAAAACCACCATTTATCCCTCACTTTCGCAATTTACAACACTATTTTTAGTGCGCGGGTGATGTTAAATAAATATGATACAACACAACATGGTTATTAATTATCGCCAGACTCCCACTACCGTTACCATTACAGCCTATCAAGATTCCAACGTGGGCCGCCCCCAAATATGGGGGATGGGCTCATGGGGGAGTTATTTGCCTTAAGCTCAATTATTTACACATATGCTGTTAGTTGCTCGGAGTTTTGACGAGTGGAATGTTTGTCGGTGGAGCTAACTTGGCCTGACAGTATCGATCTAAAATGATGATGACGGAGTTGTGATTACAATTATGACGAATAAAAACATAAATAATTCGATCTACTAAATACAAACTTATTTTACAAAGTACATTTTAAGATTTGTGCTCATCTGTAATGTAATGGGTGGGTAAAATCCATCAGCTGCTGATGTCATTGAGTAAAATAACTGCTCGCAGTCTTGGCGTCTCTTGATTCAACCGTATCGGATTAGCTGTTATTCGGTCGGCGCAAACCTTTATTATATTAATGAAATATTTTATTTCTGTCACCTTATAACTAAAAGGCTGAAATATTCAATTGAATACCGGATTTATAGTAACGATTGAGCCGTCTGTAACCTTAGATAGATAACCATATTTTACTGTCGATTCGACGTGCGATTAACAAGTGGAGATATATTGGCTTACGTATATACTAGGTTTATGAATGTAACATATCATAGTGTATGTCATTGTGTTGTGAGGAAATGAAAAACGTAAGGGTTTTTTACATTTTACTGAAAAAATTATTATTAAGGAACTAATCACCGTACTTCTTAATCTACAAAACGTAAACAATTGGGAATCTCTTCGTCAGTCTTATATTTTTTAATGTGAACTATTTAAAATTAACTTTTTGTAATTTCTATAATATAAAAATCTAAGTAAATATCACTTTTAATTTATTTTGGCCTCAAAGGCACTTAGGACGGGGGCACAAATGGGATTATTGCAGCTGTCGCACATTGTCTTTGTCATTTTTGATGGACATAAGGCACAATATTTTCCTTTCTTTGGCTCTGGTACACCTACATTGTGTGCAAGTTCATTTTGTCCTTTTGGCAATAAACCACCATTTTTTTCTTTTATATTTGATGGCAACGTTATCATAATTTATGTTGTTGTCTCCATCCAAGAAACCGCTAAACTATTGCTGAGTTTTTTCATAAAATATCAGTTGAACTGACCATGTGTAGTGACCAATAAGATGTTCATTCGCATTTCAATAATAAAAAAGGCTTATACTTATTCATTACAAAATCGGCTCTAGACCCTTATTTGATTGCATATGATGCAGACATTGGGAAATTTATTCTTTAAAATTTCATCGGCCCTATTACAAAAAAAAAAATATGGTTTATATTTGGTCTCACGTTAAACACGAAAAAAGTCATGCAGAAATATGCGAACTAAAATGTAAAATATATGGAATTTTACAATGATTGTAAAATTTTGCGTTAAAATCTATGACTATCAATAAAATCCTGTTTTGTAATAATGGCATGTGTGTTAAATTTAATTCGTGATTTTTTTTTGTTATCTAAACTAAGACATAATTAATAATGCTGCCAGTCCTATGAAATGTTTATAAAGTTGACCAGCCTAAAGAAAGCGTTATTATTTATTTGGACATTCCTTACTAAATTTTATATGTACAGGTAGCTTCAATATAAAATAATAAATTATAAAAGATATTAATAAATTTAATATAATTATATAAATTAATATATATATATATATATATATATATATATATATATATATATATATATATATATATATATATCCTATACCTTTAAACGGGCAATTCTTGTATATACATAATCTCGGAAACGGCTCCAACGATTTTCGTAAAATTTTGTGTGCAGGGAGTTTCGGGGGCAATAAATCGATCTAGCTAGGATTTATTTATAGAAAATGTCTTTTTGTCCGTGTTTTTAGGCAATGAAAAACTGCTACAATATCGTTAGAATAAGAAGGTAAATTTTGACAGTTTATTAATGATTACAAATATGTAGCTTAATTGGTATATTGGGCGGTCAAAAAATCGTAAATCCGTGGTTCGAGCCCAGACCGACCGACCGACTTTTTTAAATTTTTTTTTCAAGTTCCTTTCTTTGTTGAGAAAATCTATTTTTTCGAGCCCTTTTTTTAGTATTTTTCCACACACAAACACACGAATTAAAAAAACCGAGCGAAAAATACCGAGCAAAGCTCGGTCAACCGGGTGCTATATATATATATATATATATATATATATATATATATATATATATATATATATATATATATATATATATATACAAAGAAATTTATATAATAATAATTATATAAATTAATATAATTTTATTAAAGATATATACTTCTAAAAGAGCCTAATTTTAGAAGATTGTTAGCATACTTTTAAAACCAATTCATTCATTCATTACAGCTTATTAACACTTGTAAACATAGGCCACTCCATAAGATTGCCTCATAAAGGAAATATTTTCCTAAGTTGTCACGATTAGTAGCCAGGCTGGCAAACGTAGTTTTTTTATTTCTTAGTTGTTATTTAGAAGACGCTGCTGCCCATATCCTGGTTTGGTTTTCTCTGTCTCCTACGGCATCCACGGCACGATATATGAATATTCTTATACCGCAATTATACAATTAAAAAAACAAACTATCACATAATATATTTTATTGCCATCCTTTGACGAAACCGGATTCAGATAAGAAATGCTTAGTATTCACCATCAATCTTATCGGTAATCGTTACAGCCCCGGATAGCGTTTACGATTCGCCATCGATAAAATGATACGAAAACAACGGATAGCGCTGACGTTATACTAGAAATATTTAGCGTTCTGCAATACGATTGTAAGTGGGTATTGTGCTTTTTGAAGCGACAAATGACGTAGGCGTGATAACAAAGAAGCTACTTAAATCCCACCATTCAGGAATTTATATTATATTAAATACAATAATATTTTGCATTTATTGTTGTATCCTTTACTATTTTTAAAAATCACTTATATATTGCTCCGCAATAACAACACATCCGCCGTACCTATGCCTACTATAATATTTAATGTAATAGGCTTTAAAGGACACCCACGCTCAACATAATAGCGTAGAGAAGACCGTCGATAGTCGGTCTAATGACGCAACGCTGCGGAATGTTATTTTACCAGAAGAGAAAATGGCATAAAAATACCAATTGTTCCCTGTCAGTTACGTATTTAGAGGTATTTTAATAACGTGAAACACTCGTACTTAAAATTGAGTTACGTTTAGGTACATATTAACATATTATATAATTTTCAAAAATGTCCACCATAATCATAAATGCATTTCCGTTCGCAACAAACACAACAGTGTGTGATTGTGGATGGATGTACCCTTGCGAAGCCGGGGCGTATCGCTTGGAAGACATATAAATTGAGTAAATATAATTGCTTTATTTGAATAACGCCTTTACATAGAAGTACCAGAATGGATGATTTTTTTTAAAGAATATTTACAATGCATTTAACACATTACTAATATTTCCCTTAACCACTCATGGTAAGCTTAAATTGCTTGTGTTACGAGTGGTTCACGCCAGTAGTCGAATGGCGGATTCGAACCCACGATCTTTTTGAGTTCGGGGTCCGCGCCCTGCCATTAGGCTGCTGTCGCTATAAAAAATGGAAGATAACACTAAATAACTGGTGTTGCTAACAACCAAACATTATATTCTTTTAATTTATGTCTGATAAATTCTTTGAACACACACACACACACACACACACACTATTCTAGTACAATTAGAAATAACAATATATTAATTTTCTTCTTTTTATGTATTTATTATCATTATTTCTTTGCGGATTGAATGTGGTCTCGAAATCGCGCATGAAAAGAAAACGTTTATACTCTGTATATATTACCCCTCTGTTTTCTTCATATGTTTTCAAACGTTCTTTGTATGTCTCTCCCTAATGCGGCGCAAGGCCTCGGCCTTACAACTAAATGAGCAAAGGGAAAATTAATCTTCATTTGCTCAGAACGAGAAAATGAAATAGCGTTTCGGATTTGTTTGGATATTAATCTATTGTATTAGACATCTGTGCTTATTACTGTTACTGTACTGGTAAGTTAATGCTTTAGACATGACGCTTTAAATCTTAATGGTTTCATTTTATTTTATAAATATCTAAAGTTTATAATTTAGTCAGTTAATTTATATATCTAACAGGTGACAATGTTTCTTTCGCGCCGTATCTTTTAAGTTTATTTTGCATTTTACCAGGTGTCATGTATATATGGTATTTAATAATAATTTAATAACGTTAGCGCGTGTTGTAATAAGACGATAACCAATAGGGAATTGTTAATTGCGATGGATACTATTATGGCACTGTAAGTATTAGCTTGAACATAGAAACACATTCGTCCTCTCATCGCTATTTAAACATATCAATAAACGTTTATAAATTTACACAGGAGGAAGAAAATGTCTTCTCCAGAGCTTAAAAGTCCACTGTGGAACGCAGGACTCTCTCTCGTTGTATGGACAATAGGATACAATCTTTATACACACGCGCAGACACAATATCTCCAAACTTAATGATTAATTAGACCAACGAGGCAGTCGACTGTCTCTAGTCTAGAGCTTGTAGTGGTGCGACTGCTAAGAATGAGGTCCTGGTTGCGAATCCCGGGTTGGGCCAAAAATCAATTATTGAGTTTTTCCGTCAAGAAATTCTCAGTAGTTGCCCGGAGTCAGGAAGCTTTCGGTGTCTCAGCCCCGTGCCTCGGAAAGCACCTAAAGCCGTTGGTCCTGCGCCTGATCTCTCTCCGGTCGTGTGGGTTTACCGTTCCATCGGATTATGAGAGTGAGGGAATAGAGAGTGCATCTGTGCTTGCGCATACACTTCGGCACTATAATCTTGTCCTGCGCCGAAGCCCCTAGTCTCCGTTGAGGCAGGCCGCTGTGACCGAAATTCGGTCTGCAGAACGTAAAGTATAATATATCTAAAGATACGTATCGTGTAGATGCGACGTAAGAGGATCCCCTACCCTATGTCATGCCGTGGGTGTTGTTAGAGGCGACAGAGATTAATAAAAGCGTGGCAACTATGGCAAATATTTTCCCTGTGAGGAATCTACAGGGGAGGCTTGACCTTGGGAGAATGAACTTTACATGGTCAATTTTTGTAACGAAAATATTTGGCGTTACAAAAATTGAGTAAGAATATTCCGTCCATTTTTACTGAAATCCAAAATCATAGTCTATAAAAGCTCTTGTCTTCTTCTTTAGGAGCATCATCTCCAGAGGGCGATATCAGGCACGGGGCTCATAATACCAACACCAGAAGTGTGCGAGGTAAATGACCTCGAGTTCTACGAAAGATGCTACCCAGCCGACTACAAAATGCCCAAGCAGCACATACACATGCAGCGTGAGTACTTTATAATTTAGGGAGTTATCAAGTTTTTTTATGAGTTATAGCTGTAAACTATACAAGTATATCAGCAAATATGTTTAAAGGCTATATCAACATTACGCAGGTTTTGAATCTAACAGAAATAGTTGATGTCATAGAAATATGTAGAGTAAACGACTCTATAATCAAAAGATTGATGCTTATAATTATTAATTGGAACTTGTCGGAGTTAATTTTAGCACTGAAATAGTTAGTTTATTTTAGCAGAGCCCTTTTTGAGTCCTCAGACGATTATTCATAGGATGAAATCAACATCAATTCAACGTTGACAGTGAATTACAAATTTCGGGGAAGGCGGCTTAAAAACTTCTTTTGTGACAAAAACTTTTCCTCAAATCCGAGTTTACCTATAAATCCCATTTTGTAATAAAACGTTTTGAGTATTATTTAAATAATTATGTACCTAACAAGTAAATAATACGTAATATTATATTTAAAGACGTCAATTTCATTAAATCATCGCACTGTACCTATATTATATTTGGAGAATTAAAACTGAAAAGTTATTTTACAGCAGTAAATTTCAAGCCTTTGTTAACGTATTTTCGCATTTTCTTAACTGATTCTATTGTTAACCTGTCGCAAAAGGGCTTAGAATATTTATGTTTTTAAAATAAAAATTTTGACGTAGCGTTGCTTGTAATATTTAAGATAATACATACCTTTCATTACTGTAAAATGAAATTTGTAAATATTCTTTAAATGTAGAGTTATTATTGAACACTTGAGTCAGCTATAAAAGAATGGCATACTAGCCAAAGAACAAATTTTACTTCTAATCAATAAATTAAAAGGGAGCCAAATTCGGTACAAACAACATTCAAGGTTATCTCAGCTTTGCCGATAAGAGTTGAGATCTAAACGGGTGCCAAGTTCCACAGCAGTTGCTTGGATCATAGGATCTATAGGAATCTAAGTTCTTGAAACTGCTGCAGAAGTTTAATTAGTACAGTATATGACATTGCGAATAAACGTCGCCAACATTATTAAGGTTGGTATTGGAAACTGTAATAGTGCAGTCAACCATTTTACAACGATATTTACCGCTGTCATAAAGCTAGCGTGTTTGGCAATAATGTTACGTGTCTATATAGTCTTGGTGGTTCAGGGGCTAAACGCTTGCTGTCAATTTCGCACTACGCGAGCAACCCTGGTTTAATCCCTGCCGGCACCAATGAAATTGTTAATAGTAATTTGAAGTGCTGATATACAACATTCTCAGCGGTGAAAGAAAACATCGTAAGGAAACTTGTATGTTAATAAATGTGTAAATATCATGGCAGCGCGGTGGACACTTCCTTGCCTTAAAACCCTCCCAGAAATGTGAGAAGGGCCTGTACACGGAGTGGGCTTACGTAGGCGGTCCCATAATGAATTGGCCTAACTATCAACCAATGAAGCAAATGAAACGAAACCAATTTTATTTTTCAATATAATCACCATGGAATACTAACACACTTCTGACATCTGTGAATCAACATCTCTAAACCTTTATAAAAATAATCACATTTTTTATCCTCAAAATGACTGAAGACGGCCGCCAGCAACTCTTCATCGCTTGAAAATTTTCTTCCTCTTAAGTCCCGCTTTAAATTTGGAAATAAATAATAGTCGAACGGAGCCATGTCTGGACTGTAAGGTGGATGTTGAACTTCTGTGAACCCGCATTGACGAACTGCATCCTTCGAAGCACCAGCGGTATGAACAGGGGCGTTGTCATGGAGCAACAGGACACCTTTAGACAGCTTGCCTCTTCGTTTCTCCTTTATCTTGTCACGTAATTTATATGTTAAAGAAGCATAATATTCGCCGTTCACGACTGTATTACGTTCTTTAAAATCCACCATCAAAATGCCTTGAAAATCCCAAAATATTGTGCACATCAGTTTTTTAGTCGATTGTTGCACCTTTGCCTTTCTAGGGGGCTTTTCACCCTTATAACGCCATTCCATTGACTCGCACTTGCTTTGTGGATCATAATACAAGATCATAGTTTCATCACAAGTCACTAGCCGCTCGATCACAGTCTTTGGATTTTCGCCACAGAGATCCAAAAACTCCGAAGCGCAGCGCACTCTTTCCTGTCTCTGTACCGCTGAAAGAAGTTTCGGTACCCATCTTGCACTCACTTTTTTCATGTGAAGATGTTCATGGATCGCGCGATAAACGGTACTCTTAGAGAGCCCAAGCCTTGCTGTAATTTCTCTAATCTTCAAACGGCGGTCACTCAGAACCTCCTCTTCGATAAGAGCAATCGTTTCGGGAGTGAGCACTTCCACAGGTCGACCGTCGTGGCCAAAGTCTTCGACGGTTTCTCTCCCGAGGCGAAACTCTTTCACCCAATTTTTCACTGTGCTATAGGAGGGGGCAGACTCCTTATACACGCCATCCAATCTTTCTTTTATTTGGGCAGGGGATAAACCTTCTTTAAACAGAAATTTTATGACACTTCGATACTCAGTTTTCGACATTTTGAAAAAATACGCGACTCTCGTTATTCAAATGCCTGTTAAACTAAGACTAAGCATTTCATCTCGATGCATGTTTCTTATATTAAATGCACGATAAACGTACTATTTAATGCAACACAACATGTAGCGACATGTCGCGTTGAACTATATCAGGCCAGTTCATTATGGGACCGCCTAGTATATAGGCAATAACACACCTTTTCTTACATATTTTGCTACCAATAGTTAAACTAACGGACAATAATTAAGTTTTATATATGTATAGAGATATGACGCCCTCTTGACTTGTAACTTTAAACGATTGTTGCAATCGTTACATTGTATTTACGCCAGAAGAAGTATAGATAGACAATGAATTTTACATATACATACATATAATCACGCCTCTTTCCCGTAGGGGTAGGCAGAGACCACTTCTTTCCACTTGCTACGATCCTTACATACTTGTTTCGCTTCGTCCACTTTCATTATTCCCTTCATACATGCTCTACGGTTTAGGGTACTCTTAACCTGGCCTTTTTTCAAGACGTCCCTAATTTGGTCTAGAAAAGTCCGCCTAGGTCTACCCCTTCCAGCACTTCCATTCACACTCGCCTTATACACTTTTTTCGTCAATCGTTCTTCATTCATTCTCTCGATGTGGCCAAACCATCTCAGCATACCTTTCTCAATTTTTGTCACTACATCTTCTTTCAAGCCACAACGTTTCCTTATCTCACTATTTCTTACCCTGTCACTCAGTTTAACTCCTATCATACTTCTTAATGCTCTCATCTCAACTGCATTTATTCTACTTTCATGTTTCTTCTGCCATACCCAACTTTCACTTCCGTACATGAGTGTCGGAACCAACACCCCCTCATGCACAGCCAAACGAGCCTTGTTAGACACCTTCCGACTGTTCATAAAGGAGTGCAAAGCTCCATTCACCATGTTTCCTGCATTCACTCTTCTTTCGATATCACTCTCACACTTTCCATCTCTTGTAAACTTTGACCCCAGATACACAAACTCTTTCACCTGTTCAATTTGTTCATCTTCAATCACGATATTGCAGTCTGTCACTGCCTCATCTTTTTCAAACACCATCACTTTTGTTTTCCTTACATTCATCTTCATTCCCTTTCTAACAAATGCTCCACTCATAGCAGTTACCATCTCCTGCAACTCCTCGGCCGAAGACGCAAGTAATACTTGGTCATCAGCATAGAGAAGACATTTGACGAGTAACTCATTCATTCTCAACCCACTTTCATTCACTTTTAAATCTGTCAAACAATTGTCCATGAACAGATTAAACAGCCACGGTGACGCTACACACCCCTGTCTAACACCTTTTTCGATATTAAACCATTCAGTGTATGCCCCGTTTATCCTTACACAAGCACTAGAATCCCTATAAAGAGATTGCAATGCTCGTATGAGGACACTGCTCACACCGTACACGGACAGTGCTGACCACAATTCATTCCTCACCACTCACACACTTTTGCATAATACATTCCGTTTGACACACAATCGCACGCTCCCACTGTTCTTACAACACTAATAGGTATCAGCAGCATTAGTCAAAAATTGTCAAGAGTTAGTTGCAATTTGTGCGTTCCTACAATCGCTGGCAATATTTTATTTTATAGTACATCCTGCACACTAGATTTCACATAAAGTTTCGTCAAAGCGTCTAGAGTGCGACCAAAGTTAAGGAAACGTGTCATTTTTTAAATAATTATTACAAACCAGTGTTTTAGTATATCTAAGGTAAAATTCTATTTACTCTTGCCTTAAAAGCAAGATATTGTAATCGGAAGGAGAAACAGATGTCGGCAAATTATTCAACTCTTTTTTTGTACACAATTACAAAAGACGGAGCCCTTTGGTTCTTACTTGGAATATCTACAACAAAGGGGTGTAGACTCGCCGACCGCCTGTGTTGTCCGATGGTGGTGATGGAAGGGAGCAATTAAATTATAAAATTAATGCGCACATTTTTGGGAATGTATCCTGTGGAATACCGAGAGGTTGGTTACTGGCGCCCTGTGCTCGAGGTTTACAAGATTTGTTACAACTGAATCTCAGTACCATGTCTTTATTTGTACGAAAGAAGAATTTCAGATGCCCACGACGGCATGAATTGGTATTATATTGCTGACATTTATGATTCCAGTAAATAAGCTACTTTAGTTCTGGCTAATCATCATTCTCTAAACCATTTCCCATTATCTGGGGTCGGCGCAGTAAACCTTCTTGTTCCATTCCTCTCTATCAGCCGTCATTTCCATACTTACTCCTTTCATTCTCATATCACTCTTCACACAATCGATCCATCTTTTATTCGGCCTTCCTCTGCCCGTGTGTCCCTCCACATTCATATTCAACACTCGTATTGTGACATGACTTTCATTCCTCCGCATCACATGCCCAAACCATGCCAATCTGCTTCCTCTCACCTTTTCTACCACTGGCGCTACTTTCAGGCTTCCTCTTATATACTCATTCCTTATCTTATCCATCCTTGTCACACCACACATCCATCGTAACATTCTCATTTCATTCGCATGCAGTCTATTTTCATCCTTCTTCTTGACGGCCCAGCATTCACTTCCATACATAACGACAGGTCGGATGATCGATTTGTAAATTTTCCCCTTCAGCCTTATTGGCATTCGGGGATCGCACGTTGTGGCTGTGACCTGTCGCCATTTCATCCACCCTGCGTTAATCCTATGCTGCACAGCTCTATCTGTTCCGCCGTCGCCTTGAATGAGGGAACCGAGGTACTTGAAATCTGAGCAGGTAGGCAGTATAGCGCCATCCAACGACATGGGTACAGGACTGGAAAGACCGCCGAAATCACAGCACAGATATTCGGTTTTGGATCTGCTGATCTTCAAGCCAACACTTTCCAGCCTCTGTTGCCACCCCATCAGTCTGCTCTGTACCTCGATGCCTTCTTCCCCGACAAGCACGATGTCATCGGCAAAGAGCATGCACCAGGGTGCCTCATCCTGCAGGTCCGACGTCAAAGCGTCCATAATCAGTAGGAAGAGGTAAGGGCTCAATGCCGACCCTTGGTGCAGCCTACCGCCACATCGATACTGCCCGTAGTTCCCGCGGCAGATCGTACACATGTACGGGATGCTCTGTACATAGCACGGACTAACCTCACATACTTCCCAGGCATACCTTTCATCTTTAATGCCCACCACAAAACCTCACGGGGAACCCGATCGTACGCCTTTTCAAGGTCGACAAAAACCATGTGCAGATTTTTATGCACGCGCTTGTACTTTTCGCACAATTGGCGTAATGCGAAAATGGCATCTGTCGTACCTCGACCGGGCATGAATCCGAACTGGTTTTGTGTTATCTCACACTCTTCTCTCATTCTTCTCTCTATTATTCTTTCCCAGACTTTCATAGTATGTGACATGAGTTTTATTCCCCGGTAACTGCTGCAGTTTTGAACGTCTCCTTTGTTTTTAAAAATGGGGACCAGTATACTACTGCACCATTCCTCAGGTATTTGTTCTTCCTGCAACAATTTACCGAAAAATAAACTCAACCACTTCCATCCATCCGCACTCAGCAACTTCCACACTTCTACTGGTATTCCATCTGGGCCGACTGCCTTCCCATTCTTCATATTCCTAACAGCCATTTTTACTTCTTCCACACTAATTTCTCTCACTAAGCCCATATTCACTGGTGGGTTTTCAAGCATACCATTCCATTCATTCTCCTCATTCATCAATTTCTCAAAATACTCCTTCCATCGCTTCTTTATACTTTCATCGTCAGTCAAAATCCTTCCAGAATCATCTTTTATACATTTTACATGTGAAACATCTCTTCCATTCCTTTCTAGCTAACTTAGTTCTGGCTAGCTTAGTTCTGGCTAATCGTATACATATAAGTAATACACATTTGGGTTGGTGACATGAAACACTGATGGCGAGTACTCTTGATCGGTTTATTATTTATTTCAAATAAAGCCGTGGCAGACCGGTCTTTAATTTTAATAAATAAAATTCCGTGTTGCCTTCGACATAAGGTGTAATGTATGAAAGTCGTCACACACCATCCCCGTTCGTATATGAGCACAGAACGTGCACGCACCATTTGCTCTGCTTTGAATAACCCGAAAAAACATGCCAAATCGGGTCTGTAAATAAATTCACACCATAGGCTTGGTGATAAAACGTGGTGACAAACATTTTATTATTTATGATTTTATCTAGTTTCGTCATACACGTGTTAATACTAACAATGCCTCCTTTGCATAGGTACATAAATGTTTTATTTTCGTCATACGCAAACATGTTGGAAGGATTTACTTAAAACTTTTTAAAATGTCTTTCTCTTTGGTAAACCATCCATCATCAAACACACATTTATAAATGGCGAAATTTTGTTTTTTCATGTCAAATGTCAATTTTGCAAGACGTATTTTACAGTAAGTAACAAACGAGCACACAATCCACGTGATGGTAAGTGTATCCTGTGGCCTATAGACATCTACATTAAGAAATTAAAATACAGAAGGGTAGTCACCCCTGAGGACTAAGATGAAATGCATCTATTCCGGTAAAAGGGGTATCCGATTCTCTACACTACCCACCCATACGAAACACAAGAGCACTAAGCAGCTATTTTACGCTGGTATTCTGTGAGAGCGTGGTCCTTCCCCAGGCAAGCCGTTCCATTCGTGCTACAACTATACACACAAAAATCGTAATAATAAGGTAATAGAAATGAATTAGCGCTCGATTACTTCCAAAACCAACATCTTACCGTATTATAAACATACGCAATGCACAATGATATCAATGTTTCACATTACATTGCTTGGCAAGTTTGTCAACGTCGCGTGTGTCGCGTATTATTACGGTAGAATAAAAGCAGCAATGGTAATTGTACAATAAGAAAAGTAATAAATGAGTTTGCCAAAGTATATGTCATAGTAAAGTATTCATCTATAGTTCGTGCCAAATCGATTAAGAAAAAGGGACATTGACCTTTAGGTCGTTTAACCAGGGGCTACAAACCTTCAATATATAGGCACTTTTTATATGTAGTACTTTTCTTATTTATAATGATTTTTTTATGATTGATATATATATGTGGGATAATTTAGCAATGAGTAGTTTGTTTTTATTGTTTGTTGTAGAATATTGACCTCCTTGGATTATTGAACTGAAAATAAAATTGTAAGATGTCACTTTAGAAAAATGTCATTGTAATGAAGATAGTAAGATGTAATATATTTTTTGTGATATAATGAAAATAAAAGAAGCAGTATAAAAGTGAGTGTTTCGTCTCAAATTCTTGAAATATCACCACAACTTTGGGGGCTCGTCCGGGATCGCCCAAAATTTGAGGCGAGACGAAGACTAAAGATTCGAAGATTTATTACAACGTTTTGGAATTTGGATATGAAAATTTATTTTAAGGACTGAAAACTTAATGAGTTCAAATAAGCTGTCATTTTGCACGACTAGAAAAAGAAAGACTAATAGTAGTTTGACAACCACAATGCCGCCGAAGAAAGATGTAAAAGAAAGTGAAGATGAAGGGCAGGAGTTAGATATACAGATTTCATTTAAAGACTTGGAGAAGTCAATGAACATTTTTACCGGAGATGACACCTATCCTATTGAGACATTTATTGATGAATTTGAAGATACTGCCGAAATTATGAAGTGGACTAAAGTCGAGAAGCTGGTCTATGCAAAGAGACTTTTAGACGGTACTGCCAAGCTATTTTTACGATCTTTGGGAAGAGTAAAGGACTACGCGAGTTTGAAAAAGTCACTTAAGGAAGAATTTGGTCCCAAGATTAATAGCGCAATCATACATAAGAAACTTGCATCGCGTAAGATGAAGAACGATGAAACTTACCAACAATATTTCCTGTCTATGAAAGAATTAGCACTTCATGGCAAGGTTGAAGACGCTGCGCTGATTGAGTATGTCATTGATGGTATTCGTGATCTAGAGACCAATAAAGTTATTTTATATGGCGCTACAGACATAAAGGATTTTCGCAGGAAGTTAGAAATCTACAGTGCTTTTAGAACGAAGGTGCCTAACAAATCGGCACAGTCTGGCCAATCACATGGGCATCATTCAACCCGTAAGATGACTCATGTAAAAAGATGTTACAACTGTGGCGAACTGGATCATCAATCGCCCACCTGTCCAAAGGGAGTCAAATGCTTTAAATGCAATGAATTTGGTCACAAATCAACTGAATGTATAAGCAAACCTAAGAAGACGCTGAAAATTAGAAATAAAAGTGAAGAAGAGAAAGTACCCTACAAAAAGATAAAGATTAATAGTAAAGAATTTGTTACCTTAATAGATACTGGAAGTGATATTAACCTCATAACAAAATCAGAATTCGAGAAGGTTAAAGAGGGAATTAAAGATTATAAAACAGAATCAACGTGTATAACAGGAATAGCCGAAAAACAAATTCTTACTGAAGGAATGTTTACAGCCAATGTTCAAATTGACAATTACTACACAGATGTCAAGTTTCATGTTGTAAAAGACAACGAGATACCGGTAACTTTACTGATTGGAAATCCTATCCTTAAAGATTTCGAAGTGTGTTTCACTCCTGAAGGTGTCTTTATACAAAAGATTATGCATCTTACACTTCTAATGGAGGAAAAGGATAATGAACAAGAATATGATATAGGAGATTCTAAATACGCGGAAAAGATTCGTAAGATGTGTGAAGAGTACAGACCTAATGAAAAGAAGAAAGAAAGTAACGTTGAATTGAAAATAATACTTACCGATGAAGAACCAGTTTTTCAGAATCCCCGACGTTTGTCACCCTTAGAAATGAATGCCGTGAATATGCAAGTAAAAGAATTGTTAGACAAAGGAATAATCAAACCTAGCAAATCTGATTTCGCCTGTCCTGTAGTTCTGGCTGATAAAAAAGATGGGTCACGTAGAATGTGTATAGATTATCGACGATTAAATAAAAAGGTAATTAAAGAAAGATTTCCCCTACCTATAATAGAAGACCAGATAGACAAGTTGAAGGAGGCCAAAATGTTCACGTCCCTTGATCTGAAGAATGGCTTTTTACATGTGAAAGTACACAAAGATAGTCAAAAGTACACTTCATTCGTAACACCCCAAGGCCAGTACGAATTTCAAAGAATGCCTTATGGATTATGTACAGCGCCATCTGTGTTTCAAAGATTTATTAACGATATCTTCAGCTATCTAATTACCGATGGGACACTGCTAGTGTACCTTGATGATTTAATCATACCCTCGATAACAGAAGAAGAAGGAGTAAGTAAGCTAGAGAAAGTATTTAAAAGAAGCGAAGAATTCGGTCTAGAGTTTAATTGGAAGAAATGCCATTTTTTAAAGAGGGAAATCCAATATCTTGGATACATTATTTGTGACAACGAAGTAAGACCGTCTCCAGAAAAGATTAAAGCTGTAGCGAATTTCAAGAAACCAAACAATATAAAAATTGTGCAGTCTTTCCTTGGGCTGACAGGGTATTTCAGAAAGTTTATAAAAAACTATTCCCTGATTGCAAAACCGATGACGGATTTGTTAAAGAAAGATGCTGTATTCAATTTTGATGAAAGGTGTGAGAAAGCTTTTATAGAATTGAAACAAATATTGTGTAACTCACCAGTTCTCCGAATATTCAATCCTGATTTAGAGACAGAATTACACACCGACGCAAGTACTGACGGTTATGGAGCTGTTCTTCTACAAAGAAGCCCTAAAGACAATCAATTTCACCCCGTGCACTATATGAGTAAAAAAACAACTCCAGCTGAAAGAAAATACCATAGTTATTACTTAGAAATTTTAGCTATTGTTGCTGCCATAAAGAAGTTCCGAGTTTACCTTCTTGGGATAAAATTTAAAATAGTTACAGATTGCTCTGCTCTTACTATGACACTACAAAAAAAGGACTTACCACCTAGAGTCGCTCGTTGGGCCCTGCTTCTAGAAGAATATGACTACAAGATCGAACACAGACCAGGAACACGAATGAGACACGCCGACGCACTGAGCAGATATTCTATCTGTATGATACTTACTGAAACTACAGCTCGTTTAAAGAAAGCACAGAATGAAGACGACTATGTGAGACTGATTAAGAGAATTTTAGAAACAGAAAAATACAAGGATTATATCATACAGAACGAAATACTATATAAAGAGAAAGATGGCAGTAAATTGATTGTTGTGCCTAAGAAAATGCAGTATGAGATAATCAGGAAAAATCACGAAAAAGGACATTTTGGAATTTTAAAAACTGAAGAACTGATTAATATGGAATATTTCATTGAAAATTTAACTGAAAAAATAAAAAAAAGTCATAAGTAATTGTATTGAATGCATTCTCATGTCGCACAAAAGAGGTAAAAAAGAAGGATTCCTACACCCGATAGACAAAGGTAATGTCCCACTGTCGACATACCATGTGGATCATCTAGGACCAATGACTTCGACTCACAAGAGTTACAAATACATCCTTACCGTCGTGGATGCTTATACGAAATTTACATGGATTTATCCTGTTAAGACTTTAACCACGGAAGAGACTTTAGAGAAACTAAGACTACAACAACAAACCTTTGGAGCACCTGAAAGAATTTTTACTGATCGAAACGCTGCTTTTACTTCAAGAGACTTCCAGAAGTATTGTAAGAGTGAGAATATAACGCACTATACAATTACCACCGGACAACCCAGAGGAAACGGCCAAGTTGAGCGCATCCATCAGATTATCATAGCCGTGTTGAGCAAACTATGTGCTGATGACCCGACTAAATGGTATCGCCGTGTGTCCAAAGTACAACGATGTTTGAATGGAACATACCAAAGAAGTATAAGAATGACACCATTTGAACTGCTTTTTGGCACTAAAATGAGAGATAAAGATGATGAACTTCAGAAATTAATAGAAGAAGAAAGCATACAGAATTTTAACGAGAAAAGAGAAGAACTTAGAAAGAAGGCCAAAGAATCTATACAGAAAGTACAAGAAGAAAACATAAAAAGCTATAATAAAAAGCGAAGGGCAGTAATACCCTTTAATATTGGAGATTTGGTAGCCATAAAAAAGACACAGTTCTCACAAGGGAGTAAATTATGTCCTAAGTACTTAGGACCCCATCGATCACTAACAAAAACTAGATACACAATCAGTGACGAAAAACGACCTCACCGAATGAGCACCCATTCGAACATTTGGGTGCGCTTTTAATCTAGTTACATTCGAACGCTCCGACGGTAAACATGCCTCAGTGCTCGTTTAAAAAGTGTAAAAATCACACATCCAGGACGCTAAAAAAGGATGGAATTTCCTAATTTCGGTACGTATTAATATTATCATTATTTAATTCTTATCACTCTATTGTAAATACTTATATTTTGTCAAGAAATCTCCGTAAAACATTTTTTAAATTAAGTCTTAATAAAGTAAGTCATAATTGTTCGAGGTATGTGCGTTGTCTCTGTTCCATTTGTTGGAGACGTTATTATTTTTTTATTATTAAAGTATGATTGTTTTTTTTTTCGTTTAATGAGACTTCTATAGTTTCTCTAAATATTATAGAACATTTTATAGACTTAATTTTGAAAATGTGCATGTAGTAAAATTAAAGATGTGAGATTTTATTTTTAATTTTTCAGCTTTCCTCGAGACCCAGTTAGGTGTGCGGAATGGATATCAGTCATAGCATGTCAAAGGTCCGAAGAATTCTTCAAGCCGACCCAAGGAAGCGTTGTATGTTCGAAGCATGTTTTAGAAAGTGATGAATATGTTACTACGACTTACAACTTTCTGTACATACTTTTTACATTTAGTAACTATTGAATTAAGATTTAAGTTCTTTGTCAAGCAATATTTTTAAATTATTGACATAAGATGAAGAACAAATAAATATGACTGTTTCAAGTACTTTATTTACTAAATGAATGTGGTGTCCTATCCAAAAACGTATTTACATTCAGGTAAATTATAATTATTACATGTAATACACCATAGAAAAAAATAGAATATGATTTATGTACACCAGTTTTTAAAACAAGTTTGAAACATTTTAAAATTAAAATAACAGTAACCAAAAGTATTGGGCAGTTCGACTCCAATGATTCCTTGCCCAAGCTACGAGCCTCGGTCATAAAAATTTTTTGCTTTTCGTACGTATCTTTGTGAATACTACTGTAGGCAATGTATTTAAGGTTGAATTTACACAAATGTATATTTATTTCAACTAGAATTACGTCACAACAATTGGCGACAGTTTTTAGAGAACTTTTGTATGGGATTGTGTATCTAGTTCTTTATTAGTGATCGATGTAGGACCCTATGAAGTTGTTAAATGCAATTCAAACGATCGTTATGTTGTAAAGAAGATTGGTATCAGCGAAGGCCCGGTTAATACAACCACCTCAGCTGATCTCATGAAGCCGTGGATTTCGCCGGAAGACGATTCATCTGGGTCAGATGAATGATCAGGACGGCCGTGTGGGATAATTTAGCAATGAGTAGTTTGTTTTTATTGTTTGTTGTAGAATATTGACCTCCTTGGATTATTGAACTGAAAATAAAATTGTAAGATGTCACTTTAGAAAAATGTAATTGTAATGAAGATAGTAAGATGTAATGTATTTTTTGTGATTTAATGAAAATAAAAGAAGCAGTATAAAAGTGAGTGTTTCGTCTCAAATTCTTGAAATATCACCACATATATATATATATATATATATATATATATATTAACTATTATTAAAAAGTTATGTAAAAGATTGCTGTAGAAGAAAAATCATCTATAGTTGTAAAGTACTTTATTCATTTAAAACAAAAAGCGTTATTTTATAACACATGTAAAGATTTAAGTAATAACGACACCGAATAAGTATGTACTTATTCAAAAGATAAAACTTTATTTGCAATATTATCAAGTCAAATCAAATCAAATCATTTTATTTTGTGAACATAGGTTATTTTACAGATCTCAATATATACATATTAAAATACGTGGTAGGTTGTCTGTGTCTATGTCCCGCCAGTAGGCATACAAAATATAAAATAATAATTGCTTAACATTTTTTTTTCTCTTCTGATGTCAGTTTCTAATTGAAATAATTAAATAATGTATTAATAATAAGAATTGTCATCATTTTGTCTAATTGTCATCTAGTATTAACTGGCACATGTATATATGTGATATGTAAGAACTTTATTTTTATTCGTTGCATGCGGGCCGGCACAAAAAAAGTGACGCATCCCTGGCTGACGTTTCTTTTAGAACGAACTGACGTAACGGGCGTTTTGTTTATTTTAAAGGGATGAATTTGCAAAAGCTCAATATGGTGATTATATTGCTTCAAATTATTTTTTTTAATATGAAACTGTCATAAAATTGTTGCGTTACTTACCATAAATTGAAATATAAAATATAACACATTTTTCGCGATGTACCGTAATATTTTACGATGTTTATAGGAACCACAGACAATATTATTAAAGAAACATAAAACAAAACATACCTATGTGCTGACCTAGAAGTTATCATATCTAAATTGATATTTTGTAAGTTACGCCTTTTGATACTCGGCTGATATTTGAGGTCATCGTCCGGTTTTTCAATCGATTTGGCACGAACTATGGAAGTAAATTAATTAAAACAATGATAATTAGTAAATAATTAACTTACTGATGAAATGTTACGCCTTTATTCGTTTAATTACACGTCCTTGATGAGTTTTTACAACTGATTATGCTGCAGTACACCATTATAAATTTATAATAACAAAATTTCAAGTACGACGTTCCACGCACAACTAAATGACAAAATGGTGAATCATGTTCGTCAACCCATATAAGCGGCGACAAGGTTACGTGTCTATATGGTGTCTATGCGACTTCTATTGTCTTGTTTTTACGATTTTTCGTGAACTATTATTTATATATATATATATATATATATATATATATATATATATATATATATATATGTATATATATATATGTATATATATATATATTATAGATATATGTATATGTATTATATACATTGCTCTGCCACGTACAAAATGTATTTCTTCAACGTAAGAAATTGGAATTTATTTCGTCAAAAATATAGCTTTACCTTCCAAATTATTTTTTAAGGTTTAAAACAGAGCAAAGTTTATCATTATATATTATATAAAGTGGAATCTCGATCAATCGAATTTCAAGGGAAATGCTAAAAATTTCGAATTATTGAGTTTTAAACTTAACAAGAATTTCAAGATTTTTTCTCCAAACATAAACTAACATAAGTAGAGAATGCAAACGGGGGTGAGTTTAGAACAACCTGTCATGCCTACACGATAATCTGTGTTTTGAACTGCAGACAGCTTTACGAAAGAGAATGGTTAAGAGACACTTTTTAATACAAGTTGCTTTGAAATATTTGGACGACGCTCAAGTATTTTTCGATGACCTTGACAGTGAATCTATATTTCAAAAACCAACGGCAGATTTCATAAAAACTATCGTATTGAAAATGGTCACTGACGATGATGACAGAACATCAGAGGTTAAACACTGATTCTTCAACAACTGATTCTTCCTACATTCAAAAGTTTGAAAGAGAAGCTTTTGCATGCATTGAAACCAACAAAGAGCTGCACTAAACCATCTTTATCTGCGCTAAATTTAGAAACCGAAAAATGGTGTTATGTGAAATGGCATTAGACGACAATGGCGGCGGATGCGGGAGTTTTTTTTTTTTAACAAAGGCATACAAAGCTTTCATCACGATCAAGCCCACAAGTGTCGAATCAGAACTTGCAAACATACGAAAACACAAAATTCTTACAAAAAGAACAAGTTATAAAGCCTTCTGATTTTGGATTCTATAGTTTATACTATTCTTAAGAACCGATCACGAATGTTACTAACACGTTAGTAACACGCGGTAACATTCGTGAATGAAAATACTCGTGGACATAACCAAAAAAATATGCGGCATGATTGGATTTGTTAAAGGAATAGTCTGTCCTACGTCCACAATTTAAAATAATATAGTGAATTTGCTTTCTTATCGTGTTATTTTTCACTTGAAATCCTAAAAACTTCCGAGACAAAAGTGCCGACTACCTTGAAGACCACTTAAAAAAAATGGCGTCTCTTCCTATACTTTGGCCAACCAGGAGCTGGTGTTGCCATAACAAAAAAATAATAATATTACAGACAGGGACCTAGCTAGTTTCATCGTTATTTGTGGTAACTTATGTGAAGTATCATACGTAGTTTTAAGGTTTAATTTTTGAGTTACATTTATTTAACAAAGCAATTGAACATAGCAAATTAATATTATAATTCAGAAATGCCAAAATTTTACGAGTCACGTAATAGTTATGCCTATTTTGCGACATTAAAGTATGAGATGTCTTAGTGGAACACAGAATACTTGTATGGGAACTAAAATTAACTCTACAAAAATATTGTACTCGTTTATGCAACTACAAAGAATTTGAATATATATTTATATGATACTGCGAACCAGAATCAAATCACGAGTTATAATTAACAATATAAATATGGAATTTATAATACTCAATATGAGATGGACACATATTTTTTCGCTACAGCATAGAAATCTGATACAATGCGAATCTCGCGAGATTGGAGCTCATGCGAGATCCCGCTAGATTGGGGCTCAAGCGAGATCCCGTGAGTTTATGAATAACAGTACTGCGAGATCTCGCCAATTTCGAGATCTCGCGAGATTTGCAGTTTTGTATGTTTTCTTTGCAAATATTCACAATATTCGAATAAATTAGGAAAAAATTATAAAAGTTATAACTATTATAAGATAAACATTTATTTTCACGAATGTTTGTAATAAACTTTTATGCATCAAATATTGTTTGACGTATCTGTCTATATTTTTTTAATAAACATGTAAGTATTAAATTTTGACGTACGTATCTATCAAATGGCGATTGAAAGAAACAATCAGTCTTCTCTTCTAATATCAAATAAAAATCTTCTAGTAATAAAACAGTTCTTTTATAACAAACAAAACAACGAGAAGTCAAAAAAAAATGAAACTTATCTAAGTTGAGTTAACTACTAAACTGATATATTATTATCAATTGAATAAAACTATACCTTCTCAGTAGATGCGTTAGATATTACAGATGAAAGATTTGATCAGTTCAAATCACAAGTTATTATTACGAATTATTTTGAAAGTAGCTCCTTAAGATCACAAAATGTCCAAAGAATCGTCTGCTAAACGGCTTCTTATTTTGTTGGCAAGATAACCAGCCCTTTCGGATTCAACGCTGGTTGGAACCACAGATTTCAGACAGTTATCCACGAACTGTAAAAGTTCTCCTTTTGAAAATACCCTCCCCCTTCCCCCGCCTCATAAACATTCATTTCCCTTATTGATTAATGCCTCCAGAGAATTCGTGGTTATGTTTCGCTTTGAATAAGACGTTTTTATGCTCGCTAAAAAAGACCGAGATCGAGAGAACGAGATTGCATTCCCTAAACGCGGCTGCAATGCGTTGGCGGTATTCGTGTATGCGATATTTGTTTGTATACACTTAGTTCCTTGCGGTGAGCGTTAGTGCGGTGTAGTAATCGTGTATAGCGGTGTAAGAACATCAACCACCTCATATCGTCCTGTCACAGTCGTAAGAGGCGATAGAGGGAAACAAACCAAGAGATTAGCAGCAGCGTGAGCTTCCAACTGCAGTTTCCAACTGACCTGCCAAACGGATCAACTATGGAAAATATCTCCCCTAGAAGGCAATCTATAGGAGACGTCTGTTCAGCATCAGACTTTTGATAAGCTAAAACGGTAAAGGTTCCTAAAGTGAATGTAAAGAAATATGAAGATTTTTTTCCCCGTAAAGGTGTTATATTCTGAGCATTTATGATAGTACGCTTTAATCCAAAATCTATGTGATATCTGCAGTGTGTGTTTGTTTCGATACAGCAAACTAATTTCCGATATAAATTCGCATTCAACCGCCCTAATACGATATATTTGTTCAAGCTTAATTTCAACCATAAATATGATTAGTTTGTGTTCCATATTTAATATAAACAACTTCCATGCAACAAGTAAGTATTCAGTGTTTTTCTTTACGTATATAATATACAATAAACTGTTTTTCTTTAGCATACGAAGGGCGGCTAAAAAGTTTTGAGCCTAAATACCTTCACGTGTCATTATTGTCTAACGCTGTATATAATTAATTTACGAATAACCTCCTTAGTGTACGTGCAGAGTTTCACATCATTATCATCATTGCGCTTCCTTTACGCTCTGACAGCGCGCGACATGTTATATTCCCGTTCGCTGGGGACCTTAATGGCGGGAAAATTTGTTAGAAATTTTTTTGCTATATTGCAAATTTTGCTATATTTTCACTTTGAGACAATATTTATGGATAAAATTTACAGGAATTCTTGTTGAATGTATAAACTACCGAATAAAATTATTTTTGGTTGCTAGAAATTGTAATAAAATACGTAAATTACCCTGTATAGCATAGTAGTAGTATATACTTCAATTTTAGTGACAAAATTACTACTAATTTGAATTCTATACTTTTGTTTTTGGAGAAATTAATATGAAAATGTTTGGAAATATGTATATTTTATGTTTTATGTGTTTCCATTCGTTACTCATACCAAAATATTAAAATATTAAAAAATTAAAAAAATAACAATAATATTTTATCTGTATGACATTTCGAACAATATTTCAAAATATATTTTTGTGTGAATTTGAAATAAATGCAACGTCAAGTTATTTGACATATGTAAGAAAACTATTTTTACTTACATTTTACACTAAAAATAAATGAGAATTTGAAAAATAACACATTTATGACCCTGCCGCCAAAATGGGCCTTCCGGATTTTGAAGTACTTTTGGCAATTTACTTTTCACTTTTTATACCACAAATTATATATCTACGTGTTTACTATATTACAAGGAATATAAAAAAGTATAATACTTTCGTTTTTAGTCCAGACACAAATATAAAATTCTATAAAAAAGACGGAGCACCTTCATCTAAGCGACACGTGGAACGCCGAAAGTTCAGAGTGATTTCTTTTTTTTTTTCTAAGAAACATTGCCAGGTTATGGTTTAAAATAAAAGAGCATATCTTTGTCTTTGATACTATTATCTATTGCATAGTGTCTTTGGTTTTGTTTAAAACGAAAAAATAGTTTTATCATAGGTACACGCTTTTACATAATTCTGATCAAATTCGTGCTCTACTGAGCGAACGGGAGGTAGGTATTGTACGATCTAAAGTGCGCATGGCTTGGTTAACGGGTTAATAATAAAAACGTGTGTCAGTCATCCGCGCATTGTACGAAATTGCAGTACAGAGCTCTCATGAAATTCCTCACAAAGAAGAACATAAGTCAGACGGAAATATTTGAAGAGATGTCGACAGTTTGCAGGGAATCTGGACCTTCCTTCATTTGCCACCGTATAAAGTTGACCGAGAATTCAAATATAGCAGGGAGTTTCTAGTTTCTGATGATGTTTTTTCTCGCATTGTCACTGTTGATGAAACATGGATCCGACAGTACGATCCAGAGTCAAAACAACAGTCACTGCAATGGATTGAAAAGGGAGAAAAGCCGCCACGGAAATTCAAAGTGAAGCGATCGGCATCCAAGCTCATGGTCAGTATTTTTTCAGACTGTGAAGGAATTTTATTAATTAACTATCTTCCTAAGAATAGCACAAGGTACTATCAAGGGACTATCCCGTATAAAAGTAAAATTGCGTCCAAGTGTTAAAGAGAGGCGAACTGGCGAAAAGAGTCCTGTTTTTGCAGGACTATGCGCCCGTAAACCCAATCACCATACAGTCCAGACGTAGCCCCCGCAAATTTGTAGAAAGACCTCCGCGTACGAAGATTTTCAAGTGACGAAGAAATGAAGGAAGCGGTAGACGAATATTTCGAAGGCAAAGATTGCGTTTATTTTTTCACCGAGTTAGAGCCCTTTATCACAAATGTAAGAAGTACATCGAAGTAGAGGGACGTTATATAGAAAATAAATTTTGTATACTTTTTTATCAGCATTTTTAATACCCAGGCTCAAAACTTTTCAGTCGCCCGTCGTCTTTATTAGTATAAATATATTATAAAGACAAAAAAGCTATTTAATATTATGTGAATAATATAATGTACAAAATAAACAAACCGTTAATTTTGGGTTCTATTTTTAAATAAAAACTAAAATTTACTTATTACTTTAATTTTCGTATTTCTAAATCCAACAGTTCTATTGCATAATAGATAAATTTACCGGCATTTCGTTGTAAGGATAACATAAAAAATGTCTTAAAAATAGACACAAAACATTCGTGTCATTCATTCCTTAGCTGGTATTTAGAGTAAAGCCTAATGACCGACTAAAAGAAAATATTACTTCTCTAAAGCTAATGTAAAATAGCTTTGTTTCAAATATCAATATACGGTACGACAAAAAACTGCTCTCTAGTTATTTTTAGTGACGTACTGTTGTGAAGTATTTATTATAGATATCAAAACAATAGTGTGGTTCTGTACTTTAGCACGTATATCCTAATGTATTGAGTACTCCAAATTAAAAGAGGCCCCTGCTCAGCAATGAACTGTCTTAGGCTGACGATGTGAATTAAGTTAGAATACAAAATCGTAACATTGTAGCAATGTGTTCATTAATCGCTTGTTTCCTCGCATTTACTTCTTCTACGAGTATATAATATTTACGTGGGCATTCAGAAAGTTTTGCGAAACTAAAAAAAGTACGATGGTTAATGTCTCAGTAATAAATAAATGAATAAGACTTATGCCAGCATCTATACAAAGTTTCATGCGTCTTGATTCAATTTTCGAAACACATTCTAGTTCGCCTCAGACACTTCTTCTACGGCCTGCTTCTAAACGCTGCTAGAGTTTCTTCCGGCGACGAAAACAATCCCATTCAGCAGATTTTTTTATTTTAGGGAAAAAAGAAGTCACACGGTGCCAAATCAGGGCTGTAAAGAGAGTGAACTTAATTTAAGGGAGTCCATCGTTTTGGGCGCCGAGTGCGTAGGTGCTTTGTCATCGTGTAGCAGTAACCCGCCGTACTATGTTCGAATGCTTGTTGCTCATACATTGGGTAGTTTACTAGTTTACTACGTAAAAAGTGTGGAAGAATTTTGTATTAAGACATTCGTATTTATAATTGTAAATAATCCCATGTTTTAAATTTATTTTATAACTGGTCTGATGCAAAAATTACACGCAAAACTTTTGGTATGGCCTGTCGTATTTTACATTAACAGCCCTTAAGTTGCCTAGCTGAACTGAGATTAATCGGCATAAATACGGAAGAGAAGGACACGCTCTAAATTTCCCAGACTTCAGCCTTTAATCCGCAAATTAATCCTCAGGGCAAGATTTAAAGTGGATAAAGGACCGAATGAGATAAATGAATGACATAAGTTTTTTTTATTAAAGAATCTCCTGAGAATTGGCAGTATGTAATTTTCTCAAATAATTTCGTAGAATTTTGTTATGCTTACTTAACATAGTTTAATATTGCGAAACCCAACACTTTTTGTAGTTCCGATTTTTAATGAATATAATATCATTAAATACCTTTGAATAACGTATTAAATATTTATAAATGATAGCGCTTAAACATCTGAAATTTTGCCTTTTAAGTTCATTAGTATAGTGCCGACTTGCACACACACACACACACACACGCATATATATATATATATATATATATATATATATATATATATATATATATATGCATATAATATTACTTTTTGTAATATTATAATCTTATAAAATACGAGGCCACTCTGTCGCTTTTTTGGGTTTTATACACAATTTAAAATTTGATAAAAAGAATTGATGAATATTTTTCTGTTTACGTTGAAAATTTAGTGATTTTTCCAACGTTATCACCGCCGTTCACAGTTACGGCAACCTTGAGCGTACAACACGACATACCGTCCCAGTTAATCACTGACTTTGCTTAATGATGTAAGATAATATGTGAATAGAACGACGTTTGCAATTCTTAGCTCTGGTTACCTTTTTGCTTCGCTGTCACGAAATATCTGACAAGAATCTTTGTATTAAAAAAATAAGAGCTTCCAGGCATACGTTAGAAATAAGGTGAACCAGTGTAACAAACAAATAGATTGGTATCATGTATCCAGATTACATACACACACAGGGCTACATGGTACACTCAGCGCTAAATATTACCACCACTGGCTGTTAACCTGAACTTATTTTAAAGAATATGTGTTTATAAAAGCGTAACGAAAGCCGGATGTGCTGTGTTTTCAAATCTTTACCCAGGCAGGAAGACCGCAGAAAGTTAAGCATGTCCTACTAAGTTCTAAGACGGGTATTTAGCAATACTACGTGAGAACCTAGCTACAATTAGTGTTGCATATGTAAGTGCAAGCACAGAGGCAATTATATCTTAAGAACCATAGTCAATGCAATATCGATTGGCGGACGACGCTCAGTCAAAAAAGCAGCAAAGTTGCGCTGGTAATTTTACCTACCAAACTAAGAAAATAGACTTGGAATGCATTGATAACTTGTACATAAGAGTACCCTTGGCAGGCAAGATTGCCAGCCAAGAAAGGTTCCGGCAACTTTTAATAATTTTATGGTATAACAATGACCAAATTTCCCGTTTAACCATTACCTTATAAAAAGTGTAACCTATCGTAAGGTGCCCTGCTCGTTATAAAACATGTCGTCACTTGCTGTACTTTATTTTTGCGATTCAGTCCATACGTCTTACGATGCTTGATGGAATGACGTAAATTTCTACGTTTGACTTCTCTTTTTTGAATTGACTTCTCTAAATTTTAGCTAACTGGTTGTGAATACAGTTGTTTGCAACATTGTTATTACTCAGATTTTTTGCTTTATCCGAATACTCTAATTTTAAAAAAGTACACCTGAATGATCTTTAATAAAAGGATTCGTACAAAGTATAATGTCTGTTAGATGAGGATGTCGTTCTTATAACTGTTATTCATAGCAATTCTTTGACAAGTTTTTGAACTAGCTTGTAGGAATACCAGGAAACAATACTGTAAAATAATATTGACTTAGATAAGATATCTATTTTTATTATAGCATATATACCCAGTTGTTTTTCTGTGAGGCACTTATGCAGGATCACTGTATGCTATCATAATCAGTTATGTGAATGCTCTTACTGTGTAATAGATAATATGCAAAACGAGACAGTTGTATATAAAGATTGAATAATAATGATAATAAATAAAATAACAACTTTAAAAACTGATTACTCATTTTACGATAAGATATGAATATAAAAGTAAGTAAACGAACTTGTAGAGATAATATTGTCATCAAATAAATTGGTACCTACTGCTCTAATTATGTAATTTCTTTTAAAAATTACTTTACCTTTTTAAATGCAAATATGTGTATTTATGTTAATTATCTTTTCACAGCTAAACTACTAAACCGATCTTGTAAATCTTCGACATGAAAATAGCTTACATTCCGAAAAGAAACATTTCTGCGTTTCTTGTGAACTATGTTTCTAGTTATTTTTAAACGTTTTATTTTTAATACATACCATTGTAGTCGCAAGTGCGGCTAGTTAAAATTAGAAAAATATTTAATTATTGCATATTTTATTTACCTAATAATAGTAATAATATGGTTTATTTTAGATATACACTAGCTTGCCAGGCAGAAGTTGTTCTGCCCTTTTCGACGACAATTTGTCATGTCCTATTAAAAATCCTTAAATTCGCAAAAAATGTTGTGGGCAAAAAACCATCCTATCTCTCAAGTTGGACCAAACTGCACACGGTGTGCAAATTTGATTAAAATCGGTTAAGTAGTTTAGGAGTCCATCGCGGACAAACAAAGTGACACGTAATTTATATATATATTAAGATATATTAAGATATTCATACACATTTGTCAGTAATTTACATAGACTAGTAAAATAAGGATAAATTTAATTACATTAATCTTGTTAGGACGAGAGCAATCAATTAAGAAAGCATATTGCATCCGACCGCTAATGGGCGTCGCTCTCTCTCTAGTCTATATCATTGTTGTCTGTCAGATTAGTCTGTGGACATGTCGGAGACCTCACTCTACACTAGCGGTAGCCGGTTGCGTCTCTAGCGGCGAATTCATACGCGATGGCCCTCATTGCGTTTAGTTTATGCTTATATTACGTTTATTTATTAAAATCTTTTTATTGATATTATTAATTAATCCCAAGTTCTAAAAATATAAAACTTACATGAAAATTAATGGCTTAGTTGCCTTAATATCTGGTATTAATTCTACAACAAAACAACGAAAAAAGTGTGCGGTACTTAATCTGCCGTTGCCCTTTACTTATTTCGAAGTATTTGTGAAACTTTGTTTTTTTAACGTATTACTGTCTGGAAATATTTGTGATCGGTTTATTTATAAAGGAATAATTCCTCTCTTTCTCATTTTTATACGATTATATATGTATACATATATAACATTTTTAATTTCACTAATTACATTCTAGCTTAATTAAAAAGCTCAGTCGAGATCTCAAAGAAAATTACAATATGATTACGTTCTTTCTTTGTTAAGAATGTTTTGCGATGAACTTTTAATTAAAAAATATATTATAGTGTGTTAAGTCTTAACGCTTTTATACATAACTATTATGGTATGTTGTATCTGCAGATTTTGTGAAGCTTGATGAACTTATGCTTGCTTCACGACCTCATTGATAAGAGATCCTGCGATGTCTTAGTAAATAATTCATGGATTGCATGTAAGCAAGCTGCAATTACGTTCCATGTTGTTCTCAGCCAGCGACTGGAATCATGTTTTATCATCACGTTTTAAACATTTTATTATGAATAAGCCGAACCTGTAGAAGAACGCGTTGACTTCATCCATACATATACATACTACAATTAGTATACATAAAACATCAACCATTATATAGTAGAGATGGTGCCATTAGCTGTTTTAATTTGATATTCGACATTATTAGATTTTTAGATTTTTTATTATTCGTCAAAAATAAAAGAATAAAAAAGTTAATAATTCAATAAATATTCGTCGCATAACTGACATTAATATTAAAAGGAAAACCTACAGTTTTAGAGATATACAAATAGATAGTATTGTGGTTTTACACTTGGCGTAATTTGAGCAGAATTAATAATCGTAGCGCGTATCCTTTTCGTAAACTTGCCAAAAATTACAAACCCGCTAATATAAAGTGAACACCTGAAGTTGATAATATAGCCATTTTGGTATCAAAACGTTTATTTTTCTATTCAATTAACCGCTGGCCCTTTTGGAAAGGAAATTTGAAAGTAAATGTTATGGAACGGCGTTATTATTACGTACTAACCAAAGCTTTTATTGTTAATTTTAAAAGGTTCACTTTTAGTTAATATGAAAACTTTAGCATAGTTTATCTTCTGTGCGTTTTAAACTTTTACGTACCCTAAGTTAAGTTGTTAATAAGTTTTTAATAGGGTTTAGGAAAATACTATAAAAGGGTTTAGGAAAATAAAAATATGTTCAAAATAGGCGTGTAATCGATTTTCACACATAATAATTATAAATTATTTTGTCGCAATCGACATGATTTTGAAAATAAATAATAACCCTAATTAATTAAATTTAATCTCCTATTTCTTGAAGTTTATGTATGCATTTTTTTCTTCAAACTTAAATGGAAGGGTTGTTAGCACCTGATATATGGCCTAATAAACAAGCGTAATAAAAGAAAGGTATTTAAATGTTTTATACAGTACGTATAATTACACCCATTATTTAGGATGAAATAACGTTGGATAAAAATAAAAGATGTAATTTACTAAAGAGTTTGATCTATCCACAGGTTTGCTTTATTTCCCACAAAATGCGGACAGATTTCATTAAAATTGAAGAGACCAAAAATATCTCCAACAGGATATTAACTAATACACCTTTTATATAAAATTCATGTCATCTTATAAGTGAATCAACATTTCACATTCTTAGTAATTTGAAATTTCAGTCGGGTTTACTTTTCGAAGTATCAAGAGGAGTTACGTTACGTCTTCAACGGAAACATCCATCAGAAATCTTGGAACCCCTGCGTATTTCCAGGCGCATATAATACATACCGATTTGCAAAACAGTCTGTTAAGTGTATCTTTGTATTATGGAGATTATTGTATACCCTTCTTATTACTTAAATAGGCAATTTTTGTTTAGTAAAATTTTTGTTGCGATATTCTGTGAGGAATTACTTGTAATGTAATAAATAAATTCTTCTAATTTAAAATTATTATTATACTGAGTGTACAAAACCACACTGCATTTTGGTTACATATTAATCGAAGATAGATGTATGTATGTACTTAGATGTCTAGGAGCCAAAGCATCCACTCATTATTTGACAAGAAAACCCAATAACAGATTTTGGCCCGACCCGGGATTGGATCCTGGGTCTAAATAATCAGCAGCCGCGCTTACTACTACTAGACCCACAAGACAGTTACCCAAATACCAGACTAAATAGTTCAATGTAATCCAAAATTTACGCAATGTAACTGACATTACATACAATGTAAGGGACATTGTATGTAAAGTCAGTTACATAATTCCTAGTAACATATACGATTTATCATCTCTTGTCACATAAATAGAACGCAATGAACCAGCGGTTTAAAATGAAACACCAGTTTAGTATCTGTGGCAAAATATGTTTTCATATAGATACACGCTGTTACAAATTGAAAATTACTGTCGCTTATTATAACCGTGAAACGTTGTTTGGCATCTAAAATTACTCCAAGCTTAAGGTCTCAGTGAAGAGCGTCCTACAGGGCAGAGCGTTCGGCGTGCATGATGAATAAATTTTCTTGCATTACGGCCTTATTACAAAAATAAGTATATATTTAAGGTTGAAACTGAAATGTGTTACACGAAAGAAGTCCCGCAAATATGTACGAACTAAAATGTGTATGGAAATTGGCACCACACACCCAGTCGAACCAACGAACCGACGCCTTGGGCTAAAATTGCTTTTACTGCTATTAAACGTATGCAAGCAGATATGCGACACTATAAAAAAATATATTTGAAAATAACTTCCTGTAATTTTTTTTAGATAAAGATCTGCATAATGCGTAAAAGGCAACTGTAATGTTTATTTCTAGATTCTTGTTATAACTTTAGACTTTTGTGCATTCTGAAAAATAACTTCTTTTTACATTTGTATGAATATGAAATAATAAAATCTGACTGAGACAGTACAAAACAAATATGTTTATGTAATGAGCACGCCTTCTAAGTATAAAATACGTCCATTTGTTCCAATTCACGCACATTTTACATAAACGCTTTGATATAGAAGTTCATAGTATGCATTTTCCAACCAACAAATAATCGTCTCTATACTCCACTGGTTTGGTACTTTGGTACTTCATACGAAAGCAGTGGAGTATGTTTGTTTCTGAAAGACAACATGTTCTTTTGATGTAAGATAATTTTAGTTTATTATATAGATTGATATTATTGTCTCAACCCTTTATGTTATCTATATCAGATTTACCTCGCTATTTTTATTTAAAAAATTGTATGATGTAATAAATTGACCTTAAACCTCAAAGTTTACAACGTATTTTGCATTTTGATTATATTTAAGAATTGAATAGGTGAATATGGGCTACTGTATCTACTTACCATCAGGTTACCAAAGTGCGCTTACTTAAATTGTACCAAAAATACTACTCAAATCTTACAGCGAATTGAATAACTTGTTTCATGCTGTTCTATTTTACGCTGTCTAAAATCCCACATGCATTATTCAATTCTCGAATCAATGGGACACATCCAACAAAAACAAAGCTGTTGAAAACTGCCAGATCTAGCGTGCGCCAAACTACCCTGTGTTTGGCCGCCTTTCAATATTTTGTTGCTGACTTTATTTTCAAATTAAAACCTCCGCAACCAAATTACTTAACCCATGATTTTTATTTATCTCTGTACTATATAAACGTGTCCACGTAAGAATAATTAAACAAAGTTGAGTTTTGACTCTGTGGATTAATTGTAGTGGCAAAAAAGGTAAGAAAGAAACTTTGGGGTGTTGGATAAAAAGGCTTTCAGAATAAAGAACAAATATAACTTTTAATGTATACGTTTATCAGCTTTCCTAGATGTGTATGTACCTTTCATTAGATATATGTATTTTAAAATAATTATGGGGATGAACTACTTTCTTTCAGCAGTTTATTTATTTAGTTTTAGAAATATTCAACTTCTTTCCTTCCTTTCTTTTTAAAAATTAGAAAAAATAAAGTTTAAAAAATAGATCAAACTAAATATTTGGATTTAAAAACTTTTTCCCCAACTGATATCTAAAGCTAACGGGCAGTGCACCACACTCCTGATTGACGGACAAGGTTTTGGCCACTGATTGAATCTATTCATAAATGCCTCTCTCAAATTTTAGGAACTGTATTATCAGTGCGGATAATATGAGCTTTGCGTTCACCAAATCTTACGGGGACGCCTCGATTCAAAAAAATTCCTACTTCTCCCTTAGATACGAAATAAAATCGGATGGGAGCAGAGGAGAAAAATAATAATGTATTGCCGCTTTACCAAATCTGACTGTGATTAAATCCTAGATTATGTGCCACACAGCCTTGCTATTAAGCGAAGTTATAATATCAATCAATCTTGTGAAATATTATAAAAGCGAATGCATCATAAAACTAATTGACTTTACCTTAAAAAACGCTTTGTATAGTGAAAAAGATTTGCGTGATCGCGTCCGCTCCCTTGGTAACGGCTGTGAATGTTTCATAATAAATCTTTTTCACTATACAAAGCGTCGGCTTTTTAAGGTAAAGTCAATTAGTTTTATGATGCATTCGCTTTTATAATATTTCACAAGATTGATTGATATTATAACTTCGCTTAATAGCAAGGCTGTGTGGCACATAATCTAGGATTTAATCACAGTCAGATTTGGTAAAGCGGCAATACATTATTATTTTTCTTCTCTGCTCCCATCCGATTTTATTTCGTATCTAAGGGAGAAGTAGGAATTTTTTTGAATCGAGCCGTCCCCGTAAGATTTGGTGAACGCAAAGGTCATATTATCCGCACTGATAATACAGTTCCTAAAATTTGAGAGAGGCATTTATGAATAGATTCAATCAGTGGCCAAAACCTTGTCCGTCAATCAGGAGTGTGGTGCACTGCCCGTTAGCTTTAGATATCGGTTGGAGAAAAAGTTTTTAAATCCAAATATTTAGTTTGATCTATTTTTTAAACTTTTTTTTCTAATTTTTAAAAAGAAAGGAAGGAAAGAAGTTGAATATTTCTAAAACTAAATAAATAAACTGCTGAAAGTTCATCCTCATAATTATTTTAAAATACATATATCTAATGATAGGTACATACACATCTAGGAAAGCTGATAAACGTATACATTAAAAGTTATATTTATTCTTTATTTACCTGCTTATATTGTAGCAGTTTTTCATTGCCTGAAAACACGGACATCATCATTTTCTTTTATATAGAATATCCATAAATACCCCAAAAATAATATAATAAAAATATATATTGAAATCTAGTCCAGGCATGAAAGTTCTATAATCACCACGATATCGGTACATTGTCGCTGAATGAAAAAGCTTCCGGACAAAATTCGATATTTGTGAGCAAAATGATTTTTGGCTTTAAACATTTAATGAAACCAGTTATTAAAATACTTCTGTGTCATGTTCCACGAATTAATTTATTGTACATTCCAAAATTTTAAGTACCCTATGGATTGAGTTTATCATCATTACCCAGCATCACCGAGTCATTTGTATTTTATAATCTTCTCTAAAATACTTACAATGGAAATAATTGGTTAAACACTTCGAGTTTTATATTCGGAAATAAATACCTACGTTTTTTATTTAACATTTTCTTCCTTTACTCTTACGAACTAGTGTTGGTTTATTTATTAATGATGATGATTGGTTTCATGTAAATTATACTTACCTACTTCATTTTACGTAAAATAACGTCTATCTTTAAACTAAGCTTAAGGGGAAATATAACCTCAAATGGCTTAGCAAGATCCTCCGTTATGCCGAAAGTATTGCAGTATTAATTTTGAAATAAATATATGTAAAGTTGAGGATTAATGTTAAGGACTATGTTAGACGAAAACACGATTCCGTAAAATTTTCTCGATTGAAAAAAAATCCAAAGTTACCTCAAAAATAAACAATAAACCGCTGTTATTCATAAAATACTTTAAATAAGATCATGAAACTTTGCATACTAACTGAACTAACTATAAAGCGGTGCTTAATGCTTATATTATTTACTTTTTTTAAAATACCATTATTTTCACTGTAAAAAGAAATTACCTAAACTATCGGCGCGTAAGCTTGATTCCTGACAGGAATTTCCTGTCGCCCCGTTAGTACTGCTCCGGCTTTTGAAGGGAGAAGTTGTGTCGCTTACGATCAGAATACACATTACGCAATAGGATAGGATACGACGTAAAATTAAAATGGGAAATAACCGTTATAAAAATAAGAAGCGACTCGGTTGGCGTTAAGAAACAGAGAGACAAGCATAAATGTGATAAACCTAATCAAATTAGTATCTAACGACCTATCTACTAACAGTATTAGTGATTACAAACATGTCGGTACATAGCATACGACGCGCGGGGAAGTGGGGGCGAAATTAGAATTTGAGCTGACTTACTATATCCCCTTAACTCGCCACTGGTTTCTTTTCAATGGCCTTCTTTCTTTTAATGTATCATCATATTTTATTTAAATCATACTATGATGTCATGTGACGCTTATAAGATCTTCACGATCACACGATCTTCTCAACGAAAACACAAAAAAAAATTACGTTTAAATATTATCTGTGCTATTATTAAATATTATAATTTTTTCTATGACTTATAATCCGTTTCTCATTTTGTAAGGATAATAATTTATGGATCAATTTTTTCATAAGTTGGTACTAATAATATGTTTTCGTCTAATATCTTTTACTTAACCGGCCAGTAGTCTACCTTCTCCGTTGTAGCGTGGATTTGTTTTATTCGCCACGCTTTGTGGATGGATTGGCAATCGTATATCGAGACGTCTCTCACCTTGGACGGCTGGTTCCTGTCACCTGTCTACTATTTTATTCAATGCCATCTATCGGAAATCATAAGAATATAATTTCATATTATTGATTGATATCGTGGTAGTAATAAAACGTCAGTGGTAAATATTTCATTTAAAAAAAAAGGCTTATAGAATCAACGTTTTGGATTGCTCATTGTAGTTTTAATGTAAAGAAATATAGGGTCTTTTTTTTAAATTAAGACTTAAACTTTTTGATTTGGATTATTTCCTCTTTTATCTTTTAATATTTATATACACATTTTGTTAGTTTAGTGTATGTACATCATTTTAATGTATAGCTGGCAGTTCTGATTGAAAGGCGAAAAAGAATCATCCTCTTATGCACTCATGATGGATGGCGTAAATATACGTACGTCACAACATAAAATACAAGAAAATAGTATATACGTATATGCGTATATATATATATATATATATATATATATATATATATATATATATATATATATATATATATATATATATATATATACGCAAACTAACTGTATTCGGTTTCGCAGGCACATTTATGTGGCAGAGCTGGAGGAGCCACGCTGCTGTGTTAAATGTGTGCAGAACGAATTCGTCGGCATAACTAGGGTGGGACTCTACCAGTGAGGAGCAATGCCGATAATTTTTATTAGTATGGCATCTTAGTCCACAGGGAATATTAATTCTTAATCAAGGATAGATAAAGATGTCTAAAGACAATAGCATTCACTCATCGTTATGGCGATCAAGTGTTCTTTTGTCACCCTTTTTATATAAAAAAATAACCTGTGCTGTAATGAGAATAATTATAAGTGTACGATTGAAATCTAAACTAATCTTTAATAACTAAAATATGTATACAAGTTCTTCGTACTGTATGTAACTTCGTTTGTATTTTATTACATTTTAAATTATTCCTATAATAGTAGAGCTCTAGTTCTGTATTTGACCCCTTTATAGGTAAAGGGGTCAATTATGGTTTATTGTTAGCTTAGAAGGAAAACTACTAGTTATTCTTAACAGCTCAACCACCGGAACGGAATGTTTTGTAATATAGAACATTGCGAGTGTTGTAATATAAAACAGCGAAGGAGCATTTCCATCAACCATGCACAAAATAATCTGATTAGTAGAATCATCTAATGATGCACGTGATAAAATTGCAACGAATTCTTGAAGCGTTATCTTAAAGATTTATTTATGTAATCGCTTTCAGAAAGTACTTGCTTCTTGCTTAGGAAGAATGTAGTGGACCTGCTGGTGCTGTTGTCAACTTTGACATAAATCGTAGGTGGTTTCATAATTTAAATTGTTGAAGGTATTGTCATGATAAATCTAAAACCCAGTATCTATATCTCATTTTATAATTAATTCTCAGTTAATTTCTTTTAAGTATCGCTCCGCCTCACAGTACAAAATTTTAAATTTTTTTATATTCCAGCAATTTATTACAACAATTCCCTGTAACTCGATTTAATTATGCATCGTAGCCGACGTTCCTGAAAGCGCCAGCTATGCGATACTCTCGTTATTCTTACTCAAGTTTATGAATGATAATAATGATTTTATTTTATTTTTGAAGGAACTGTTAGTACTGTTATAATTATTATAATTGTGTAATTAAATATATTGCGACGCAATACCGATATGAGTAGCAGCAATGCTACAGTTTCGTATGGTAAGTAATAACGACGCGTTTTACTTTAGTCCCCTGCATTCTGGTGCTAAATCAGGTATACATGCCTCTGAGCCGCAGCATCCAATTACTATCAGGTGACTTGTGTGTATGTTTGTCATCCTGACATCTTCAAGAAAAACCTCTTAAAGTCAACTATTGGCATTTTAAAGAATACGTCTGGTGGCATACAGTCTCTTCAAAAAAATCCTCATATTCAGCATGCCACAAACTTAGGACTTAGTACAAATCATAATACTCTCATTGTAGTCCGTGAATAGTTCGCGGTAGTACATATAAGACGAATTTTTCTTCGTCCGGAACTATGGATAGCCGAACCTATTCATTGTATTCACATTTACATAAAATCTAGCTTGGGCCTAGATCAAGGACGAATTGATGGACGCGCAGGCACCAACCGACCGCCATCATGTCATATTACGAGTTTTTAAATTAAGGTACAGCAAGTAGTAAAATTAAAAGTTTTGTACAACCGAATTCAATATAAATGATATGAAAGTATCATCAATGTAGTCGAAGTCAATTAAATACGGGATATCAAGAATTACCCAAAAATTACTGATCAGATCTTGATCAAATTTATATGGGGCCACATTAGAAGAGCCTGCTTTCAAATAAAAAAAAGAATCATCATAATAGATTCACCTAGAAAAAAGTTCTGGGGTAACACATAAAATATACAGTAGAATTGAGTACCTCCTTCATTTTTGAAGTCGGTTAAAAACTGGTGGCCCCTTTACTAAATAACATAATTCTAATTCTATTTATCATATTTAAGCCGGGCAGCAACTACATAGTTAAAGCAACTGATAATTGCCTGTATCCAGTTATTTCCTCCTTTTTTTTCTTCAGTAAGTAATACGGTTTGTTCCATTCTTTAACAATCCTTATGTTCTACAAACATTTCTAACATGTTTCTTATGGAGTGTTTGGAGGTGATTGAACGACAGGTTTTTGACGAGGCACAATGCTTTCCGCATTCGACTGATTTGCTTTTGCAAATACGGAAAGCAAAAGTACATCGCGGAGCGATTTGCCTTTGCGTCACATTGTTTTCTGTTACATTCGAGTGATAAACGAGCTTGCAGTCCAAATTATTTTTTAAGAGTCCTCTGTAACCCATGTACATCTGCCGCCAGTTTTAAACAATGAAGGTTACTGTTGCGTTGTCAGTCGTCACACGTGGGACTAAATAGCATTTAAAATATTTAGTGTATTTATTAAAATATGGAATTACGCAATATATTAAACTTACATGCTTTGCGCTTGTTAACGTATACAAAAAAGAGGCACCAATATAATTAATTTGCGCATAATACAAGGAGTAATCGAATAAAAAGTGTAGCCTTGTAGTGGCGATGTAAGAATATCCACTACCATTATTCGTACCGTGAGTATCGTAAGAAGCGACAGAGGGAAATAAACCAAGGCGGCAGCATCTTCCTAATAACTAAAAATAACATAACAGTGGTATCCATCAGAGTTATTTTATTTTTCGATTAATAGGAAGGGAATACAAGGAGCACCTAATCTGACCCAAAAATGAGGTTATTTTGTAAGTTAAGTTTTCAAGAAAATACAAATACTAAAGTGACATCTAGTTTTTATGGCGTCCTTACAATTTGCTAGATGAATTGCGATTTTATTTTATCAGGATAGTTTCTCTGACCACATCGTGACGTGGAATCAACGACCCTGTGTGTGTATTTAACGACTCGTAGTCTGCGGCGCAGTAGTAGATTTGATAACGCTTGTGTGCGTGCCTAGTATCGTATCGGTACAAATGTACAATACAGGCAAACTGGCAAACACCGCACCGCGTAGGCCTTCACTCATGTGGGCTACACACGTCATAAGTGTACGGAGGAGAGATACGGGGATACTATTTTACAAAAACAATTTAATGTTAAGTTACTCATCGTAAGTGCGTTTAAACGTTTTTTATGAATCCAATTGCTGAAATATGTAAGAACTGATTTATATCTGTTTTAATAAATTTTTAATTAATGACTGCCTCGTTGGTAGACCACAGTCGCACTATGGTTGTAGTAGTGCGACTGCTGATCATGAGGTCCTGGGTTCGAAACCCGGGTCGGGCCAAAAAATTAATTATTGAGTTTTTCCTTTAAGAAATTCTCAGTAGTTGCCCGGAGTTAGGAAGTTGACGGTGTCTCCCCCCCGTGCCTCGGAAAGCACGATAAGCTGTTGGTCCTGCGCCTGATCTCTCTCGTCCGTTTCTTCCGAATCCGATGGGACGGTAAACGTCCGTCGTCGTTTACCGTCCCATCGGATTATGAGCGTGAGGGAATAGAGTGCACCTGTGCTTGCGTATTCACTTGGGCACTATAATCCTGTCTTGCACCGATGGCTAGTCTCCGTTGAGGAAGCCGCCGTGGCCTGAAGTTCGGTCTGAAGGACATCAATTAATACAAAAAAATTACTTAGTGGTTGAGGGGGTTATTGCTTCATTTTACTTCAATTGATTCTTGATAATTACTTATGCTGTTTTAAGAGTACTTTAGAAATACTATAAGCATATTATGTCCATATAGTGAACTAGCTATAAAGCTGAGCTGTAAAAGTTATGAGTTGCAATTGTAGGTCAAGAAAAAAATATCTATATTAGTTTTTAAAGAAAACTAATTTACCCATTTTCCCCTTTATCTTTCCTTCCAGAGTCTAAATTTCTGTCAAATTAGAATTTTTCCTCAATTGTCGAAACACTAATTGTAGTAACAGAGCCAGATGTCTCATAGCTTTGACCCTATTTACTTTATGTATGTATTTTTATGTATGGCGCAATTGGGATGTTTATGCTGCCATTTAACGAAAGCTTACTTAAATTTTTCTATGCGGGCAATATCTGACACATACAGGATTACGTATGGTGATGAATTTCTCTCAAGCCGCCACCACACCGATTGTTTTATTTTATAGAATAAGGGTGACAAACGAGCACAAGTCCACCTGATGGTAAGTGGATGCTGTGGCCCATATACATCTACATTGATCTTCAATTAAGAATCAAAATGCAGATGCGTTGCCAGCGCTGAGGACTGAGATGGATTGCCTCGTTTCCAGTAAAAAGGGTCTCCGGGTCTCTACAGTCACCATACGAAACCCAGCAGCATTAAGCTACTATTTTACGCTAGTATTCTGTAATAGCGTGGACCTACCTCGGTCGAGCCGCCGACCCATTCGTGCTGCAACCACAATATAGCTGCAGCATGGCTCTACCATGTATTATTACCTTATTTATTTATATGGACCAAAATGAATTCTGAGAAAAAATAAGATCTGTCTGGAAGCTCTTTACTGTCGGAAGAGGTGTCTTCTCATTATTTGAAATGGTTCCAATAAACTAATTATTAAATACGTAAGATATTTTAAGTACCTATATTTTATTAATTATTGCTATATTTCTATAATATATAAAATTCCTAATTGGTTTGGGAAAATTAACACTTGTTTAACATTGGATTATTGTATCTAGTTGTGAACAATAAGCTTTTTCATAAGCAGTAAAAATAAATAATTACACAATGTTTTAAAAATTTAGCTGCCAAAAAGAATATCTCGTAACATATCCGTATAATTAACTCAACGTGTGCACTGTGTAGTAGGTATAATATAGTCGTCTACGTAGGTACTCGTCTGGTTATTCGATTACGTTAAGCGCAGGGCGACCTTCCAGAGTGATTGCGTCGGTCGTGACGAACTGACGCTTGTATAATTGGTTCTACTCGAACTAAGCTAATTTTTGATTACTATCTTCAGGTCCAAAAAAAACTCTTATGAACATTTTATAGATTCTCATTCTCTTATTATTTTTTGAGCTATAGTAATAGGACAACGGCCACGTCCTAAGCTACTGTTGTCCAAGAAAATCTAATAAGTCTGTTCCAAAAAGCTGTCATTAAGCTCGGCACGGCAGCGTCGCAAATTTTATTGATAACGATAATGAAACTGGTGTACTTTCCTTTTGATATCTTGCTCCAAACGACAAACAAATGTTTTTCTTTTCGAACTATCAGTTTATTTTTAACGAAGAACCATTAAATTGATTAAGTTCTATTATACTGTATATTAACTACTACGCAATATAATGTCTTATTTTTTAACAAAATCATAAATTTTTAAGAACACGGCAAACTTATATTTAAGCGTATTCTGTTCAATACAAATATTCATCTCCGAACATAATAATTATAATTAATTAGTACTATTTATAACAATTTTAATACAATATTATTATATGATTATAATGAGTACTATATAACAACAAAACGTTGCCAAATGCGGTAATTATGCCAAATCCTACCTATGTGATGAGATAGATGCATTCTTATTAACAGTCGAATTATACTGGCTAATACGAAGAAAAACAAATATAATCAGCGTCATTTATTTGAAAACTATTGTGTTAGGAAAACATTTCAATGGCATTATATGGGGAAAAACGACTACTGATGTGCAGTAGTCGTTTTTCCCCATATAATGCCATGTGATGTGCAGTAGTTTTTACTCAAATTTTACTATAATAATTTCTTATCCTATCCTATACCTTTAAACGAGCAATTCTTGTATATATATATATATATATATATATATATATATATATATATATATATATATATATATATATATAATCGGAATCTCGGAAACGGCTCCAACGATTTTCATAAAATTTTGTGTGCAGGGAATTTCGGGGGCAATAAATCGATCTAGCTAAGATTTATTTTTAGAAAATGTCTTTTTGTCCGTGTATTAGGCAATGAAAACTGCTACAATATCGTTAGAATAAGAAGGTAAATTTTGACATTTTATTAATGATTACAAATAGCTTAATTGGTATATTGGGCGGTCACAAAATCGTAATACCATGGTTCGAGCCCAGACCGACCGACCGACCGACTTTTTTTAATTTTTTTTCAAGTTCCTTTCTTTTTTGAGAAAATCTATTTTTTCGAGCCCTTTTTTTAGTATTTTTTTAAAACACGAAAATTTAAATTAAACTAATTGCACTCGTGATTTTTTATTCAAATAACCAGTTTAGTTTTTTCTATTATGTCGCTAGGATCAAAAAATATTATTCGTATTTCATCAGCATGTTATTTGTATCTAAATATAATTTCCAAAACACACGAATTAAAAAATACCGAGCAAAGCTCGGTCAACCGGGTACTAAACTATACTATAAATCTAAATGTCAATAAAATAGTTTTAAAGAAACCGAAACGTAAAGCATATATTTTTAATATATGCTTTACGTTTCACTTTTATAGATACCAAAAAATGATGGTACCAAAAGAAATTTAAAGCGGCGCATAAATTGCTGAGAAAAATATTTCAAGCAATTTGTCAAATTTATTGTTTCAAAACATTATTATTATTATTGCCGTTTGGTAGGCGATGTAAGAGTACCCATCAGCCCATTTCGTCCCACAGGTGTCGTAAAAGGATGACTATGGGAAATGCAAGAAATTTTTATAGTTCCCGATATAAAACGATATTATTATCATATTATCATCTCGTTTACGCTGTACATGAAATAACCAGACTGGCGACGGCCTGGACATTTCTATTTCAGTGCATCAATTGTGCAATATGTCCTGCGATAGTGCAATACGTGACAAAATGCTTCCTGTGGAATTTTACGGACATATGAAAAAGGAGAAGATTAGAACATAAGCGTAACGTACAAATAGCGACAAATATATCACAGGATGCAATTTTTGTCGTGCTACGTGCGTTTTTAAATCCTCTAGAGGACATGACCTTTCTATAAGTGTGAGGGTTTGCATGCCTTCTTTGAAAGAGTGCACTAAGCAGGAAAGGTGGTCTGCTGAGAATAACTCGATGATGCTATTTGCCCGCGCTTGAATCGTCATTATTAATTTCATCATTTACTGCGGTTGACCTGAACCCTAAAACTTTTCTTTGAGAAAAGCTAAAATTTCTTAACCCTATTACATAAAGGACTACGATCTCCAGACAGTAACCTCAAGAGCCTAATCTTTTTAATTTTGGCAAAAAGCCAAGTAAGTTTGGCTAGCAAGTAAGTAGTGACCGTGTAAACACGAAAATCACTGAGCTAAATATTTCCAAATATTTAATAGGTGCTCTCATAATTACATAACTGTCTAAAAGTAAACAATTTGTCTTTACTTTTTCATAATATTTTAAGATTTTATTTGTTTTTTTAAAAAAAATAATATATATATATATATATATATAAACAGGTTCTGTATTTAGTTTTATAATTTAACTCTTCTAAAATTCTGCTTGTATAAAATTTAAGCTTATTGTTGTTCGTAAATAGCACGTACTTATACATACATGAACACTCATAACTGTCACCTAGAATGGTAGAGGCAGAGTATACGGCCTTCCATTTGGACGTCATCATCATCATCATCATTACAGCCCTTCACAAGTCCACTGCTGAACATAGGCCTCCCCCAAGTAATGCCACAAAGCACGGTCCTGAGCCACCTGCATCCATCGACTTCCTGCATATCTTACCAGGTCGTCACTCCATCTAGTGGGGGGTCGCCCTACACTACGCCTACCGGTACGAGGCTGCCACTCGAGAACCTTTCTTCCCCATCGGTTATCGGTTCTTCGAGCTATATGGCCGGCCCATTGCCACTTCAGCTTACTAATCCGTTGGGCTATGTCGGTCACTCTGGTTTTACTGCGGATATCCTCCTTTCTGAGTCTATCACGCAGAGAAACTCCGAGCATAGCCCTCTCCATAGCTCGCTGAGCGACCTTGAGCGTCCTCATACGGCCAGCAGTGAAGGACCACGTCTCAGATCCGTAAGTCATCACTGGCAACACGCACTGGTTGTACAATCTAGTTTTTAGAGATTGAGGTATACCTGACGAGAAGATATGTCGTAATTTCCCGAACGCTGCCCAGCCGAGTTGAATCCGTCGATTGACCTCTCGGTCGAAGTTGGACTTACCTAGTCGGACTATTTGTCCCAGGTAAACGTACTCGTCAACAAGTTCGAGCATAGTGCTCCCAACAACTACCGGCAAAGGTGTGACATGGACATTAAACATGATCTTTGTTTTGTCCATGTTCATCTTAAGACCTATCCGTTGGGAGGCACTATTGAGGTCATTGAGCATAGTGCTTAAGTCCTCCAGCGATTCTGCCATAAGGACTATATCGTCGGCAAATCGAAGGTGAGTGATGTACTCGCCATTGATGTTAATACCGTATCCTTTCCAGTCCAGTAGCCCGAAAACGTCTTCCAAAGCAGCGGTGAAGAGTTTCGGGAATATAACGTCACCCTGTCTTATACCTCTCTGCAGTTGGATAGGTTTCGAGCTCTGGTTCTGTACTCGGATAGCCATCGTAGCCCTACTGTACAAACACTTCAGCACTTCGATATACCGACAGTCAACTTGGCACCGCTGAAGGGACTGCAGCACCGCCCAAATTTCGACGGAATCAAAGGCTTTCTCATAGTCCACATACGCCAGGCAAAGTGGCAAATTGTACTCTTCAGTCTTCTGCACAATCTGCCGCAGGGTATGTATGTGGTCTATGGTACTGAAGCCTTTTCGGAAACCGGCTTGTTCGGGAGGCTGGAAGTCGTCGAGTCTGCGTGCGAGACGATTCGTAATGACTCTCGAAAACAGCACGTAGACGCGGCTCAGAAGGGAAATTGGTCTGTAGTTCTTCAAGAGAGCGGTGTCGCCTTTCTTAAAGAACAAGACCACCGCACTTCTGCTCCACGCCTCTGGAGTAGTGCCACCATGGAGGACGGAATTGAAGAGCCTCTGAAGGACTTCAAGTACCGGTGTTCCACCCGCTTTCAGAAGCTCCGCTGTAATTCCATCCTCGCCTGGGGCCCTGCCGTTTTTAAGGTGCTGGAGAGCCATTCTAATCTCGCTTAGACTGACGTCCGGGATATCATCGGAATAGTGTCGGATAAGACTTGCTCTTGGATCGTTACTCACACTTACGTGTGGCTCCAACGATGATGTGTACAGCTGCCCATAGAACCTCTCAATCTCACTCAAAATCTCAGGTGTCCCGGAAACGATGCTGCCACACTCAGTCTTCAGCTTTGACAGTTGGCTCTTACGGGCAGACAGATCTCTGGCAAAGACTTTGGAGCCCTGGTTCCGCTCGATCGCTTCTTTAATACGAGCAGTATTAAAGTTGCGTAAGTCTCGCCGCATGCATTTGGAGATCTGTCTGTTCAGTTGCCTGTATGCTGTCAAGTCTGTTGACGATTGCAGCCTCATCTCCCGTCTAACAGCCATGAGATTAAGAGTGTGATCGGAGAGTTTTTGTGTTCTTCTGCGGCGGGTCTTGCAGAACTTAGCTCCGACCGCATGGACAGTTTCCACGAGCTTGTCATTCATATCGTCCACTGCATTGCAATCTTGTAGGCACTGAAAGCGGTTGTGTAACTCGAGCTGAAAGTTTTCGGGATTCTGGATTAGAGCACGAGGGGGACGGAGCGTTGACTTCATTAGACGAGACCTCTCCAACTTAACGTTTAGGTTCAGTGTGCCTCTAACCATTCGGTGATCGCTGCCAGTTTTCACCCTTGCGATCACTGAGACATCACTGAACAGTTGGCGTTTGGTCGTCATAATGAAGTCAATCTCATTTTTTGTCGAACCGTCGGGGCTCGACCAGGTCCACTTCCTGTGGGGCCGCTTCTGGAAGAAAGAGTTCATCATAAAGAGTCCCTCTTTCTCCATAAAGTCGGCCAGCTGCTGGCCCCTTCGGTTCCGTTGCCCTACTCCAAATTTCCCTAACTTCAGCTCACCGCTTCCTCTTGTGCCTAGTTTTGCGTTGAAGTCTCCCATCAACACCGTGTAGTGGGTTTTGGAGGAATGCATGGCTTTGGAAATATCCTCATACATTTCCTCCACCTCCTCATCGGGATGTGCCGAGGTTGGTGCGTAAACCTGTATGACCTTCAGCGAATACCGTTTGGTGATTCTGAGTATCAGGTACGCGACCCTCGTCGACACACTCCCAATCTTTACAACGTTGTTGACGAGAGACTTGTGGACGATAAATCCGACACCTCCTTGGGACAGATGGTCGCCCTCCCGGTGATAGAACAAGTTGCCGGATTCGAGAATCACCGTGTCCTCCCCCTCTCTTCGGACCTCGGATAATCCTATAATACTCCAGTGCAACTTGTCTATCTCTTCTTCCAGCTTCAGGATCTTCTCGTCAGTCCTCAGTGTGCGTGCGTTAAATGTTGCCAGGTCGAGTCGTCGTAGGTGGCAACCGAACCTCCACCGGAGATTCTTAGCACCCCCTGCCCCGCCGTTACCATGGTCGCCACCGTAGCCAGGAATAGCGGGGCCGCCGGGGACTGGGGGCCGTCTATTTGTGTTATTGTTCATGGGGGGTATATTGCCATAGTTGCCACGCTTGGCGAGCGGGTTGGCAACCGCAGTTTTTTTTTTGTGTAATTGTTGTTATCAGGAAGATGCTGCTGCCCATCTCCTGCCTGTTTCCCTTCCCATTTGGACGTAAAAAAAGCTAATTATTGAAATTTACAAAACACGTTTAACTAGATTATTTTTTGGTAAAAATAAATAAGAAGCGTGTTTGCTGCTACTGGACACAGGCCTACTTTCATTGCTAAGACGCTGCCTCAATGCGCGTTGGCGGATTTCACATGTCCTCGAAAAAATATATTCTTTAATGCAATTTAGGCGTGTAGATTTCCTTACAAAATTTCCCTTGACCGTTGAACACGTTTACTTTAACTTTTTTTTATAGAAGAGGGGGCAAGCGAGCATGTGGCTCACCTGATGCTAACCGCCGCCCATGATCAACCGCAACACCAGGAGAATTGCATGTGCGTTGCCGGCCCTTTAGAAAGGAGTAAGCTCTTTTCTTGAAGGTCCCAGGTCCAGGTCGTATCGGTCCGGAAAAATCGCCGGTGGTAAACTATTCCACAGAGAGGTTGTACGCGGAAGAAAACTCCTCTTGAAACGTACAGTGGTGGACCGCCAAGCATCCAGATGGTTTGGATGGTATCGGGACGTTTGCCGCGTAGTGCGTTCACGAAATTTGGCGGCTGGGATTAATCCAAACATTTCCTCGGAGCACTCTCCATGGTATATGCGAAAGAAAATGCAAAGAGATGCAACATCTCTTCGCAGTGCCAGTGAATCGAGCCGATCAGAAAGCACTCGGTCGTCGACGATTAGAGCCGCTCTGCGCTGGATGTGGTCAAGTGGAAAGAGCTGGTACTGGAGAGCCCCCTCAACCCAGAGATGGGAACAGTATTCCATGTGCGGCCGAACCTGCGCCTTGTAAAGTTGCAGGCGGTGTGCCGGCATGAAACACTGTCCCGCTCTGCTGAGCACGCCAAGCGTTTTAGAGGCCATTTTGGCCTTCTCTTCCAAGTGACCACGAAACTGCACGTCACTCGATATGTTGACGCCGAGGATTCCGATACTGGCTGAGGCAACAAGGGGAGTGCCTTGAAACTGAGGAGATACGACAAAGGGGTTCTTTTTAGCGGTTAACGCGCAAACTTGTGTCTTCTTGGGGTTAAACTGGACTAGATTTAGTCGGTCCCAATCCGAGACTCCTTTCAGCAAAGACTCGACTTCAGACACAAGTTTGTCCCGGCACTCGGAGACGTTTTTTCGAAAAATATTGGCTCGGCCGGTATAAAGAGCATCACCGGTGCTGTCATCTGCATAGAAATGAATGTTACGGGTTTGCAACATATCATTGATATGCAGAAGAAACAGCGTTAGCGATAGCACGCAGCCTTGTGGAACACCAGCATTAATAGGCTTGCAATCGAAGCTTGCACCGTCTACTTGTCTTTGAAAGAAGCGCTTAGTGCCAAACCCGATCGAAGGCCTTCGCAATGTCCAAACTAACGGCCAATGCCTCCCCCTTGGACTCTACTGTCTCCGCCCATCTGTGAGTTAGGTAGACCAGAAGATCACCAGCTGACCGACCACGGCGAAAACCGTATTGGCGGTCACTAATCAGCTGGTGATCCTCAAAGTACCGCATGAGCTGGCTGTTTATAATGGACTCCATTGTTAACTTGAAACTTATCTACACTTAACAATTTTAAACTTGAGTTACATTTATGATTTCAGTGATACTGACGGGAATCGAACTATCGGTTTATATATAATATCGGTTTGTATATAACTCAAAGTATTAAATTTTAAGGAAATTTCTTATTCCCTTAGCTACTGCTAACCACGCTATGGTGGAAATTGGACATTGCTTTTGTGCTATAATAACCTCATAGACAGCATAGATAGGCGCTAAGTGGGTATTTATGGGACTAATTTCACACCCTCCTGGAATTAAAGGCGCATAGGAAAATAGAAAACTTACAATATTGAAATTTTTTACCATTTAATCAAAAAATGAATATTAATTTGGGCTGTGATTTGCATTAATTATACAACTCCAGTAGATTGACAGCAAAGCTCCGTTAATTCATCATCGTTATCATCAAGTCCACTGCTGAATATGGGCCTCTTCCAAAGAATGCCACAAAGCACGGTGCTGAGCCAAAAAAAAGTGTAAATCGAATCATTAATTAGCTCTAGATAAATATAAAATTAGATAAATAAAATTGTGCGTAGAATATCTATAAAATACAATCATAAAAATATTCTGTAGAATTATCAGAAACTATGAGAGGCTTCGAAATATTTTTCTCTTATTTTTGTTTATACTTTGACGTAATTAGAGTTTATTTTATGTAAATAAGCACGGTAAACATTTATTACCTAAAGTTTGAGTTCGTTCTTGGTAACGTTAGATTTTGGTAAATCTTTAACATATTACGTTGCATATACTTCAGTTATACTTAAGCATTGAGTAAATCACAACCTATAAAGACCATTTAAGCAGAATTGTATTTTATGACACACAAGTACCAATTACAGAAAACGAATATACGAGTGAACTGCTGAGGATTATTACCTACAACATTTTTCCCAAAAACTATTAATGTTGTTTTTATTTACACTCAGATTGATAACGATATTCCTTTTAAATAAAGCACTTAAATTATATATAGTTTAGATATTCTGAATGTTGCTCTTTCTCAATGTTGTATCAGCTACTATACCTACATCGTGAAGGCGAAAGTAGTTGTGATTTTTTATTAATTCAGCCGTGGGACGAATTAGATGATGGATTTACTGTTTTCTAATATCTCGAAAGTCAGCCATCGACCAACTGAACACATTTTTTTTAATAACTTTGTTTGCCATGTAGTACTCAGGTGCTCTAATTTTTAGGCAAAGCGAATAAAGGGAAATTAAAACAGAAGATAGGCAACAGTATCACAGCATCAACTTGATAATAATTTAAAATTATTCCAAAAAAAACTACGGCAATTTGCTTCCTATGAGGCTATCTATGGGGAGGTTTATGTTCAGCTGTGGGCTTTGATAGGCAGTTCTGGATGGATGGCGTTCATGTACTACTATTACTCTAATCTTTATAGTTCTACTACTTTATTCTCTGCATCTTTTTGAAAAATAAATATCTAAAGAAAGTTTAGGTCCAATGATCAGCGGTGGATATGTGGTGAACTTTCGTACGCTAATTCCATTGATTTTTGAACCTGCTTTTCACCAGTCACGGTTGTTGTATTATGGGTGCTGAAGTTATTTATTATTTATGGGTGATGAAATGATCTTTAATTTTTTTTTATTTCCATATTTGAAACAATTACCAATTATGTATATTACATTACATATTATTATATAATATGTAATATATTATAATTATATATAATTATAAATATATTACAATAATATATCTATGTATAGATTATACGTTTTTTACTCAAAACATGTTTCTGTTATTAAAATAGATCACGTTCACTAAGAATGATATTCTCCATCATTATCTTTATGAACCTACAAATTTAGATGAATATGTTAACGTATGCTCTAGTTCCATATTTATAAACATATTTTTAAATATTAAATAAAATAAACTTGAATACGATTTGTGTAATTTTTTTGCTAATATGGACATTCGATTATCCTTTCTCCGCTCCGCTATACTTTAGACAACCTTATCTTGAACGATAATTTTCTCGTTAGCGTTAAGCAAAATATAATTTTATAATAAGCTGTTTTAAATTCATTGCTATAGCAAATAATAAAAAAAAAACACAAGGACCGCTTGCTACAGCTCAGGTGACATTTAATGATTTATTCACTCATAAAATGGGGCAATAATGTAGATTGAGTTTTTTTGGTGTTGATAAACTGGTAAAACATTATCACATTCGCATATACGTGACAAATAGAAAGTTGGTTCATTTAGCATAACAGTGAACTTTGAAATATGTAAACCATGGAGAATTAAATACACATCCTTTTGCTTGGCCGGTCGTCACGCATGGCACCTTGGCACGCGGATTGGCAATCGCAGTAATATTGAGTTCCTCTTACTCCGTGTCACGTAGAAATAGGATGATAGTGGGAAATCTCTCACGCTGCCAATCAGAGGGTAAAATATTTAAATAAAATATAAGAGTATAAATATACTTTAAGTTAAGAATATTGCAGTTTTTTTTTTCAATGTGATAGAGCCATGCTGCAGCTATATTATGGTTGCAGCATGAATGGGTCGGCTCGACCGAGGTAAGTCACACTCTCACAGAATACCAGCGTAAAATAGCAGCGTAATGCTGCTGTGTTTCGTATGGTCGGTGTAGAGATCCGGAGACCCTTTTTACTGGAAACGAAGCATTCCGTCTTAGTCTGCAGGTGTGATAACTCATCTGCATTTTGATTTTTAATCGAGAATAAATGTAGATATTTATGAGTCACAGCATCCAATAAAGGCTACCACGAGAACAATGGTTACGGTACTTAATTTTAGAATTTTAAGTATATTTATTAAAATTTATCCTATTATACTAAAGAAAATTTCTTTTTGTACAATCTATATTTTTATTTTTCATAAAAAGAAATGCGTAATCTATATTTAATACTATATTAAATTAAGTAAATTTCAAACAGTACGAAAATTATAAATATTATATAATTTTGATCGATTTATAAGTTTGTAATACACTGTACATTCAAATACTGTCCACACTTAATATTTGAAACATGAACATAAACTTTTAGAAATATGCTCTCTGTTCCCTTTCCTTGAGATAATGCTAAAAAGATTAAGGTGAATAGCCTCCAGTTTTCTTAAAATCCTGCTCCTCATAACAGGGGAAACCATAGCTACTTATGTTTTAATAAGTCATGCTGTGCGGGGCACATTACCAATTGGTAAATTATTTGACACATTGATTCAAAAAATAATTCTGTATCACCTCTTGTCTTACCGCAGCAGCATGCATTTCTACCTGGATTTTTAAGTGATATATTAAAAGGTTTTACTAACGGACATGAGGTTCATTTACATTGACTTTCCCAAAACGTAAGATGTAATTGACCATGGATTACAAAATACAGAAACTGGGCCACGCCAGAATAAGCGTTTCACTACTGAGGTAGTCAAGTCTAATCTTCCAAATCTCTTTCTTTTATCTTGTTATGGTATGTGATTATAAATTCCTTCCAAGATCAGTACCGTCAGATGTGACTCAAGGCTCTCATCTCGGAACTTTGTTTTTATATTGTTTGTAAAAAAGATTTATGCTCCAAATTTTCAAATGTCTGCAAATTTATACTAAAGTAGGGCATAATGTATCTACAATGCGACCTTAATACTATCAACGACTGATGTGTATTTAATAAACTAATACCATTATAATTTTTAGAAAAACATGTACGATGCTTGTTTCTTACTACTTCAACAATGGTAACTAACTGGAGTCTGTAGTATTCATGGATCATATATAGCTAAAAAGCATCGTACCTTCGAGGTTTTGTATGTAGGCATGCAAAATTATTTGAGGAGCCTATCACTACTATTGTCCTTTTGAATTCCTACGTGTGCAGCCTGCTAGAATACTGCAACCCAATCTGGAGCTTACCGGATCAGATGCATACGTCTGGAAAACCTTCAAAAGAAATTTTTGTATTATCTTTCGTTTACAAAAAAAGCTTTGTCTTCAGCTAGAGACTTATAAATCACAGGAGATTTAAAGCCGACATGTTGTTTCTGCATAATCTAATGAATGTATATATAGAAAGCCCATAAAACTCGTCTTCTCTCCTTTAAGAAAAATTTAATTAAACTGTTTCTTATTTAGCTAAATATACATTTAATTGGTACATAATATTATTGTGAAGTATGTTGTGCTCATAACGAGAAATGCGTATACATACACATATCGATTAATGATTTTTTCTAATTATTCCAAATTCGTAATGTATATTATGTCCAGTTTATGAACCTATTAAAAATATATGAGTGACATCAAAGTTACTTTTGTTGCAGTGCTATGGGAGGAGCAGGAGGTGCCAGAGTACGACATCGACTCGGAGGACGAAAGGTGGCTGAAGCAGCAGAGGCACCCAGAGCTCACAGGTATACATCGCTTCTGAGGTGAGAGGCGATCATATAGCAAACTTTCAAACAAACAAAATTTTCGAGATCTCAGATCTTTTTCCATTTTCCACCACATCTTCATATTTTTTTTAAAAAAGGAACCGACAGTGCACCTGATGGCAAGTGGCTAGTGCAATAATCCATGGCCACTTGCAGCCAACTTTAAACAAGGAAGGCTACAAATACGTTGTCACATCTGAGGACATATGTGGTTCGCCTCATAGCCTGTAAGTATACTGTATACTGCCTCTCGTTACACTGCAGACCAGACACAGCAGCGCAGGCAGTGCTATTTGCCAGCAAAAATAGCCAAGAGGGTAGTACCTATACTGATGGACTCTTTAGTAAAAAAGAAATCTTACCATCTAGCAAGTAACATAATTGGTCATAAGTAACGTTAAAATTAAAAGTTTCATAACTAATATCAATGAGTATTTTAATAATAATTTAAACTAATAATAGAGTACAGATCTATATTCTATTGAAAAAAAAACTGAATTACTATGTTAATTTATAGTTTTCCATTCGGCCAGAAATCTGAAATATTGCTTCTTACAAAAATATTCACTTAGTAATAATGATAATTTGATTTTAGACTGTATTAAATTTTTATTGACAAATGGGAGAAATAGACAATATGTATATTTGTTAGAAGTACCATTGAAACAAAATTTTAGTAACTTCTAGTAGTTCTTAGTAATTTCTTTTCAATTATCACTTTATCAAATTAGACAAAAATTTTAATAATTTACATCATTTGTTTTTCTTTAACAAGTGTTATTAAATTACCTTGTTCGCATCATTTTGACGTGATCTATTTCATTAATTTCTTATCAGCCACCTAAAAGTTGAATACGTTGGACAGAGCTAAAGTTCGAGCAAATGATGGACAAGTTGGAGCGCAGTTCAGGTCAGACGGTGGTGACGCTGAACGAGGCCAAGCTGCTGCTGGAGCGGCAGGACGATCTCGTCATTGCCGTCTACGACTACTGGCTTAACAAGCGCCTCAACACGGTGAGCCATGATCCTGCTCTTGTGTTAGGATAAAACGCCCATAGCAAAGACGAGTCGGGAGTCGAGGCGCAGGCGATGCGCAATCAAATAGGCAGAAAAATAGCAGTGCGGGTGCACTTTACCGCTCCTCAAGTTCGCTTCGACCCTGCCTCGAGTCAGTTATTGAAACCACATTTGGTTCTAAGCGATACATAGAAGAGGCGTACCTATAGAATGAACGACCGTGTCGTGACTTCTGTGTAAGCGATATGCCTTAAAACTTATTCAGTACGAATTTAATTAAATGAAATGTTCGTATCTAGTAATAAACCAGCTTTATTCATTGTATCTGTTTAAAATTTTTAAGGAACCATTTAAAAGTAAACTTTTGTGATAAAATAAAATAACATAAGTAAGACAATTTACAAAGTTGAATCGGAAAGTCGGTTATAAGCACAAACACTCCGTCTACACATTCTTCAATGATATTATACTTATTAGAATTGGAGTTAATGTAAAAAGAAAACTTTACAAAAAAAAAGACAGAAAAGATCATTTACATTATCTTCAAAGCCAAAAAACATTATACATTATTTTACCATAGATGCGCACATACCTTATCAGTATTTTGATTACGCTACTTGGTTTTTTCAAATATGTGCCGAATATCGTCACCCGATTGATTTTCTCATACTAACTTTTCCGGGCACTTCTGTAGCATTTGCCTGGGAAAGATTCGGCATATTTCTATAGATTTTCCGCCATCAATCAATTGTCGCTTCGTTAGTCAGGTTAGGTAGCAAGGTACACCGCGAGCGGGTTAGTTTAACATCTGTAGTACAATATATACACATTCCATTATATTTTGTGCATATTGCGCATAAATAGATTTCAGTTTTACAAATTGATCCCAGAACCCACTCGACTGCTGAATGCTGTCTCTGCGCTTGATGTTCAACACATTTGGTCATACTTAATTATTTTAACCTACCTATTTTTATTTTGCAGCAACATCCATTAGTATTGTCGGTGAAGACGGAACATCGGCCGGGGCAGTCGTCGAACAATCCTTACTTAGCTTTCCGGAGAAGAACAGAAAAGATGCAGACCAGAAAGAACAGGCGAGTAGATTATCAAAACAATATTAGATTTAGCGTTATTTTTTTCGTTTTACTGAGGGATACGATGTTGAAACATATAAATAGATTTAAAACGTTGTAACTTTTTTGTCCTAGATGTTATCTTAAACTCTACAAACATCCAAATCTAATGATTAAAGAGTATAAACAATTATTTGTTATTATGAAATTTTAGTTTTATTTCAATAATCGTAATACTAAAACTATTAGGTAAAAAACAAATATTAGTTTATGATATAGGGTAAACATAATGATGATAATAATGTCGCCGACAGAGCGATGCTCCTCATCTTTCGATTCAACGTGTCGCATGTAGATTGATATTATACATAATCTTCCATTGAAATTAAAAAAAAATCAAAAATTCACGGATAACGTGTAAGGGGTCGCTATGGTCTTATTGCTCCGATTGTCCCGAGCAGTTTTAGTCGCGAACGGAATTTCGCCCGCCTCCCCTCCCACAGAATACGCGAGGCACCAATGCTCAGGAAGAGTACGGAAGCTTTGGGGTGCTGGTACCTCCTGGGGTAAAAAATTATATGACTGTTGTTGATATTTATAGGGCTGAAGTTATTATTAGTTACTTAGCAACCATCCGCTCAATAAAATAAAATGATGTGTTTTACCTAGTTTCAAGAGCACCTACCGCCCTCCCTCAATTGCGTGCACTAATCCCGTCTTATATATTTAGGAATATCCGCAAATGACTAAGAATTAATCACATACAGGAAGAACGATGAGAGCTCGTACGAGAAGATGCTGAAGCTGCGGCGCGATCTGGCGCGAGCGCTGTCACTGCTCGAGCTGGTGGCACGGCGCGAGCGCGCCAAGCGAGAGTTGTTACGCATCACCGCACTGCTCGCGGAGCGGCGCTACGCGGCAGGGGACTTCGCTGCGCAGCTGCAGCCGGACCCGCCCAGGTACATTGCATGTCTCACACTGTGATGATGTCACCTTCCTTATGATTGACTCAGAAGGTGGGTAAAGGATCTCAGTGATGCTAAGTAGAATCATCGTGTTTTTTAAACTCATTTTCAAAAAGGGTCATGAAGACCTAGATGACTGTGATGATTACCACCTATGTTTGGACTCATTTGAAAGGTACTCATAAAGGCCTAGGTGACTGTTATAATCTCACCTTTCTGATGGTGCAATCCGAAGATGAGTATAGGATCTCAGTGATGGTACTAGATAGGACGGTCGTGTTTGAACTTATTTGAAAGGGCTCATAAAGACCTAGGTGGCTGTTATTTATAGGAGTCACGCAATTTTATCTGTGACACTTTTAAACTAAAAATTTTAATTTATGTATTTATGTCGCGCGGTGGGCAAAGCGTTGAAATATAGATATCAACAGTCGATATTTTTTAAAGAAAAAGTTCAAATTTTTAATTTTTCTCGCAAATATTAAACTAATACTACCCAGTCTACTGTACTTTATTTATAATACACTATATTATGCTTTTAATTTTTCCCCAGTTTATTTAGTTGCTTATTATTTCAAAAAGAAATGTAATTTTGTATATAATATATCTGTGGTATCAAAATTACTATAATCTACGAAACTTAGTACTACTTTACTTACTGTATGTTTTGGCGCGAACTTGACCGTCGACTGATTGTTGCTCCTGTTTTATCATTTAAATAATTAATGGTTTGAAGTGGATTTTCATACGTCAAAGTGATGGAATTTTGTTTATTAAGTGTCTACGGATGTGAACGAATACAGAAAACGACTAAACAAGTGCTTCTACGTTAATATAAATCTCAAGTTATACTTAGGCATCTTATGAACTTGAGTTATTGTCGTCATTGAAAATAACTCAAGCTCAACTCAAGCAATATTCGATTATTGAATAGCTGTTAAATATTTGATTTCTTCTGCTAAATCTGTAGCATCTGTGCTTCTTAACATATAAAACATCTGAACATAATATAAAACAACGAGTATTTTTGAAAACTTACTGAAGAATATTGGTACACATTATCTTGTAATTTAATTCGCTTAATAAATATAATAAATGAACTAAACTAAATGACTTACGATGGTTTTTTAAATAAAGCCGATATATCGTTATTTTTTTTCGATATATAAAACTCCGATATTGACTTACTGTATTATTAAATTACGGTACTTGAACTCCTTCAGAGGCTCTTTAATTCCGTCCTCCATGGTTGCACTACTCCGGAGGCGTGGAGCAGAAGTGCGGTGGTCTTGTTCTTCAAGAAAGGTGACAAGTGACAACGCCCTCTTGAAGAACTGCAGACCGATATGAGCCTTCTGAGCCGCGTCTACGTGCTGTTTTCGAGAGTCATTACGAATCGTCTCGCACGCAGACTCGACGACTTCCAGCCTCCCGAACAAGTTAGTTTCCGAAAAGGCTTTAGTACCATAGACCACATACATACCCTTCGACAAATTGTACAGAAGTCCGAAAAGTACAATCTGCCACTTTGCCTGGCGTATGTGGACTATGAGAAAGCCTTTGATTCCATCGGAATTTGGGCGGTGCTACAGTCTCTGCAGCAGTGCCAAGTTGACTTAACCACACAAGAGTGCTGAAGTGTTTGTACAGTAGGGCTACGATGGCTATCCGAGTACAGAACCAGACTACGAAACCTATCCAACTGCAGAGAGGTGTAAGACAGGGTGACGTTATTTCCCCGAAACTCTTCACCGCTGCGTTGGAAGGCGTTTTCAAGCTACTGGTCTGGAAAGGATACGGTATTAACGTCATTGGCGAGTACATCACTCACCTTCGATTTGACGACGATATAGTCCTTATGGCAGAATCGCTGGAGGACTTAAGCATTATGCTCAATGACCTCAATAGTGCCTTCCAACGGATAGGTCTGAAGATGAACGTGGACAAAAGAAAGATCATGTTTAATGTCCATGTCACACCTATGCCCGTTGTTGTTGGGAGCACTAAGCTCGAAGTTGTTGACGAGAACGTTTACCTGGGACAAATAGTCCAACTAGGTAAGTCCAACTTCGACCGAGAGGTCAATCGACGGATTCAACTCGGCGGAAATTACGACACATCTTCTCGTCAGGTATACCTCAAAACCTGAAAACTAAGTTGTACAACCAGTGTGTGTTGCCAGTGATGACCTACGGAACCGAGACGTGGTCCTTCACTGCTGGCCGTATGAGGACGCTCAAAGTCGCTCAGCGAGCTATGGATGGCTATGCTCAGAGATTCTCTGCATGATAAACTTAGAAATGAGGATATCCGCAGTAGAACCAGAGTGACCGACATAGCCCAACGGATTAGTAAGCTGAAGTGGCAATGGGCCGGCCATATAGCTCGAAGAACCGACAACCGTTGGGGAAAAAATGGTTCTCGAATGGTAGCCTCGTACCGGTAGGCGAAGTGTAGGGCGACCCCCCACTAGATGGAGTGACGATCTGGTAAGACATGCAGGAAGTCGATGGATGCAGATGGCTCAGGGCCGTGCTTTGTGGCATTACTTGGGGGAGGCCTATGTTCAGCAGTGGACTTGTGAAGGGCTGTATGATGATTATTAACTTACGATATATAAAACTCTGATATTAATATATTTATAATTATCGATATATTGATTTATTTGAACTGACCGTATGTGTTGAACTTTCTTTGGCTTAAATCCGTTCGAAATGATATCAGTTCAACTGATCACTAACTGACTGTGTGTGGCGACCATAACATTACGAACTCTACACTACACTTTGAATATTCCATGTGCCCAGGAGCATACCGCACTACACAAAACATGGAATATTTTACTCGACCCATACACATACACAGCGCTTATCGGTCTACTATACCTTACTCTACCAAATATTCCACTCCTCTTTCAGGTATATAACCATCCACTTACTAGGCATAAAATATTCCGGCCAACCTGACACGTAACATTGCAAATTACACACTACGCATGGAATATGTCACTCGACTTACCCAGAAAGTTAAAGGCGGATTGATAACTATACATAAAATATTGTTATCAATCCGCCTTAGTACTTACTACTACGCACACGTACTACTACTACGTACGTACTACGCACAACACATAAGTATTCCACTTGACCCGTCATAAACATTGCGCATTACTCCACACGTAAAATATTCCACTCGACCTTTCCCGGAACATTGCGCACTACACCCCAACACGTGGAATATTTCACCTGACCCGCCCAGGTACACTGCGTAGTACGCATTACACATTAAATATTTCACTCAATTTCTTCGTCCATGTTCAAGCACTACATAAACACGTTGTACATACCATAGCCGACTGTATAAAAGTACTGGTAAAGAAAATTACAACAATAAATGTATGTACTTTGTTACAATATCGACATTATGGCCCATCTCACGTGCATTGTTAAACATAGGCCTCCCCCAAAAAATACACAAAGCGCGGTCCTCAACCACCAGCAAACATTGAGTTCCTGCGTCTCTTACTAGGTCGTCACTCCAACTTATGGGGGGTAGGCTACGCTGCGCTTGCCATAATGAGGCTACCAATCGAGACCATTTCTTCCCCTTGTCGGTTCTACGAGTTATATGGCCAGGCTATAGCCATCCGTTCTAGCTGTTCCGTTTGGGCTATATCAGTTATTTTGGTTCTACTACAGATATTGTAATTATGAAGTCTATCACGAAGAAAAACTTCGAACATAGCCCTTTCCATAGCTCGCTAGGCGATCTTGAGCTTCCACATGCGGTCAGCTGTGAAGGGCCATGTCTCAGATCAATATGTCGTTACTCCCAATACTCACTGGTTATACACTCTTGTTTTTTAGTTTTGTGGTATACATGACGTGAAGATGTGTCGTTATCTTCCAAACGCGGCTCAGCCGTACTGTCGGCAAATTAAAGACGAGTTTCATGTTGATATCGTATCGTTTCCAGTCCAGTGGCTTGAAAACGCCTTTAAATTTTACGCAGAAGAGTTTCGTAGATATAACGTCACTCTGATTTGCACTCCTCTGCGGTTGGATAGGTTTCGCTTGGAACCACTGAAGGGACTGCATCAACGTACAAATTTTGACTAAAGTAAAGGCTTTCTCATAATCCGCATACATGACATGAAGTGGATACTAAAGCCATTTATGTGACCATAGCTAGTAATGTTACCATGTGATACGTAATATTATTATATATTTACTGAACCAGAGAAGTTTTCAGTTTGTGCATAAACTTGAAGGTTTTGAAACGGTACTGTAACATTTCACAACATTTCTATAGATAGTGGTAAAGTTCTTTAAGGTTTTTACGAAATTTATTCAGACTGAGAATTAAATCTTCTTTTGATTTGCTTTTACTAGAAATATATTGGGAGGCGGTTTTACATAACTTTTTAACAGACAAGTTAAATGACATAAATTGTTTTAAATTCGTCAACTTTGTTGAACATTTTCATAACTAGAAGAAGGCTTTATGAAGTTTCAACGTGCTACTTATTACTTTTTATAGCTGCGATCCATTCGTCTAGACAAGAAACTAAGCAAAAACCGTTTTATTTAAAAAGAACTCATATTTTTTTAAGGACAAAGTTCAAGGTTTTTTTTCATCATATTATAATTTTTACCTGTTATCCTGAAATCTCATCTTTAATAATCTCTACATATCTTTAATCTTATCTTTCCTCGAAACTTCACCACTGTATTGCAAGACGTTTCGAAGCTATTGAACTGGAAAGAAATACGGTATTAACATCAATGACGAATATTCGATTTGCCGATGATATGGTCATTATGGCAGGATCGATGGGGGATTTAAGCATAATTCTCAAAAAAAAACCTTAATAGTGACACCCAAAAAATGGACATAAAATGAACGTGGACAAAACAAACGTCATGCTCATGTAACATTTATGTCACACCATTGCCTGTAATTGGGAGTACTACGTTTGAATTTGTCGACGAGTAGGTTTACTTGGGACAAAATTAGGTGAGTCCTACTTCGATCGAGAAGTTAATCGACGGATTCTACTCGGTAGGTTTCCAAGTTTTGAAGTTATACATAACCTCAAAATTAGAATACAAATTGTACAACTAGTGCGTGTTGCCAGTGACATAATTATGAATGTGACACTTTGGTCCTCCACTGATGACCGTATGAGAAAGCTCAAGTTCGCTCAGCGATTAATAAACAGAAACATTTATTTTTGATATATTGTAAATAATACTTATTGAGTATCACTCGTTTGTTTAATTACCACTAGTTTGAAAAAAAACCTGTGTCCTAAGAAGAACCAGCTAGAAAACCACACTTTAAATAAAAATAATAGCTCATAATTATCTATGTTACACAATTAACAACACAAATAAATTAAAAATAATTCTAAGTTGTAATTATAATCCATAATGGAGAGGGTTGTGCTCTAAGTCTCCTTGCGTGTAGACTTAGAAATGAGGATATTCGCAGTTGGTCCAGCATACCGATAGCCCAAGAGATCAGTAAGTTGAAGTAGTAATGGGCCGAATAAAACTCGAAGAGCCGAAAACCGATGGGGAAGAATGGTTCACGAGTGGTAGCCTCGTACCGGCTAGCAAAATGTAGGGGGGCCTCTACTAGGTGGAATGACGATCTGGTAAGACATGCAGGAAGTTGATGGATGCAGGTGGCTCAGGACAGTTCTTTGTGTTATTACTTGGGGAGGCTAATGTTCAGCAGTGGATTTTTGAAGGGTTAATGATGATGATGATGATCTCTTACTTATTGCCGTTTAAAAAATTTACCTATTTTTAAAATAATAACTTATTAAAATATATCATCCTTCAAATGGCTTTATAACACTACAATATGCCAGTAATTAAAAACAGAAGATTCGTAAAAACAATTGAAATTGCAAATCCTTGATCTTACAAAGACCAACCTTCCTGTTAAGCGTCGCTATTAAAGCAAATCTCCCAACTTACAATATAATGTTCCTTAAAATCTAATGATAAATCCCAGCTCAAGAAATACCACACGTAGAACGTAATTCTATATATACACACATCACTGTAACCAAGTTGAGGCAGTGTAGGAATATCCACTGCCCACATCGACTCGTGGCTGTCGTAAGAGGCGATAAAGCGAAACAAACCAGGAGGTGGGCGGCGTCTTCCTAAAATAATAACAATTTTAAAAATCTGCGGTTGCCATTCCAAGCGTGGTAACTATGGCAGATATTTACCTTAAGAGACATTGTATAGGGAGGCTTTTTTTCAGTTGGTGGGACTTTGGTAGACTATCATGGCTAAATACATCACTTGGAATATATATACACTACCTTCTTGCACTACAATACATAATAAAAGTGGCTTAAACTTTAATCAATGAATCTTTGTCTTTTCCCCAGGCAATACAGCACCGTGCCAATATCAACCATAAGTTTCCGTCGAGAGCCGTACGCGGTGCAACACTACCCGCCGAGAGCACCGCCCACGCCCGTCGATCAGCCTAGACAGGTTAGCACAATTAGAAATCTATATATACTATACAAATGTCGACATACCCCAACAATTACCCCCCTACGCAAGAGTACAATCAATAAAAAAGTGTTTCTTAACTGACTTTATTTTAAGTGAAAGGATGTCCAAAATAATCTTAATGACATTAATCCAACCGTAAATAGCCGACTTTAATGATTTAGAAAATTACTTTTTCCAAATCCAAAGTATGTGAGTTCCATTTCTGCCCTTCATTCATAACAGAATTCATCAATACGTAATTAAAAAAGTTTTCAAAATAAGAAGTAAAGATCATAATTGTTTAAAATGTTGAGTAAGCGCTGCTTGTCTCTCTTAAATTAATTTAATTTTTATATATTATAGTTTCTTCTACATCAGTATATAATTATTTAAAAAAATATATAATTATTGAAATTTGAGAAAGTAATTAAAACTACCCTCATAATAATTAACTCCATATTGTAATGATGTCGGATATATTGGGTTTTGCAGGATATATTAAACTCTGAAGAAAAGTTTTATCTATTAAGTTGTTATAAACTGACTTATTGTCTACTACTGGATATAATTTTTAATCATTGTTCATATGAAATGTATTGCTGCACGTACTAAAATAAGTTTTCAATAATTTTTATAAAATTAATGAATAGGATTTCCATATATTTGTGATAGTATGAGAGTGGTATTATGCAAGTGACTGGTTACCTTACAGCGAGAGAAGCGTCCATACAAGAGACGGAAACACAGGCACCACGCCGTCGGCTCCGTGCAGGGGCTGCGAGGTGAGTGCACACACGCAGACAAAACAACAGATATAAATATATATTATGCGTACACCTTTGAAATAATGTACTATTGCCCCCTAGAAAAAATATGAAATTTAAATTTAAAATCAGTTTACCTTAGTGTGCTGCTCACCATTCTTGAACTTGCGGCCATGTGCCAAATAAAATAGTTGTTGAATAGTTTTATATTAAATTTAAAATATTTATTACTATTTTACATCATTCATTTTGAAATATTGTTTATTTATGGTTTATTTATTAAAAGAAAAAAAAAATGATAAGGTTTTCTTCTATTTATCGCACTTTCTGTTAAGTATCATAAATGCTAATAATTCAATTGTGATATATATTATATATTATTTTATGTAGTATTGAATTTCCAAATGAACAATCAATCTACCTGTTGATAATTAGTGGTTACTGCAACCTATGGCCAGCTACAAACAACAAAAAGGCTGCAGAAATGTTTTTACCACTGAAAACTAAAATTGAATGCATCACAGCCTATAATAATTATGCTAGTATTATCTAAATACCCTTCAAACGGGAATGCAACAGTGGATGTACTATACGGCCGACGTATCTTGGCGAGTCTGAATATAGGCTCTGCGAAGTTTAGCGCATGAACACTCGTGAAGAAAACTGTTATTGTCATTTTTTTATATATACCAATGTACAAATAAAATTTCCCTAATACAGTGACCAAAAATATCAAAACACTTTGGAGACATTATAAATTAAAGATTCAATTTTGATACCTCACCTTTCGATAGGGGCAGATTTTATCACAAACACATACAATATTATTTACATTTAATACTTTTTATTTATTTACACTTATTATTATTTAATCACTGTCGCTGAGGGGGGAAATTCCTAACATAAAGTCGTCGGCCCCTTGTGTACCATGTGAGGTACTTGGCATAGGTTCATCTTCGTAATCGTCGCTCTCACTTTCAGACTCACTTTCTGAATCTGAAGCTGTATTAATGATGAATAATTGATCCGTCATTTCGTCAATAATATGGTCGCTCTTCCTATAGTCATGTTCGACCTCTTGCACTTTTCTGCATAAAGCACTCCATTCATTCTGACCCATTAAATTTACTTTTTCTTGTATGAGCTCCATTGTCCGGGTTACGTTCCAGTCGACGTTTTTAGCGGCTACGTGCCCTTTAATGGCAGCCCACACCATCTCGATGGGGTTTAAATCGGGATGATATGGGGGTAAACGAAGGACATCGTGGTTGTTTTGTTTAAACATTTCATCTATTACGTATTTTTTATTCACGTCTTTGTTTTTTTTTATTAGATCGTAAAGTTGTGGTTTACGCATGTCCTTTTCATATGGTATACCCTTTTCTAATAACCACGATTCCATTTTTGCCTTCTTGTCATTAGATGTAGGGGCAGGATCCATTAATTTGTTGTGGTACGGAGCATTATCGATAACCACCACCGAGTTAGGGCTCAAATTTGGAATCAGTTGGGTCCGTAACCATTTCTCATAATTTTTGAAATTCATGTCATCATGATAGTCTCCGGTTTTGCTGCCAGATTTGAACATTAGTAGCGCGTTCGGAACAAACCCTGCTTCTGACCCAGCGTGTACCATCACTATCCGCTGACCTTTTGATATCGGGCGCTTTAGTCCTTGAGCGGAACCATCTGACCACGCCTTACCTTTTGTATGTGATGAGTGGGCATACGACTCGTCAGTGAATACAATTGGTCGCCCTTCGTCCCTGTATTTTTTCATTGCCTTCAAGTACAAGATCCTTTTCAGGCGAATGTCGGTCTTCTCTATAAGAACCATTCTATTGGTTTCGGTCTTTCGCCACTTGAAACCCAAGTTTTTGATAATTGTCTTTAAGCTCGTTTTACCACCTTGAAAATTTATATCCCGTTTGAGTTTCGCTAGTAATTTGTTTATCGTCGGCATTTCTTTTTCAGTTTTGTGGAAGTTGTGTATGCATCTTTTTACTACTCCCTGGTCAAAATTATCCATATCAGTAATAGGTTTTGATCTAGACCTTTTTTTACCAGGCGTGCGGAATACTGAAAGTAAGCCCGAAATATTGCCTTCAGTTGCGATCCGCTGTACTGTGCGTTGGGACACACCAGTTGCGTTAGCAACTCTTAAATAAACTTTATCGACATCTTTTACGCCTTCTTCTTTTTCTTTTTTCATATATTGCGTTAAATCGTAAATAATTTTTCTCGCCTGGCGATTTAACACACTGTTATGTTTTGGTGGCATGTTTGGCGAATAATATAAGTGCTAACTGACACTTGCAAATAAAACAAATAAAACAAACAAAACAAACTTAACACTATTAATAAAACCAAACAACAATAACAACGAAAACTTTTGTAACCGACTGTGCTCAAGACAGAGATAGCGACACGAACACGACACCAATGCTAACGTGTGACTGAGAAATATTACCGTGTACCGAGCATTGCCGAATAAGCACGAAGCTTTACGAAGTAACCAGAAAGGGATGTCCAACACGCGTGCCTGAGGGTGTTGTTTAATCGATTTTTATTCAAATCGATTAAAATTAAGACATAAAAATATATTTATTTGCAATTTATAAGGAGGTTCTAAATTTTCTCAAATAGTCGTTACTCAAGAAGACGTTAATAGATAATTGATATTTAAGTACATTATGTCTTTCAGCTGAGAAAATAATATGTTTTTAGTTTTTTTTTTATTTAAGTCGAAATCTTGTTTATTATCAACAAAATTCACTATATTTGTAAATCTATTTCGTTTAATATCTTATATAAACAAAAATCAATAACTTCTAAATAAAACTAATCGATTGCGATATTTTATGACTAAAGGGTCGATTGTGTTTACTTATGGTCAATCTCTAGCCTAGACCACCGCCCCCCGTACGTCGCCTCATGCCACCATTTTGTTCCTTAAAAAAGCTATTGCGCAACCTTCTGCGCGAAGGTCGGACTCGCCAAGATACGTCGGCCGTATGATATTTGTGAGATTAAAGAATTGTACCCCACTCCTTGGCCCAAAGGATGCTCTACCACATAAAATGCAATATGGTCCCACGAAGGCTATTTAGATTTTAAACCATTATAAGGTAACTCAAAAACAGCAGAGATAGCTCAGGAAAACGCTTACCTAAAAATTTGATAGTTATTCAGCAAACAGGAGGGGCTTCGGGGCCACTAAAATTTTCTATCGTTATTTTAAGCGCTGATTCACCTCGTACTCGGCGGTCAGGGAAAGCATAGTGAAGAAAGTCACATGCTTATTTTTTTTTAAATGAGTGTATTATGTGAAATCTGCTAACGTGTAAAAGAACAGAAAAAACAGCGGTGAACTTTTCGCTTCTCTAGAGTCTTTAATGGAAGACGGAAAACTTGGATCCAGCTGTGGGGCATAGGCTATCACTTTACTTTGACTTCTAAACTTCTACTGTTATAATAATATCTACCACTTTGCATGAAATGTATTCCTAGATGTACATATTAAAATTCAGTATCGTTGCATATTAATCTCAAATAAATTAACAATGCTTGGTCCTTCGAGCCATATAATGGTTTTGGGGCTTTTCACCTCAGACGTAATTTGATAAAGAAGTGTAACTAATATAATGTTTCAGATTCGGGCGTGTGCACATCGTCAGACGAAGAAGCGAGCGCGTCTGCGCCCGGCGGGGCAACTACGCGAGTGGAAACGATTGACGATGGGCCCTTTGCATTTCGTAGGAAGCCTGGCTGCTATTATGAGATGGTTGGTAGATAAATAAATAAATATAAAATAAAAATATTAAAATAAAAAAGCCTTTTATTCCATGCTAAATAAGTTTTACAATATAATTTTTTTACAATGTAATTTACATTTTATAAAGGAAATTGTAATTATAAATTTAGATTTTTTTTAGATTTTAATACATTGATTTATTTCTATACTGTTGAATGAATTTGATTGAGTTATGGGTGCGTTTGGCGGAAAAAAGCACTAGCAAGCGCTTATAAGCGCTGAAATAGTTTTCGGCCAGGACACGATTGCTACTTCAGTAGCGCTGACAGAATCCGCCATTTTGCTTATTTAATTTTTTTGTTTTGAAGTAGAGTTTATAAGTTTTGTGCAATATTAGTTTTAAGTAATATAATGACATGAATAAACATATACATGTTATTAAAAATTCATGATTGGTAAGTTTTTAATATGAATTCTTTACAAACATATGTTTAAATTAGGTTAGGTTCCCCGGTTAAACCCTTCCCCGGTTAACATCGTGTCCTGGAGGAAAATAGCTACTTACGATTTGACAGCGCTTACCGCTTACGATCGCCATTTTGCTTACAAGCGCTTGCTAGCGCTTTTTTCTGCCAAACGCACCCAATAATTAATGTCATAATTTTTAGTATGATTACTATTTTTCATAATATTTGGTTAAAATTTACATTTATTAATTTAATTTAATATGCATCACTAATAACATTAATATTTTCAATCTATGTAATTGATTTATAAATTTTAAGCGATTATTTTATTTTATTACATTATTATATTATATTATTTTAAAAAATTAATTTAAATTAGTTGCAAATTGACAAAATATTTTAATTTATAATTTATGAAGGATCTATATACTCATTTGTGTTTGTTTGCCTTGCATGGACCTCCCTTAGGTGAAGGCCTCCTCCAAAAATTTCCATTTGTCTCTGTTTTTTTGCTATTTGTGTCCAACGTGGTACTGCGATCTTTTTTATATTATCTTCCCAGTCCCCAGTCCTGGGATCTTTTTTATATTATCTGTCTGCCTGGACGTCTTTTTCCTGGAGGGCCATTCCATGTGGTTATGATGGAAGTCCACCTCTTATCTTCTAGACATGCTACGTGGCCGGCCCATCGAAATTTTAACTTTGGAGCATAACTCAGAGCATCAATAGCATTTGTGATATTTCTTATTTTTGTATGTTACTACGCTCCATGCTTCTCTGACATGTAGTTATTTTGATTTAACTTTTCTAGTAAATTTCCATGACTGGCAAGCGTATGTTAAGCAGGGAAGTATACACAAGTGCATAATTTTCTTTTTTAACCCTAGTAAAGTAAAGTAAAGTAAAGTTACAGCCTATATACGTCCCACTGCTGGGCACAGGCCTCCTCTCATTTCTGAGAGGGTTTTAGGGCAAGGAATAGTCCGCCACGCTGCCCCAATGCGTGTTGGCGAACTTCACATGTCTTCGAAATAATTTTTTTTCTTATTTTGTCAGACATGCAGGTTTCCTCACGATGTTTTCCTTCACCGCCGAGCACGTGGTAAATCAGCACTTAAAATTGCAATTAACAATTTCATTGGTGCCGGCGGGGATCGAACCCGGTTTGCTCGCGTATAGTGAAATTTACAGCGAGCGCTAACCATCTGAGCTACCACGGCTCACTTGGTTTAACCCTAGGTTTTAACCCTAGGTTGGTAGATATATATATATATATATATATATATATATATATATATATATATATATATATATATACATATACATATATATATCTTTCTTGCAGATCGGAGCATCAAGATCGTTGTAGACCGTTGCAAGCTCCGATTGCAAGCCTATTAATGGTGGTGTTCCACAAGGCTGCATGCTGGCGCCAACGCTGTTTCTTCTGCATATTAATGATATGTTGCAAACCGGCAACATTCATTGCTATGCAGATGACAGCACTGGTGATGCTCTGTATACCGGCCATGCCAATATTTCTCGGGAAACGTCTCCGAGTTCCGGGAAAAACTTGTGTCTTAAGTCGAGTCTTTGCTGAACAAAGTCTCGGTTTGGGAGCGACTAAATCTAGTCCAGTTTAACCCTCAGAAGACACAAATTTGTGCGTTAACCGCTAAAAAGAACCCCTTTGTCGTATCTCCTCAGTTTCGGGGCACTTCCCTTGTTGCCTCAGCCAGTATCGGAATTCTCGGCGTCGACATATCGAGTGACGTGCAGTTTCGTGGTCACTTGGAAGGGAAGGCCAAATTGGCCTCTAAAAAGCTTGGCGTGCTCAGCAGAGCGGGACAGTATTTCATGCCGGCAAACCGCCTGCAACTTTACAAGGCGCAGGTTTGGCCGCACATGGAATCCTGTTCCCATCTCTGGGCTGGGGCTCCCCAGTTCCAACACCTTTCACTTGACCGCATCCAGCGCAGAGCGGCTCGTTGTCGACGACCGAATGCTTTCCGATCGACTCGATTCACTGGCGCTACGAAGAGATGTTGCATCTCTGCGTATTTTATCGCATCTATCACGGAGAGTGTTCTGAGGAATTGTTCGGATTAATCCCAGCCGCCGAATTTCATGAACGCACTACGCGGCCGATACCATCAACACCATCTGGATGCTTGTCGATCCACCACTGTACGTTTCGCTAGGAGTTTTCTTCCGCGTACGACCTCTCTGTGGAATAATTCACCACCGGCGATTTTTGCGGACCGATACGACCTTCAAGAAAAGAGCTTACTCCGGGCCGGCATCACACCTGCAATGCCCCTGGTGTCGCGGTTGTTCATGGGCGGCGGTAGTCACTTAACATCAGGTGAACCGTATGCTCGTTTGCTCCCTCTATAAAAAAAATTAAAAATTACTGGTTCTCTATTATCTTCATATCGGAATAGCAATGTACGCACTGCTGCTTGACGGCAGAAATATGTAGTTTAAAAAGGCAGATAAAGAACCTATCAATACAATATTTATGTCATTAACCTGTAGCAATTTTATTTCAGCCTACGTCTACTCTTTGCGGCGACCCTGTGGATCCCGGTAGTCCATCAAAAGAAGGTCTCTACGAACATGAATTGGATGAGAGAAATAGGTAAGAAATAAATTTTAATATTCTTCGATATAGAATATCGATACTTTCTAAAGTTCAGATTGCTTTGTATACGCCCTATTTTGACGCCAACTTTCTGATTTTCAATTTTCTGAGTAACCTAGAAGTGGTTTAAGTTTTTATTGAGTGATTCAGTGAGTGATAGAAATTGCATTTTTCAGACCTAAATGACTCTAGAGCTATAATTACTTTATTAATGAAATCTGAGATTATAGGTATTCAAGGATTAGGTATGTAAGATTACAGTAGTAGTACAGTAGTTATAATAGTTTTTGGGCTATGGGGGACTCGAAAATGTGTCGAAAAGGATTTGTCTAAATATACACACTTACATTATGTGACAAGAAGTTATTAAAGGCCGAAGCAATAAAAAACCGAACGCGTGTATGTACCGCATCTTTTTTATGAGCACACAGTCCACCTGATGGTATGTGGATGATGTGGCCCATACATCTGTTCCTAATTAAAAATCAAAATGCAGATGCGTTGCCACCCCTGAGAACTAAGATGTAATTCCTCGTTTCCAGCAAAATGAGTTCCAGTCCAGTCGTACACTCACCATACGAACGAAACACAGCAGTATTAAGCCGCTATTTCACGCTGGTATTCTGTGAGAGCGTGGTCCTTCCCCGGTCGAGCCGAACCATTCGTGCTAGAACCATAATACAGCTGCAGCATGGCTCTACTGACAAGTCACGTGTGATAAATATATGAAAGTATACGAGAAACCTCGCTTTCACACGTGCTGTAGGTACATGGAAAGCAGACGTTTTGATTGAAATAATACTCGTTTTTACGGAATTTATCGCGTATATTTAACTTTTTAATACCCGACGTTTCGAGAGCTTTACAGCACCCATGGTCACGGGAAGGACTGAGATGTTTAACGTCCAGATGTCATAGTTAACCGCGGTTACCATAGATTAAAATTTAACTTTTGTTCCGATCTACACAGTATGAACTTATGGTATCATGAAGCCTTGCAGTTGTATGCTTGGGTTGGGATTTAATTTTATTTATTATAGGATCCCAAGCAGATGGTAGCACCCAGCCATCTTCTCTATTGAAATTAGGGTGTTTTTTGATTTCAATAGCCTCGCGAATCATCCTTGGAAGGAATCGGTGTTCTTTAGCGAGGATTTGTGGTCTATCAAATCTGATGTAGTGACGTGGGCGATCCTGTACATGTTCACAGACTGCAGACTTCCCGGAGCGTCGATTCTTCACATCAGCTATATGTTCTTTGACGCGGGTTTTAATTGATCTTTTAGTTTGTCCTATGTAGGAGAGACCACATTCACAATCAAGCTTGTACACTCCTGCATCTTGCAGAGGGACGTTACACTTGACTGATGGTAAAAACTGACCAATCTTCTTCGGCGGCTTGAAGTATGTTTTGATGGAAGCGCGCTTCAAGATGTAGCCAATCTTGTCAGTGACTCCTCTAACATATGGCAGTACAGCAGGTACACGCTCGACTGTGGCCGGCTTCACTCGTTCTCTGTGACGTAGGCGCGGGACCCGAAGCTTGTTGTCATGCAAAACTTGCTTGACGTGTTGGAGCTCGGCAGCCAGGTGTTTACTGTCACAGATCCCTCGTGCTCTCTGAAACAAAGATTTACCCACGGTAGCTAACTGTGAAGGATGGTGGTGAGAATCACCGTTTAAATATCTATCTGTATGGGTCTTTTTTCTATACACAGTATGGCTCAAGGTGTTATCAGGATTCCGAATTACTAACACATCTAGAAAAGCTAAGGAATTGTTTGCCTCTAACTCCATTGTGAACTGAATTTTAGAATTTATAGAGTTAAGATGGTCTAAAAATGCAGTTACTTTATCTAAAGGTAGAATTGTGAAAGTGTCGTCTACGTACCGCTTGTAGAATCTTGGATTTATGGGAGAAGTAAGCAGGGCTTTCTCCTCAAAGTCTTCCATGAATATGTCGGCGACAATGGGAGATACAGGTGAGCCCATCGCCACACCATCTACTTGCTTGTAGAACTCCTCCTTCCACAATAAGTAGCCAGATGTAAGGCAGTGTCTGAGTAATACTGCATATTCTACGGGCATGTTGTTTTCCTCCAGCCTCCTAGTTACAATTGAGATGCAGTCTTCAACAGGTAAGCATGTAAACAATGACTGCACATCAAAACTGACCATAGTTTCATTGTCTGCCAGACGCAGGTCTTTAATCTCGCTGACAAAATGGTAGGAATCCTTTATGTGTGCTCTTGTGTGTCCCCTGAGCGGTGAGAGTATTTTCGCTAAGTGTTGAGCCAATCTGTAAGTTGGTGAATCGATTTGGCTCACTATGGGACGTAATGGAGCATTGGGCTTGTGTATTTTTGGTAACCCGTACAACTTTGGTGATTTGGCGCACGTAGGTATTATCCATTTTACGTCCAGATTTAATTTTTCGGAGTGTTTCTTTATGAGGTCACTAGTTGTTTTTAGTGTGCTATTTGTTGGGTCGTTTTTAACCTTTTTATAAGTACTTACATCCGACAAAAGTTCTTGTATTTTTGAATTATAATTTGACGTATCCATGACTACCGTGGCGTTTCCCTTATCTGCGCGGAGAATCGTAAGTTCTGGTTTATTGCGTAGGTTCTTTAACGCTATAAATTCGTCTCTGGGAAGATTCGGTTTAGGCACTGAACATCGACGTAACATAGACGAAATGTCTTGACGTATCGCCTCCAAATCTTCTTTCCGCATATTGTTTTTAATTAAACAGTCCTCGACGCTACAGATAATTTCTTCGTACGGTAATCTGCGCGGACTTATAGCAAAATTTAGTCCTTTGGATAAAACCTTTATTGTTGCATCATCCAGTGTTTGTTTTGACAGATTATAGACCGCGATTAATCTATGATCTGTGTTTGTCAATGGTTGCTTTTGGTTCTGGCATTGATTCGGATGTTTGACATTTGATTTGGCCGTTAATTTTTGATATTTTTCTATATGTTTGTTTTTGCATTCGTTATATTTACTAATTTCGCGTTTATTTAATGTTTCCATGCAAAAATTATAATCAAACGTCGTTAAAACTTTCTTTAATTCACTGGATGATGTGTCTATGGATTTATTGATGACATATAGATCGGAGCGTTTTTGTTGGATTACCGCCCGTAACAACTTTTTACTCGCCTGATTTAAGATCTTAGCGCTTCCTCGAATGTCCTTTTTGGTGGATATTTTGACACACGTAGGAATGAGATTATGGTCTCGGCATCTCTTCAAGAAATTTAAGGCTGTTAGATATCTTGCGCGCTTAGTCTTTAGATCTTCTAATCGGCGTATTTTATTTGCAATTACCAGTCCGTACTGGTTTACATAATGATTTCTTATATTTACGCGAACACTACACATTGAAATAATACTCGTTTTTACGGAATTTATCGCGTATATTTAACTTTTTAATACCCGACGTTTCGAGAGCTTTACAGCACCCATGGTCACGGGAAGGACTGAGATGTTTAACGTCCAGATGTCATAGTTAACCGCGGTTACCATAGATTAAAATTTAACTTTTGTTCCGATCTACACAGTATGAACTTATGGTATCATGAAGCCTTGCAGTTGTATGCTTGGGTTGGGATTTAATTTTATTTATTATAGGATCCCAAGCAGATGGTAGCACCCAGCCATCTTCTCTATTGAAATTAGGGTGTTTTTTGATTTCAATAGCCTCGCGAATCATCCTTGGAAGGAATCGGTGTTCTTTAGCGAGGATTTGTGGTCTATCAAATCTGATGTAGTGACGTGGGCGATCCTGTACATGTTCACAGACTGCAGACTTCCAGGAGCGTCGATTCTTCACATCAGCTATATGTTCTTTGACGCGGGTTTTAATTGATCTTTTAGTTTGTCCTATGTAGGAGAGACCACATTCACAATCAAGCTTGTACACTCCTGCATCTTGCAGAGGGACGTTACACTTGACTGATGGTAAAAACTGACCAATCTTCTTCGGCGGCTTGAAGTATGTTTTGATGGAAGCGCGCTTCAAGATGTAGCCAATCTTGTCAGTGACTCCTCTAACATATGGCAGTACAGCAGGTACACGCTCGACTGTGGCCGGCTTCACTCGTTCTCTGTGACGTAGGCGCGGGACCCGAAGCTTGTTGTCATGCAAAACTTGCTTGACGTGTTGGAGCTCGGCAGCCAGGTGTTTACTGTCACAGATCCCTCGTGCTCTCTGAAACAAAGATTTACCCACGGTAGCTAACTGTGAAGGATGGTGGTGAGAATCACCGTTTAAATATCTATCTGTATGGGTCTTTTTCTATACACAGTATGGCTCAAGGTGTTATCAGGATTCCGAATTACTAACACATCTAGAAAAGCTAAGGAATTGTTTGCCTCTAACTCCATTGTGAACTGAATTTTAGAATTTATAGAGTTAAGATGGTCTAAAAATGCAGTTACTTTATCTAAAGGTAGAATTGTGAAAGTGTCGTCTACGTACCGCTTGTAGAATCTTGGATTTATGGGAGAAGTAAGCAGGGCTTTCTCCTCAAAGTCTTCCATGAATATGTCGGCGACAATGGGAGATACAGGTGAGCCCATCGCCACACCATCTACTTGCTTGTAGAACTCCTCCTTCCACAATAAGTAGCCAGATGTAAGGCAGTGTCTGAGTAATACTGCATATTCTACGGGCATGTTGTTTTCCTCCAGCCTCCTAGTTACAATTGAGATGCAGTCTTCAACAGGTAAGCATGTAAACAATGACTGCACATCAAAACTGACCATAGTTTCATTGTCTGCCAGACGCAGGTCTTTAATCTCGCTGACAAAATGGTAGGAATCCTTTATGTGTGCTCTTGTGTGTCCCCTGAGCGGTGAGAGTATTTTCGCTAAGTGTTGAGCCAATCTGTAAGTTGGTGAATCGATTTGGCTCACTATGGGACGTAATGGAGCATTGGGCTTGTGTATTTTTGGTAACCCGTACAACTTTGGTGATTTGGCGCACGTAGGTATTATCCATTTTACGTCCAGATTTAATTTTTCGGAGTGTTTCTTTATGAGGTCACTAGTTGTTTTTAGTGTGCTATTTGTTGGGTCGTTTTTAACCTTTTTATAAGTACTTACATCCGACAAAAGTTCTTGTATTTTTGAATTATAATCTGACGTATCCATGACTACCGTGGCGTTTCCCTTATCTGCGCGGAGAATCGTAAGTTCTGGTTTATTGCGTAGGTTCTTTAACGCTATAAATTCGTCTCTGGGAAGATTCGGTTTAGGCACTGAACATCGACGTAACATAGACGAAATGTCTTGACGTATCGCCTCCAAATCTTCTTTCCGCATATTGTTTTTAAATAAACAGTCCTCGACGCTACAGATAATTTCTTCGTACGGTAATCTGCGCGGACTTATAGCAAAATTTAGTCCTTTGGATAAAACCTTTATTGTTGCATCATCCAGTGTTTGTTTTGACAGATTATAGACCGCGATTAATCTATGATCTGTGTTTGTCAATGGTTGCTTTTGGTTCTGGCATTGATTCGGATGTTTGACATTTGATTTGGCCGTTAATTTTTGATATTTTTCTATATGTTTGTTTTTGCATTCGTTATATTTACTAATTTCGCGTTTATTTAATGTTTCCATGCAAAAATTATAATCAAACGTCGTTAAAACTTTCTTTAATTCACTGGATGATGTGTCTATGGATTTATTGATGACATATAGATCGGAGCGTTTTTGTTGGATTACCGCCCGTAACAACTTTTTACTCGCCTGATTTAAGATCTTAGCGCTTCCTCGAATGTCCTTTTTGGTGGATATTTTGACACACGTAGGAATGAGATTATGGTCTCGGCATCTCTTCAAGAAATTTAAGGCTGTTAGATATCTTGCGCGCTTAGTCTTTAGATCTTCTAATCGGCGTATTTTATTTGCAATTACCAGTCCGTACTGGTTTACATAATGATTTCTTATATTTACGCGAACACTACACATTGAAATAATACTCGTTTTTACGGAATTTATCGCGTATATTTAACTTTTTAATACCCGACGTTTCGAGAGCTTTACAGCACCCATGGTCACGGGAAGGACTGAGATGTTTAACGTCCAGATGTCATAGTTAACCGCGGTTACCATAGATTAAAATTTAACTTTTGTTCCGATCTACACAGTATGAACTTATGGTATCATGAAGCCTTGCAGTTGTATGCTTGGGTTGGGATTTAATTTTATTTATTATAGGATCCCAAGCAGATGGTAGCACCCAGCCATCTTCTCTATTGAAATTAGGGTGTTTTTTGATTTCAATAGCCTCGCGAATCATCCTTGGAAGGAATCGGTGTTCTTTAGCGAGGATTTGTGGTCTATCAAATCTGATGTAGTGACGTGGGCGATCCTGTACATGTTCACAGACTGCAGACTTCCCGGAGCGTCGATTCTTCACATCAGCTATATGTTCTTTGACGCGGGTTTTAATTGATCTTTTAGTTTGTCCTATGTAGGAGAGACCACATTCACAATCAAGCTTGTACACTCCTGCATCTTGCAGAGGGACGTTACACTTGACTGATGGTAAAAACTGACCAATCTTCTTCGGCGGCTTGAAGTATGTTTTGATGGAAGCGCGCTTCAAGATGTAGCCAATCTTGTCAGTGACTCCTCTAACATATGGCAGTACAGCAGGTACACGCTCGACTGTGGCCGGCTTCACTCGTTCTCTGTGACGTAGGCGCGGGACCCGAAGCTTGTTGTCATGCAAAACTTGCTTGACGTGTTGGAGCTCGGCAGCCAGGTGTTTACTGTCACAGATCCCTCGTGCTCTCTGAAACAAAGATTTACCCACGGTAGCTAACTGTGAAGGATGGTGGTGAGAATCACCGTTTAAATATCTATCTGTATGGGTCTTTTTTCTATACACAGTATGGCTCAAGGTGTTATCAGGATTCCGAATTACTAACACATCTAGAAAAGCTAAGGAATTGTTTGCCTCTAACTCCATTGTGAACTGAATTTTAGAATTTATAGAGTTAAGATGGTCTAAAAATGCAGTTACTTTATCTAAAGGTAGAATTGTGAAAGTGTCGTCTACGTACCGCTTGTAGAATCTTGGATTTATGGGAGAAGTAAGCAGGGCTTTCTCCTCAAAGTCTTCCATGAATATGTCGGCGACAATGGGAGATACAGGTGAGCCCATCGCCACACCATCTACTTGCTTGTAGAACTCCTCCTTCCACAATAAGTAGCCAGATGTAAGGCAGTGTCTGAGTAATACTTTCTACAAGCGGTACGTAGACGACACTTTCACAATTCTACCTTTAGATAAAGTAACTGCATTTTTCACACAGATCATAACACAGATCATAGATTAATCGCGGTCTATAATCTGTCAAAACAAACACTGGATGATGCAACAATAAAGGTTTTATCCAAAGGACTAAATTTTGCTATAAGTCCGCGCAGATTACCGTACGAAGAAATTATCTGTAGCGTCGAGGACTGTTTATTTAAAAACAATATGCGGAAAGAAGATTTGGAGGCGATACGTCAAGACATTTCGTCTATGTTACGTCGATGTTCAGTGCCTAAACCGAATCTTCCCAGAGACGAATTTATAGCGTTAAAGAACCTACGCAATAAACCAGAACTTACGATTCTCCGCGCAGATAAGGGAAACGCCACGGTAGTCATGGATACGTCAGATTATAATTCAAAAATACAAGAACTTTTGTCGGATGTAAGTACTTATAAAAAGGTTAAAAACGACCCAACAAATAGCACACTAAAAACAACTAGTGACCTCATAAAGAAACACTCCGAAAAATTAAATCTGGACGTAAAATGGATAATACCTACGTGCGCCAAATCACCAAAGTTGTACGGGTTACCAAAAATACACAAGCCCAATGCTCCATTACGTCCCATAGTGAGCCAAATCGATTCACCAACCTACAGATTGGCTCAACACTTAGCGAAAATACTCTCACCGCTCAGGGGACACACAAGAGCACACATAAAGGATGCCTACCATTTTGTCAGCGAGATTAAAGACCTGCGTCTGGCAGACAATGAAACTATGGTCAGTTTTGATGTGCAGTCATTGTTTACATGCTTACCTGTTGAAGACTGCATCTCAATTGTAACTAGGAGGCTGGAGGAAAACAACATGCCCGTAGAATATGCAGTATTACTCAGACACTGCCTTACATCTGGCTACTTATTGTGGAAGGAGGAGTTCTACAAGCAAGTAGATGGTGTGGCGATGGGCTCACCTGTATCTCCCATTGTCGCCGACATATTCATGGAAGACTTTGAGGAGAAAGCCCTGCTTACTTCTCCCATAAATCCAAGATTCTACAAGCGGTACATAGACGACACTTTCACAATTCTACCTTTAGATAAAGTAACTGCATTTTTAGACCATCTTAACTCTATAAATTCTAAAATTCAGTTCACAATGGAGTTAGAGGCAAACAATTCCTTAGCTTTTCTAGATGTGTTAGTAATTCGGAATCCTGATAACACCTTGAGCCATACTGTGTATAGAAAAAAGACCCATACAGATAGATATTTAAACGGTGATTCTCACCACCATCCTTCACAGTTAGCTACCGTGGGTAAATCTTTGTTTCAGAGAGCACGAGGGATCTGTGACAGTAAACACCTGGCTGCCGAGCTCCAACACGTCAAGCAAGTTTTGCATGACAACAAGCTTCGGGTCCCGCGCCTACGTCACAGAGAACGAGTGAAGCCGGCCACAGTCGAGCGTGTACCTGCTGTACTGCCATATGTTAGAGGAGTCACTGACAAGATTGGCTACATCTTGAAGCGCGCTTCCATCAAAACATACTTCAAGCCGCCGAAGAAGATTGGTCAGTTTTTACCATCAGTCAAGTGTAACGTCCCTCTGCAAGATGCAGGAGTGTACAAGCTTGATTGTGAATGTGGTCTCTCCTACATAGGACAAACTAAAAGATCAATTAAAACCCGCGTCAAAGAACATATAGCTGATGTGAAGAATCGACGCTCCGGGAAGTCTGCAGTCTGTGAACATGTACAGGATCGCCCACGTCACTACATCAGATTTGATAGACCACAAATCCTCGCTAAAGAACACCGATTCCTTCCAAGGATGATTCGCGAGGCTATTGAAATCAAAAAACACCCTAATTTCAATAGAGAAGATGGCTGGGTGCTACCATCTGCTTGGGATCCTATAATAAATAAAATTAAATCCCAACCCAAGCATACAACTGCAAGGCTTCATGATACCATAAGTTCATACTGTGTAGATCGGAACAAAAGTTAAATTTTAATCTATGGTAACCGCGGTTAACTATGACATCTGGACGTTAAACATCTCAGTCCTTCCCGTGACCATGGGTGCTGTAAAGCTCTCGAAACGTCGGGTATTAAAAAGTTAAATATACGCGATAAATTCCGTAAAAACGAGTATGATTTCAATGTGTAGTGTTCGCGTAAATATAAGAAATCATTAGACGTTTTGATGTCGTTGTAAATTACAACTGCTACCGTAATACTTGCACATTCTACGCTCATGTTTGATGTGCTCCAATTTTTACATTAAATATGCATACAAATATTCAATAGTGTGTTACACATAATACTTTAAGTGCATTTTGTAGTCTTAGCGTTATAGCATGGTGCTGATGACAGATCACTAGAACCGTAACTTGCGTGCGTTTGCGAGATACTACAATTTTTTTTAATAATAATATAAAACCCTTGAATTTCGTCTATTAATTTTTATATGACTATTAGCTCGCCTATTGTAGTTTTCTTTTTACTAATAAAATTATAAAAGTTTAATTTATTTCACATACGTACGCAGTTACGTACTATGCTTACTAGTAGTAATTTTTTTAATTAATAGAGATGTGCCTCACAATCGGAGGTAAGAACTGTCAAGCGAATACAACCGCAAAATATAAGAAATACCATTATATTCATGTATACTAAATGATGCATATGCAAGATGATTTTGTGACCAGGATTAAGAAAGGAATGCTTCGGTGATTTGGTCATGTGTAAAGAATGAATGAGGAAAGAGTGACAAAGCAAATTTATATGGCAGATGTAAACGGCCGAGGCGGGAAGGGACGCCCTAGGAAAAAGTTTATCGACCAAATTGGCGATATTTTGAAAATGGGCCACGTTAGAAGTACCCTTAACCGACGAGCATGTATGCGTAGAGATATATGGATGTAAAGGATGCGAAAGAGGTATGTCAGGATCGTGCCAAATGGAAGTCCGTAGTCTCTGCCTACCCCTCTGGGTGACAGGCGTGAGTGTTTATGTATTATGTATGTTATGTATACTAAATTTAAGCAGCATACGATTTATGTACCACATTATAAACAAATAAACACAGAAAACGATAACATTAAAAAAAGAAATTAAATAATTTTATATTTATTACGGCATTTATGTTGTTCTCGCTTAAAGTAACTTCGAAGGTGAAAAGTTACTTACTTACCCCAACTCTATTTCTAATCTATATAAATCACCTCACCTATCTAAGCATTGAAGGTGGTAAAATTTACTCTTACGCCGACGACACTGCGATGGTTTTTTCTGGAACTTCGTGGAAACAAGGTGTACGAGACGTTATTATACAGAGACATATTTGTTTTTGAATGTACCGGACATTCAAAAACAAATGAATGAACCGTCAATACTTTTTTTAAGTGTACAGGTTCAAACGAACGAATAATGAATGATTGACACATGTCTAATTGTTTCATTTCTAAACACGCTCAATTGTAATCCGTGTTATGCCATAACGTTAAGACCATGAAAGTTAGAGAACAGGAGAATGACTCACCGGAGAAAATAGTGTCCAGAAATATGGACACCATAAGTGAGGCGCTATGATCGCTCGAGGTTCGGTCAATAAAAGTCATTTTGAGTCTATTTTTCAGATGCTAAACCACTTGCACATCCACGCACAATAAAATATTTCTCCTTTTTTTATGTTTCTTTTTGTCAAAAATTACAAAATTACGGAGCATGAAAGTTTTCTCATTAAAAATAAAATGAAAATTTGTACATTATTCAACTAACTTCATGTACTTACTCTCTCGTACGTATTCGTACTCATAAACAGCTAACTTCGCAGTCACTACTCACCGACGTCAGCGCCGCTATTCATTCTACAATTTTCATGGACAGACGGGTTATGCTTTAGTACGTAGTGATTGTTCTCTTGTTCTCTAACCTTCATGGTTAAGACTATAGTTGACTCTTATAAAAATAACGAATGCCACATAGTGTTTAATTCACTTACGCCGCCCAGATCACCACGGTTTTAAATTTAGATATATAAATCCGTTGTATGAAACAAGTAAAAGTGAAATGGACATTTGTATCATCAGGTTCACGCTGACATCCTTACGGCAGCCGTACACGCGTTGCGTGGGGTTCGCTCGACGAAGGCTGGGCCGCGGCGGCCGCGTGCTGTTGGATCGTATAGCCACGCCGCTCGACGACCTGTGGCCGCGGCTACCCTTCGCCTTCCCCGCGTCCAGCGAGCAGCGCGCCTTGCGCGACGAGGAGGTAAGTGCTGAACGTACGCGCGCTGCGTGCACTGTGCACTGTGCACTGTTGCCGGGCCGTGTGGCCACACCGCTCGACGACCTGTGGCCGACTTAATTTACTTATGTTGTAGGATTCTTTAAAAGCGACAGTAGCCGAATGGTTGAGTTACAGACTGCGAAATTATCGTTAGGTCGTGGGTTCGTAACTGCCATTCCACTACAGTTGTGAAGCACAAGCTCAACTGGAGTGTTTAACGGGAATATTAGTACCGTTAATTCCACTGCTAGTGCTTTTTAAATAAAATAAATCTACTAGTACAATAACAATTTATTTTTGGGTGCATTAAAAATGTATCTGCAGTTTAAGTATTTGAACTAATCTTCAGTGTTTCAAATTACAGGTGGAGTTGGAAACAAAAGCACATCGAAGTCCAAAGGAAATGAAACGGGATTATCATACGAGTGGAAAGTATCCATGGCGACATGCTTTCCGACGGCATCTCGCCAGATTTCCTGGCTTATGGACCAGCGATATCAAACCCGATATCGACGTCAAACCTGACGGTGACGGCGACGTCAGGCTGGACATCGACGTCAAACCCGAAAGAGACATCGATGTCAGGCCCGATGTCGACGTCAAACAGGAGCCAATGAACGTCGATGGACTGTTACCGGACGATATATTACCTCAAGATGTTAAAAGTGATATTAGTGTTAGTGCGAGAACTATAGACAGTGTGATTAAGGAAAATCTAAAGTGTATGATCAGGAAGAGATCATGGAGTGGGTGCAGTGATAGCAGTTATGATTCAGATGAAAGTTTGCAGCCAGTGGAGAAAGAGTTTGAACAGTTCATTGATGAGGTTAATAAAAAATGGTAAGCATTTTTTGAAAATTGGTAATACAGAGATTTAACTCTTGTTTTAAATTTCAAAGTAATAAACAACCTTAGTTTGATCAGTGGCGAAGCTAGGGCTCCAAACTAGGGCAAGCCCAAGATATAGTTTTGTTGTTTTTAGCAGTTTTATAAAAATACACCAATCTTGATCTATCTCCACTCTTCAGTTTCATATTCAGTGCTGTCAAGGATGTGTTTAACAAAGCTGACAGAAGGCATACCTACTGCTAGATAGATTGTATGACATATCAGCAATTGCATACTTTCGTTGCCTTTGAAAAAAGCCGTTTTAGTTTGCTTAAGCGAAAGAAAAGGATATTTACATACAATACTATATATGAACAAAGTACAAACAAACTATGTACAAAATTAAAAAACAAAAATATTTATATTCTAAATTGGATGGTCTCTCTTAAGAAAATATTTGATTATGTCCATGTAAAATGTTGGTGCATGTTTTAATTGTTCCAATAACTGTTTTTCAATTGCGATAATTGATAAGTCTGGAAGACGCTCTTGACCTTGTGGATTATCTTAACAAAATTTAAAGATTTTAACTTTTACTCGCTGATTAGCACTTTAACACACTTCAATTCATCACAAGGATTACTATTATCCTCCATTTTCACTAACAATCTTTAAAAAAGCATAAATTTTCAACAGACACAACTAATACAAACGGAGTAAACATTGAAATGAGAAGTGAACTTGCATACGTATCGCCCGCGCGCCCCCGCACTCGGTAACGACTTCACAAGAAAGCTGGGCTTTTGGTGCATACTAATTTGCTATGTAAACATTTCGTAGTTATATTTCATTATACTACATTTTGCCACAGGTTAGAAAGGGAGTAATCGTCTTCTCGAAAGCCCGGTAAAAAGCCAACGCGTGCGAGAGAGACGACTTATCGCTCAAATCAACTCCTTGCTTTCATTACTTTTGACAGTCCATTGCGTGTTCGCTTTGAGACAGAGAGAACACGAATCAGTGTATTTAGAATTGAAAGCAAACTGCCAAGTGTTAACATTACCCTGTCAGAACAGTTGCCCTGTGTAGAACAGAGGAGCGCGCGGGAAATTTGAACTAGTTTGAAACATTTTACGAGTTATTTTATTAGTTGATATTATGGATTGAGCGGTTTGAAAGGGCAAGCCTGGCTTTTCGGCTTCTATGAAGGCTTCGCCACTGAGTTTGATAGTCATTAGCACCACTAAAATTGTTAATTGTTATTACTTACTTTATAAGTATTCATTTATTATGTGCTCTGTAATGAAGAAAGTGGTAAAAAAATCATATGAATTATGTTTGCCAATTTTCACCAGAGGCTTCAGTGAGCTCTTTCTTGCTAAAATAACTATCTCAGAAATGAGAGGAGGTCTGTGCCCGGTAGTACGACATATTAAGGTTGACACATTCATTTAAAAAAAAGAATTTTTGTTGTATTTATATTTGCTATTTTTTTTTTAAAGTCTTGTGGAAACATACTTCGTATTTTTTCAGGTTACATTTTCGGCCAAAAACACCACCGCCTTCGCCCCCACATGAATCTAAGCCTCCAGATGACCAATTCCCTATCGCTTTGGACACACCGTTTTCTGTTGAGTTAAGGTTTGCAGAGCAGCCCCCATCAGAAGTTTTGGACTCATTTACGACCTCAGAATTTACGTTAGGAGACTTATATCCGGAGCCCTTGAACCCTGAAGTAGACAACAGTGGCAGTAGTCTAGACATAAGTGGAGATGATTTACTTAATGAAAACTTCACAGGTCTTACTGAAGCACAAGTTGAAAGTATTCTATCGGAAACAGACTTGAAAGCTTTAGAAGATGTTGACTTGACTAAAGACGACAAGAAAATTGCAATTACTGATGATATACTGGAGGAACTTGTGAAGGATGTTGAAAAGGATCCTTTTTTATTGCAAGGCCAGAGCTTGGATGGGCGTGCCGGCTCTGGCCCGAGGCGAAAGAAGGCAGGGGAAGCGTTCGGATCGACCGTCGTACATATATCGGCTGATAAGGAACCTATATATGTGGACAAACCCGAGGTCAAGTCGCCCCCCACGCCACCGCTCATCGAAACGCCCAAGGAGGTACGAGCACCAGCGCAGCCGGTGCCCACCTCCAGCATCATCGTGGAGGAGGTCAACGACGTTCCCCACATCAAAGTGGAGAAGAAGAGGAAGGAGGACACTATTGAGGAGATCCAGCTGGCGTCTGGAGTCCAGCTGAAAACAGTGCAAACGAAACACTCGCCGCTGAAGAAGCACATAATTACTTCGGCTGCACACAGAAGGAGCAATGAGGTTGTGGTGACTTCACAGGAGGCACCACAGCCACAAATTGTGACTGTAGCTGTTTCTGAGAATTTGAAGGTATTTATTCTGTTTTTAAGATATATTTTATAACTTGTGAATCTTTAATCTGTAAGTCTGGCTTTCTTCTTGTGTATATGGGAATCAGAAATGTATAGATTGAGCCCATTGTCCTGCTTTTGATAAGTATCTTAGTTAATAATTAGAATTGGGTTAGAACAATCTCCTTTTTTTTAAATTTTAACATTTAATCTTAAAATTTTTGACTTACTTCAATTGTTGGATAACAGTTATCCATCGAGTAAATTATAAGTAAAGCTTATTGAATATAAATTTTCAATTTGTTGGTGCATTTTATCCTATGAATAAATTTTAACTGAGGATTGAAAAGTCAACCGTAAATTATATATTATACAGGGTTACAGGTTAAGTCGACCTAATATCCTTTAGGACGTTGTAGTTTACATCATTTCTGGCTGTTTCGACTATGACACACCATACCCCAAACTTAACCGTTTTCAAGATATTGGATATTTAAGATTTTCATAAAAAAAATTTGTTTGTTATACCATATTTTTTTCTCAACAAATGAGTCCAAATTTGATAAAGAAGGTATAACCTACTACCACAACGCTCATTATGAAGCCCTGAAAGAACAGGGAAATCCCAACACGAAATGGATAGAGGGGTCACAAAGACGATTCAGCTTGAATATATGGATAGGCATGATATCGAACCGTTTGATTGAGCTTCACTTTCTACTTGACAATTTAAATGGAAAACACTACGGAAACTTTTCAAGACAAGATTTATCCGCCTTACTGGTTGATTTAACACACAATCAGATTGGAGACATGTGACTTCCGCATTACGGTTGCCCTGCATATTTCAAGAGAAACGCTATACAATGGGTAGAGTCAAGTGATAAATTTGACGCATGAGCAATGTTATTTTTTAATACTATCTGTGAGCGTTCCATCTAAGGTTTTTCTAGGAATCCTGGTAATACCCTATATTGTTATACCTTGTTGGATAGCTGCCATAGATTTTTTTCAAATATTCCTCAAAGAAAAAAATACTTTGTACAAATTTATTTCTTTTTTTAACTATCGATCGTTTACTGCGAACCAGATTATATATTTACCTAAGATCTTGGTGTTTTTAACATAATAAAGCAACTTATCTACTACACAAAAATTATAAGAAAAATAAAACAAGATGCAAAAACTACAAAAAAATAATACAATAGACAAAAAACTGGCAATTTTAATAAAATTTTTAAATAACCTGTAATACTGTTAAGTTTGAGGTATGGTGTTTCGTAGTCGAAACAGAAATGATGCAAACTACAACCCCCTAAAGTATCTAGGTCAACTTAACCTGTATATTTGTCTATAAATGTGCAGCGTAAAAGATGAGAAAAGTCTGGTTTTGCCAATCGACTTGCGTATCGTTTGCCGTAAATCTTTCGTACATTAGGGCCAGCTCATATCCAGCCGTGGACACGTACGAACTGACGAAGAAAAGGTTATTTTATACAGTTTGCGTCCGTCAGGTGCGGCTGGCGAGCCAGGCGAGGGAAGCCAATCAGGCGAGCGTGACGAGCGGCGGCGGCGGTGGGCCGGGCGCCGTGGTGGGGCTGCTGCAGAACGGGCCCTTCGCCGCCGTCGCACTGCCCGTGCCGCCGCGCGACCTCGGTGAGCACGCACGCACGCATACGCACACGCACACCCACGCAGTGCAATCATATGCATTAATGATTGCCTCATTAGTCTAATGCTCGTAAGCGAGATGCTACCTTATGATCCGAGATCCGAATGCTGGTTGAGAACAAAATCGGTGATTGGGTTTTTCTACTAAGAAATTCTAAAAAGAATCCCAGAATCGGAAAGTTATAAGTATATAAGTAGCTCGGCAAGTGCGTGAATCCAGATTTTTGTTCCATCGGACTATGAGAATGAGGGAATAAAAATTGCACTGATTCCGCACACACTCGTGCCCTATAACCCGATCCTGCGCAGATGAGTAATATCGGTTAAGACTTACCGCAGTGACCGAAATTAACCACTCAAGACTTTGACAGTTCATTAAACCAATTAGTCAAACCTATGGTCAAGCCAAAGAGTATAGTAGGTTTGGCCAAAGACAATTTTTTTAAATGAAGGTAAATATAACTTAGAGTCATTACCACGGTCTTAACCAAAAATAAAAATTATCAACAATTAAAATATCGAATTATTTGTATGAAGGTCACGTGAGCGCTATAGAAATGATTGTGAGACGTTGTTGACAAATAAAATGTTTAATGAAATAGTACAGTAAAAATAGAATTTAACATTGCACGAAATTTCCGATTCAATTCTATTTTTTATGAGGTTTAGCATGACTTATTCAGCATAAAATCACAAAATGTCGACAGATCCAGGTGGCGCTTCAAGCGCAATCTTGAAAAAACGTTTTCAGCCGATATCTCAGTAACTATGCACTGTAAGGCAAAAGTTATACAAACAATTAGTGTAGAAAATAAAATTTCGCATCTTTTGTTTCCAGTAAATTTTTTGTAAAACTTACCGTTTACGATTTATGGCCCATTTAATGAACAGGTGGCGCTTCAAGCGCCATCTTGAAAAAACATTTTTAGCCGATATCTCGGAAACAATGCACGTTAAGGCAAAAGTTATACAAACAATTATTGTAGAAAATAAAATTTCGCATCTTTTGTTTCCAGCAAATTTTTTTTGTAAAACTTACCATTTACGATTTATGGCCCATTTAATGAACCGGTTTTTCTATCGCGGCCAATGACTCTTGAAATATTAGAATCAATAAAATGCATAAATTTATTTTGAAAGATCAGTTTATTATTCCAAAACTTTTGTTTGAAACTTTTTTTCTAACATTCATGCTTTTTGAGTCATAGGACGTTTCATGTCACGCATCACCTGCCGATCGTTACCCGCCGAGCTCGGCCGACGCTCGGCAGGTAACGCGGCAGCTACTTTATGATTAAGAACCCGGATTTTATTGCTATTATTTCGGGGAATTCCAAGTAGGACGTCATTATTGTTTACTAACTACGACTTACGGAGTCTCATTTTTGAAATTCGAGTTATAGGGTATAAATATCTATTAACAATATTTCGTAGGGAAATAAAATTTTCTTCGAGTTACAAAGTCTAATAATTCGAGATACCGCGTATTTATTTAGGGGTTCAGCGGAAGGGAATGGCAATTTTTTCGACTTACTGAGGATTTCAACTTAACGAGGTTCGAGTTATAGAGATTCCACTGAATATCATAACACGCATATATTTTTTTTAAGTAGAGCGTGTCTATCAGCAACTTAATATTACCAAGTTTTTAAGTTTATATGGGAACTATATAATAATATAATTATTTTTAAATGTTATTTATAATCTTATCTATGGTTTCGAGTAAACTTAGTGATCATATACTCTTTGGTTCTAAGGCGTCCCTCTAAATATTAGTATACTCTTTGGCGCGGTCTAACAAGGAGACATTGACGTCTCCATATGGAAACGCCGAGCTTTCAAGGGTTAAGTCAGGACATTATTATATGCACTAATTCTGCTATATTATATAGACAAACATCGTACACAAAGCAACTGTACCAATTTTATATTTACACATCATTACATATGTTAACGTGGAAGAGCCACTTTATCCCAGATTAGCAGCGGTTTCACCCGCGTATCCATCTCTCATCATATATATCACGCGCCCAAGCCGCGCGACATGACACCTCGCTTATAGAGAGACGTTCACCGCTGATTTCTCTCGATTCTCATCAGCTGGCTAGGTGTCGTTCGCGCGCCGAGCCGAGTATTGAATTATTTTAATTTTTCGTTATCTCTTAAACTATGCGTCCAAATAACATGCTCTAAAGAGAATTTTATCTTCATAAAGTTGTCTCAATGATGAAGTAGCTTTCGTTCGTAGGAATTAATATACCGTCTAATAATAACTGTTATAAATCACTTATTTCAATATATGTTTATCATAAAACACCTTATTGTGGCTTATGCATCTGAAATAGACATATGGTGGTATCAAGGACTTTTTTTTAGACGGAGGAAAGATCTATATTTTGTAGAACGTTGTATTTCCGTACCACTAACCATTACGCCAGCACACGCGGCTAAATCATTTTGGGAGCGCTTTTTCTTCTGACTTTCCAAAAAAAAAAAAACAGTATTTGAGGTTAGCTGAGAGGTGTATATTATGCTAGATAGTATATACTCATGAATCTGGCTATAAAATGCAAAAAGATTATTTTAAATCGGACTAGTAGTACTAGAGAGTAGAGATAAGCGTTTTTAAAAAAACGAAAAAAAAAACACTTCCGCTTTATTATATTATAAAATATATAGTAATATATAGTAATATAGTATATAGTATAGATTAAAAGGATGAAACAACATAGTGAATGACGAGAACTTGGGACCTTTTTAAACTGGTTAAGAGGTATTTTAGACCTCAGGAGTGAAATCATCATCTTCTGCATAATCATCATCATCTGCAATCTGATCTTTGATTCTGAATCGAGATTATGTATACTCTGTACTCTGTTTTAGATAAACATCCATAATATGGGTTCTTTAGGGGTAAAATTAATTGATGATTACATTTTGTACATCAAACAATAATGTGCGAAAAAATACATCTATTTCAATACCTTTTATTTATAAAGAATAAAATATTTATTAAAATATTTTTTTGAAGAAAATAGTGATTTTGTGTATTAAAACGCCTATAATTTAATCTACATTCAAATTTAAATCTTTAGTGTGTTATCGTAACCTCTCTTTCAGTTACGGCAAGCGCGGGTAACGCAGTGCCGACAAGCAACATCGTTAACGTGGGAACAATTGGCACCGTGGGCAACGTTGGCTCAGTGGGTAGTGTCGCAAATACCACGACGACGAGAAGAGTCGCCGCCCCGTTGGTCCAGTTAGCCCCAGCTGCACTCGGTCACAAACCACTGCAGTTACATCCTCCACCAGCGGTAGTAGTCGCTCCACACGTGCACCATGTGCCCTCCAGTAAACTCAAAGTACTCCACGCTCATCCACTTACCCATACACAGCGAGCTCAACTCTTACAGAATCGTTCCCTCGCGCAACTTCCAACGGTCGTATCGTTAGCGGCCCTTGGAGATGGAAAACCCCTTCTAAAAGCCGCTCCAGGCTCTGTTACCCAATTCTTCGAGATCAAGAGCGGCCAATTAGCAAAAGGGGGGCCTCATTTAGTGAATGTTGTAAGGCAACCGCCACCTGGCAAAACTACAGTCGCGCGGCTCGATATCAATGATGCGAGGAAACGCCAAGTTGTATTTGATGGTGCGTTAAAAGGTAACGTGGCTACAGCGACACGGCCTCATCGGGTCAGCGTTAGTCTGGACGGAAGGCAAATCGTCCGAGCGGCGTTACCAGTGCGAGCCCCGAACGTCCGACATCAGATCCACTTGAAAAATCGGACCCTGCAAGTCGCTGCGCCCTTGGCTAGGACATCATCGGAGCCCTCGACGTCTATAACGATAGCGGCACCGTCGAAGACATCGATACCGAGTTCCGTAGTCGCGAATCTGTTGCAGAAGAATGTGCAGTTACCGAAGGGGGGTCAGAAGATCGCCATCTCGGGGCCTGGTGGGCTGGCGGGCAACGTGCAAGCAATCGCTTTTTCAACTGCGCAGTTGAAAGCGAGGCAAGCGAGGCTTATAACTCAGCCACGAGCGGCGCCTGTTGCGTGAGTATTGTTTTCTTCTTTAAATATTTGTAATTTTTCTGATTTTTTTTATTCCAATGTTTTGTAATACCTATATGAGGAATTTTAAAAAAAGACGAAATATCATTATGGGGCATTTGGCGAGGGGATTGTCAACCGCAGCTTTTTATTATTTTTGCTTGTTATGAAGATGTTGCTGGCCATTATCAGTTTCGATTTCTCTCTGTCGCCTGTTACGACATCCACGGGACGATATGGGATAGTGAATATTCTTACACCGCCGCTACAACTATGGCAAAATACATGTCAGGCAATCTATGGGGGAGGCCAATGTTCAGCAATGGACTTTTTATAGGCTGTAATGAATAGGGTATTTACTATATCTGTTTGGGTTCAAAATTATGACGACTCAGTGGCGCAGTGGCTTAACAATGACTGGCTGCGTTGGGTTCGAATCCCGCACGGAACAAGTATTAGTATGGCCTACATATAGTTGCTCCGGGTCTGGATGTTTGTCCTTGTGCAATTTATGTTTGTTAACTGCCCCCACGATACAGGAGAAAATCTTAGTGTAGGGGAACGTTTTTTAAAAAAAAATATGTAAACGAAAGTGATAAATATACATAAATATTAATAAGATAAATAAATAAAATGGAAGCCCTCTCCAGGGAAATGGTGGAGGGTTAGGGAGAATGGGAGAGAAACCGGTGGGCAATGCGGGGGCAGTATCTAGGAGCATCGGCTTTTGCATTTGAGAATAATTATCATTATTATGTTTAATTTATTTTAGCCTCTTTCTCTTTATAATGTTTGGTGTAACATATTTATATATTGTATTGGATGCTACAAAGTGGCTGTGTAACTGTTGCTGTTAAAGCAGATTAAAGTAAAGTCCACTGCTGAACATAGGTTTTTCCATAGGTTGCCTTATCATCATTCATCATCATTACAGACAGCCCTTTACAAGTCTATTGCTTAACACAGGTTGTTGTGGTTGTTGGAATGTTACAAAGCATGGTCCTGAGTCACGTACATTCATCGATTTCTTGCATGTCTTATCAGGTCTTCACTCCATCTAGTAGGGGGGGGGGGTTGCTCTACACTACCCCTACCGGTCTGTGGCTGCCATTCGGGAACCTTGCCTTATAGGGGGGAACAACTATGATAAGTGCCACGCTTGACGAGCGGGTTGGAAACTGCAGTTTTGTATTTTCTAGGAGACGCTGCCGCGTATCTCCTGATTCATTTGGTTTCGTTCTGTATTGTTCTGTTCCGCTTTTTTACGGCACTCATGGGGCGTAGTAGATTTTATTATAGCGCCCTTCGATTAACAATACCAACTGGATAACGGGTCACGTACAAAATGATAGCTAAATACTGTCCGCATGAATATAAACTATGAAAAGACATAAATTAAATAACATAAAATGTGAAATCAACTTTAAGTTATAACAAATAAAGTTCTTTTTCGCGTTATTGCCTTGCGAGCTACACCCTCACGTGCAAGAGCTCACATCTCATGTGCGCTCTTATTTACTGAGATGGATTTCTTGCGCCGACCCGACATCTAGTTGGTATTGTTGATCGAAGATAGCGCCGCTGAACGTCGCGTGTAACTGTATTATAATGATTTATATAGAATGTGAATGTGGTTACATTTCAGTGAAATCGTGGAGGCGACGAGCGCTGGCGTGGCGGTGGCGTCGTCCTCGGGGCTGGCGAGCGGTCTCGGCAGTGGGCTGGCGGGCGCGGCGCCGCTGGAGGCGGGCGGCGCGGCGGACGCCGGCGAGCCCGCCAGCAACGGCGCCGTGCGGCGGCGCGCCGCCGACGCGCTACCCATGGAGGTCACGTGACGGCCGGCCGCCCGCACGCTCGCGCCCGCGCCCGCACCATCGCCCGTCCTCGTCTTCTAGCCCGCGCCCACCGCCCCCGCCCCCACCCGCCGCCTCCGCTAGCCGAACGCTCCCCAAGCCTCACGCCGGATTGTGTTTTGTACATATGATTTGTTTTTAAGAAACGTGTGATATTAAAGAAGTAATGATGCCTACATTTAATGTATTAGTTAATGCACTCTCTAGTTAATTTTTGTTTTCGCGAGATATTCGGAACGAAATGGGGGTAGCGCGGGAAACGTGATGTGTAACGACGATTCAAAAGAAGAAATAGATAAATCGACAATATTTATTTCTTTTTATTTTGTTTGATTATTTCACCGATGATTCTGTACAGAACTTGAAGTCCGAGGAGTTGAGGCAAACGGCCGATGTGGAAGGCCCTAAAGAACCCAAAAAAATGCAAAGTTAAATATTATTTCACGTGAATATAATATGTTATTCATTACTTGATACCAAATATAATTTCATCGCTTCAACTCTTCTGTATCCATGTATATTATGTTTATAGCGACGTTTGTAAGGAAAAACAAGGAATAATTTTAAGCAATTACTTATCTCTCTAGGTATTTATTAATTACAAAAAATTTTTTTACATCGAATTGAATTGCAAAAAAAAAAGTATGAAACCAGTCATGATAATCATTCCTTTTAGTGTATAATAACATGTCACGGTGAATTCTAACAGGTGGTTATTGTGTTAATCCCAATTAAATCTACGTTTCTGAAAGTTATTCTAATAATTATTACCTTACGTAACGTTTTTGCAGTGTTGCTTGTATACACATTAATAAATTTCGATGAAAAACGTTGCAGCGATACATTGGTTTTAAAACCGTAATTTCAGAGTCACATTTAAAATGTTTTCGGTTATTATTATTAACGTAATGTATTAATTGTGTTCTAATAATTCTGTTCCCATAGGTTCCCAAATTATAACAATTATCTGGCAACATAAATCACTTAAACAATTATTTACGTAAATGTCCCTTATAAAGTGAATATGTTAAAATAAAGTTATTCGAAAATAAAAATATTCTGGCCTATGATTAATGAAATTTAAATTGTTATTATTTTGAATTTTAATCGTTATTAAAATATTTTAATTAGAATACAGGGTGTACTGAGGTAAATTGTTGATGCAAATTTTCTAATTTAAACTCAATTTACACCAACCATAGACTTTAGAAGGTAACATAATTTAAACTTTGAATTTTAGATTTTTTGACGGAAGTTTGACTTCTTTTCAAATTAAAATAATTAAAGGTTGCCACTACAGATTTTGTAATTTTTATTTTGTTTTGTGTTCATTTTACTGACAATATTTTTTGTTTTATTTCGGAAATCATTCGTCATTTAATCAAAACTTTTGATTGATAGCTTAAGTCCCAATAAAATTATTGCTGATATAATCTGTAGTTGGTAATACATGTATAGTGTTTTAAATATAATTTTAATTATGGTTTCTGCATAAAGAGGGCCACTAGGTTTTGAGAGCAAGGTCAATGTTTCAAATGAAGATCTTTTTACCTTTATAAATAGGTAGACTGCATTTATTTGTAAATCTTGAAGACAATTTCCCCAGGCTACGTCAACACATATTGTATTGTATAACATTGTACTACATATTTGTAACTATTTGACATTATAGGCCCTATACGAAATAATATGGTTGTTTTATAGAAACATTCAAAAGTAGACACATACTATTCGAGTTAATTTTGTATTAATTACCTGTAGCTGCAATGAGCATTCTGCAAGTTTACTTTTGAATGTTGCATAAAATCTTGCTTCTGCGTTGTAACTGTTAAATCCTATTGAATACGGTCCATTTTAGTGTAAAACAAGCTTCATTAAAAGTAAATTTAAGTGGCTGTGACGTAGTTAATACATAACAATATAAAAACGCTAAACTAACTGTTTGTGCGGTAAATGCCAGCTTTTCGAGTGATAATAGTTATTTACACCATAATTTGGAATACAATTGTTCGAGAAATTATTGAAGAATCATTTTAATTTTATATTATTTGCTTTTAATATTAGTGTTGTAAAAAAATTATGACATTGCACTCTGTCAGGCTAAATAAATATATAGATAACCTTTGTACTCATCTAGTAAAATATTAATAAATATTTAAAACTGATATTACAATATTATGATTTTTAGTTGGCATTGCTCGCTTATGGTTTCTTTAGCTAACTTTCTAGTTTATTTTCACTTGAAATAAAAAATGGTATAGTTATTTGTCTTCGAAATGTATACCTAAACAGTGTAAAATGAATGAAAAATTGTAATATAGGTCGAATTACGTGTATTATATAGTTTTATGTGTATACTAATTGATTATTTACTTAATTAGCTGGCCGGACCAGTGATTGGATGGAGTATTGTAATAGATTAAAGAGTGTAACGAATGCTCGATTTACCCGCGACGTTTATTTATATATAGATGGCATCAAACTGAATTATAGAAGGTATATTCGTGGAGATTCGAGAGTTTGAGGATACTGAGTTATAAGGCTCCTCCTTTTTATATTTCTCAACCTTAGCTTAAAAGCAAATAGTTTCCCTGCTCATACGTTGTCGTATTTTCTGATACTGGGGTAAATAAACGCTTCCATATATCAAGTTAACCGTTGGTTATATTATGTAACTGTTACAGTAAATTTTATTAGTGCCAGTTGCTATGTATATTAATTAATATTTGACCTTTAGCTGGGGTTAGTTTCGCGCAATCCTACAGTAATGTATCATTTAGGTAATATTTTTTTTAAATGACCTTAATACCTTTGAAGTGTCTTTGTACTTCTGCCCTTTACTGTATTTATCAACAATTTCATATTCGGCTCAAACCTTTTATTAAGTTCAATTGTAGTTAAGACAAACTAATTTTTTGTTTGTTTATGATAAAAACGTAAAAAATCAATTCTACAAAGACTTACACATGGAAGCCAAAAAACAAACCCAAACAATCATTCACAAGGGAATTAGGACAATTTAATTTATTATATCGACGCCACGTATCTTTTCATCGTGACGCTCGTTCATTTCATTTTATTAAATGCATATATTGAATCACGAAGATCCCTTCATCTTTTCTGTTGTATTGAAAATATGTTTAAAATATAATTACATAAGTTTTGTGTACATTAATGGGGGGTCAATTTTTATTTTATTGTTTCAGATATAACGTTTTTTTTTTCTTTAAATTAAATTGAATGAGGCGATTGAATATGATGATGCCGGAATACAATAAGGCGAAAGCCTTAACTCCGTAAGTGACAAATAGTTGCATATCAACGACTATTCACCAACTATGTCTATCATATATATTGGACGTAAAGCTCAGTTATCGCGTAGCTTACCTATATAATATATATGAGAATTGATAAGAGGAAACAATATTGGACTTGTGCTTCAATAGACTATGTTAAAGCTAATGGCGATTGGGCGGAGCTTTCCCATATTGTGACTAAATATTAGAAAGCTTTCACTAGAAGGCGTAGTAACTTTTAATCAAAATGTTTGCCTTTTCTCTCTAAATGTTCCCGCAGTTACAGTACTGACGAAGAAACTACATTTAACAAATAATTAAGACTAATAACGCTGTTGTTAAAATGTAAAGCTTCAGATTTCTTAAAAGAAAGTAATTAATCAATGTTCATTATTAAAATATTGTTGACAAATGACATAGAAGTGAGAATACAGATAAATGTTTGTGTATTTTTGGAAACGTTTTGTATCACGATTGCTTTCTACTGTTGCGAGAAAGAAATTGATTTCACTATATTCATCAGAAGGGAAACGGATACCTTTGACTTTCACTACATTTAAAGTTTACTTCAAGTGTTGAATGAAAAAAAAAAACTGCGGTTAACGGTTACAAAAGTATCACTTTATTGAATCAAATGTTAAGGCTAAAAGCCGAATTGTGAATATACCAAGGTTTGACCGGCTACAAGTGTAGCCGATTGCAGTTGGTTATACTCAGGCACAGCGGTGACACTCCCTGTACGTGAGAGCTTAAGCGCCGGTGACCTTGAGTCGAAGCATGTAACGCTAGGGTTGATATCAAACCGAAGTGGAATATTATAGACTCTTACCAAAGAAGATACATAGTAGGTTTATGTTATATATTATGTAAACTTATGTATTTGGGTAGTGAAAGATACATTCAATTTTAAATCAACTTTTATTAAATATCTTTACAAATGAGGAATATTAAAACTTCCGACAAAACCAAATATGCACGACAGTTAATGGTAATCATAAATAATTAACCAATAGAATAGTAATTGTATAACCGTCGTATTAAGATATCAGTAATATTCATATATTAATTGAAATATTATAATATCACTTGACGAATATATTCGTATTAACTAATACTGACAAATATCGGTATTAAACTATTAACCCATCTTTACTACTAGCCCTCGGCCAAGGCAGTCGGCGCCGTCGGCCCCGCGCGCCTCTCAAGGCCCCCGCGCACATCCATACACCCACACATAGCCGCAAGCGATTTTACGTGCACACGTGCTTAAGTGTCGTTTCTTTTCGCGTAGTGTATATATTCTTTGACTCAGGCGTATTAGATTTATTAATAGTGAATAAATCTAGATTTATCTGGATTTTCTCGAATTACCCATACTTTTTGAGTAGTTTCGAATAATTTATATATTGTTATATTTACTATATTATATAAATTAAAACTGCTTTGGGGTAACACAATGGCCGGGCACCCAAGCCGCATATTAATATTTTGTTGCTGAAATTAGTACCCGCTACTATTATCCAATATAATGAAAGCCAGACCTAGTTTTAGCCTAAAGCAATTTGCCACACCAAATTTTATCCATGGATAAATTAAAAACAGCTAAGTTTAACCAACTGTAACCGACTACACCCAGCTTGGCAGCCAAATCTTGGTATACCACGCTCTTCGAGTTTTAGACGTAACATGTTATGTTTTAGAACCTAGGAAGAAGTGTGTCCATTAAAATATTAGAAAACGTGTAGAGACACAGTAGATAGTTAGAAGAAATGTATTGATTTTTTATTTGTGTTAAATTGATGATCACTAAATTTACGAAATGTCGAAGTGTAGTTTCTTTTTCGGAGTTAAAACTTAAAATTTGTCCATTCGATTCTTGTTAGAATTTTTTCAGAAAAATTACAAGAAAAAAAATTAAAAATATCGTCATCTTATTTAATGTAACTATGAATTGGGGTTTAAATCTAGCTATGCGGAACTTATATCAAGTCGTGTTTACGCAAATGTCCTGTTGTTTCAATGTTAAAAAAATCAGAGTGAGCATTTTTTCATAACAGTTTATTAGCCAAATGTTCTGTTATGAAAAAGATATCACGACCAAAAAAATGTAACAGTTTTAACTATGTCTATACATATATAATTAGTAAGTATCATATACTGTACAAAAGGCTGCAAATTTGGAAAAAAAATGTAAAAAAATGGCCTCATTTTTGGGGCCGGTAACCATACGCTTAGTAAAGTGGATAGGAAGATGTGTACCTCATAAGTTTCTGATTTCTAGTTTAGGCTGTCGCGGGTATTTTGAATGCTTTTCTTAAAAGAATTGCAATTATTTTCCCTCAGCTTTCTCGTTGGAGCTGTCAATGCAAGAGCATTCATACGTTGTTCTGTTTCTTTGTAAATATTATTTTTAAAATTAATTTTGTTGAAAGGAGTCCTCGTCTATGGTGACTTGACTTGTAACATCGCTTTGCTCGGGTATAAATCGGGGAGGTATTCAAAACACCCGCAATAATTATAAAAAAAATATGCTGTAAATTGTTTGTAAAAATAGTCACGAATTTCAGTGTAGTTTTGTTGATTATTTTTTTCAACCGGAAATTGCTGAATAAAGCGAACAATTCTGTTTCATGATCTTGTTTAATTTATTAGCATTACACCAACAGGTTTGTAATGTAAATAATTTATTTGCTTTAACCGCGATATTATATTTGAACCGAGGAAAGTAATTTATTTTGGAATCTATTATCTATATTTACTAACTATTATTTAACACCTGTTATAAATATAATCCCTCTCGTTTAAAACTCATTCACGGAGGTTTGTTTCCACGTGAATAGGTCAAAATTTGTTCTGTAAACTATCTACTTCCGATAAAAAGTGGTAACATTAAAAATTGTGTATAACCGATTTCAATATAAATAAAATGAGAACGTCATCAATGTAGTCGAAGTCAATTAAATACGCTTTATTAAGGATTACTCAAAATAGTCACTACATCAGATTCAATAGACCACAAATCCTCGCCAAAGAACACCGATTCCATCCAAGGGTGATTCGCTTGGCTATTGAAATCAAAAAATATCCTAGTTTCGTAGAGAAGATAGCTGGGTACTACCATCTGCTTGGGATCCTATAATTAATAAAATTAAATCCCAACCCAAGCATGCAACTGTAAGACTTCAAGATACTATAAGTACATACTGTGAAGATCAGAACAAAAATTTATAATCTTATCTGTGGGTAACCGCGGTTAACTGACATCGGGACATCGAACTCCTCAGTCGCCCCCCCCCCCCCTTATGTACCCCCCTAGTACTCACCTTGACCATAGGTGCTGTAAAGTTCTCGAAACGTCGCGTCGGGAATATAAATAAGTTAATATACACACACACACAACTGTGTGTTTAGCGTAAGCGATTTAAATATTGCGAGTTGAAAATTTATGCCTTTAAAGATTTTTTTGTGAAAATGGAGGATAATAGTGTTCCTTGTGATGAATTGAAGTGTGTTAAAGTGCTAATCGAAGAGGAAAAGGTAAACCCTTTTAACTTTGTTGAGATAATACACAAGGTCAAGAGTGTATTTCAGACTTGTCAATTATCGCAATTAAAAAAACAGTTATTGGTATAATTAAGACGTTCACCAACATTTTACGTGGACGTAATTAAATCTTTCTTTAAGAAAGAGAGACGATTCCATTTAGAATGCAAATATTTTTTTTTAATTTTGTACATTGTACTTTGTTCATGTTTTAATTTTGTTCATGTATTGTATTGTATATAAATATGTTTTTCTTTCGTTCAAACAAACCCAAACGGCTTTCTTCAAAGCCACCGAAGCTATGCAATTACCGATATGTAATACAGTCTATTTAGCAGTAGTATGCCTTCTGTGTGCTTCGTTAAACAAGTCTTTGACAGCACTGAATATGAAACTGAAGAGTGGAGACAGATCAAGATTGGTGTATTTTTATAAAACTGCTAAAAACAACAATCTTTTTTTTTTTTTTTGCGCCCGAAGCAAATATGGACAACCCTCCGGAAAGCGGGGGAGGGAGGTTGGGAATGCTCATAGCATACCACGCAGCCGGCTGCGTGGTTATGTGGCGACTTTTACCCACTAAACCCAACCTTTTAGGAATTGGCTTAACGATCTGACTAGAGATCTCTAAGCCGTATACGAACGCGACCCTCCTTGGCAGAAAGGAGGGCGCATAAACAACAATCTAAATTTTTATCAATTTATATGTTGGGCTTGCCCTAGTTTGGAGCTCTAGCTTCGCCACTGTACAGACTCTGTATAAAAAAATGTCCGTAAGAAAGCATTAAATAAGGGTGGCGCCAATGTAGCTACAGTCTAAATTTTAAAGAACTTTTATAATGTTAGTATAATGTTTATTTTTGCTTTTAATTACTTTTATTTTAATTCCCGACGTTTCGGGCGCTTTCCAGCACCCATGGTCACGGGGGACTGAGATGACTGACGTCCCGATGTCATTGTTAAACCCGGAGTACCTTCAGCTTTTTTAATTATTGTTTATGGTCCGATCTATGCAAAATGAACTGACTATGTCTTGAGGTCTTGCAGTGGTATGCTTGGGTTTAGTTTTAATTTTATTGATTATAGGATCCCAAGCAGGTGGTAGTACCCAGCCTCCTTCTCTATTGAAATTAGGATGTTTTTTAATTTCAATAGCCTCACGTATCATCCTTGGTAGGAATCGTTGTTCTTTCGCGAGGATTTGTGGTCTATCAAATCTGATGTAATGGTTGGGGCCGTCTAGGATATGATCACAAACTGCAGACTTCCCGGAACGTTGATGCTTCACATCAGCTATATGTTCTTTTACGCGGGTTCTAATTGATCTTTTTGTTTGTCCTATATAAGAGAGACCACATTCACAATCAAGCTTGTACACTCCTGCATCTTGTAGAGGAATATGACACTTGATGGATGGTAGGAACTGACTAATCTTCTTCGGCGGCTTGTAGAATGTTCTAATAGAAGCTCGCTTCAAGATATAGCCAATCTTGTCTGTGACACCTCTGACATATGGTAGTACAGCAGGCACACGCTCGACTGTGGCCGGCTTCACTCGGTCACTGTGATGTAGGCGCAGGACCCGAAGCTTGTTGTCGTGCAGAACTTGCTTCACGTGCTGAAGCTCGGCGGCCAGGTGTTTGCCGTCACAGATCCCTCGTGCTCTCTGTAACAAAGATTTGCCCACGGTAGCTAACTGTGAAGGATGGTGGTGAGATTCACCGTTTAAATATCGGTTTGTATGGGTCTTTTTCCTATACACAGTGTGACCAATGGTGTTATTAGGATTTCGGATGACTAACACATCTAGGAAAGGTAAGGAATTATTTGCCTCTAACTCCATAGTAAATTGAATTTTAGAGTTTATGGAATTAAGATGTTCTAAAAATGCAGTTACTTTGATGGTAAAATTGTGAAAGTATCGTCTACGTACCGCTTGTAGATCCTTGGTGTAACAGGTGCAGTAAGGAGGGCTTTCTCCTCAAAGTCTTCCATGAATATGTCTTCCATGAATAATTTTAACTGTGGTAGAGCCACGCGGCAGCTTTGCTGCTGCACGTATGGGCCGGCTCCAACCGGGGTGGTACCACGACCTCACAGAATACCGGCGTGAAGTGGAAGCTCTGCTTCCGCGTTTCGTCTGGTGAGTGCAGGTGGCCGGAGGCCAAAATCCCCCCCCCCCCCCATCAACATGGTAGCGGAATTAAATAATGATAGACTACCCCAGGAGGGTACCAGCACCCCTGGAGAATCCCTCGCTGAGCATCCACGACCATGTTTCTCCACTTCTGAGCGTGGGTGCTCAGGCTGCCCCGCGTATTCTGGGGGGGGGGGGGGGGAGGCAAAATTCCGCTCAAGACTACAACTGCTCGGGGCAAAAAGAGCAACAAGATCAAGGCGACCCCTGCCACGCTGTCCGTGAATTTCTGCAATATCAGGGGACTTCACTCTAACCTAAACGCCGTCCACTACCATCTCGAGACGGCGAAGCCGGCTCTGCTCTCTCTGACCGAGACGCAGGTGTCCTCTCCGGCTGATGTCTCGTATCTCTCCTACCCGGGGTACAAACTGGAACACTCCTTTGTGCCTCGGGCTGGAGTTTGCGTTTACGTCAGACTTGAAGGTTCGGACCTGTCCATCCTTTGGCTACGCGTAGACAGCGACGACCATCCGCGCGTCTACGGGTGCCTCTATAGGTCCCATAGCGGTAATGCCGAAACAGACCGACTCTTCGACCACGTCCAAATGGCTGCAGATTCGTTGCTACAGCAGATCCCCTCCGCAGAGATCGTGATCCTCGGCGATTTTAACGCCCATCACGCCGAATGGCTTGGTTCACGTTTAACCGATCATGCGGGGAGATCTGTTCATGATTTTGTCTTGGCATATGGTCTGACACAACTGGTTACTTCGCCTACGCGGATTCCAGATGTGGAGGATCATGCACCTTCCCTGTTGGACCTTCTGCTGACCTCTCACCCGGACGGATATCAGATTTCCGTCGACGCCCCTTTAGGCTCCTCGGACCATTGTCTGGTCCGGAGTGTTATGCCACTCACGCTGAAATCGCGGTTGTATTCTGCAGGCTGCCGCCGTGTTTGGCATTATAGGTCAGCCGATTGGGATGGGATGCGGTCTTTCTTTGCATCCTACCCTTGGGGGCGGGTTTGCTTCTCGCCGGATGATCCCAACGTTGTTGCGGATTCTGTTACTGATGTGATACTTCAGGGTATGGAACTTTTTATTCCTTCCTCTGTGGTGCCCATTGGAGGCAAATCTCAGCCATGGTTTGGTCGCTCCTGTAAAATAGCATCATGCTATAAGCAGGAGTGCTACCAAGCCTGGGTTGATGCATCAGCGTCCCGGGATGTAAACACCAGCGCTCTAAAAAAGAAGTATAATTCCGCCTCTAGGTCCTTCAAAAGAGTCATTGCCAAGGCAAAGTCAGAACACATAGGCAGAATTGGCGAGAAACTAGTTCGCCTTCCATCTGGAACCCGTGCATTCTTGTCTCTCGCCAAGGCTGTCCAGGGGAATTTCTGTCAGCCATCTCTTCCATCTCTGCACAGGGAGGACGACTCACTGGCCCATACTGCAAAGGAGAAAGCCGATCTTCTAGGCTCTTTCTTTGCGTCTAACTCGACTCTCGATGACGGGGGGAGTACGCCGCCGACCATCCCGCGGTGTGAGTGCTCCGTGCCGGAAGTGCAGTTCACACAGCGCTCGGTTCGCAAAGCACTCCTCTCCCTGGACATCCACAAGTCGAGTGGGCCTGACGGAATCCCCCCAATTATGCTGAGGACGTGTGCTCCCGAGTTGGCACCGGTTTTAACGCGTCTTTTCCGGTACTCCTACTCCCTAGGCGTAGTCCCAAAATCATGGAAGACGGCTTTCGTCCACCCAATTCCTAAAAAAGGCGACCGCTCAGACCCGTCCAACTACCGGCCAATCGCCATCACCTCCTTGTTCTCCAAAACAATGGAGTCCATTGTAAACTGCCAGCTCATGAGGTACCTTAAAGATCACCAGCTGATTAGTGACCGCTACCTCACTCACAGATGGGCGGAGGCAGTAGAGTTCAAGGGGGAGGCATTGGCCGTTAGTTTGGACATTGCGAAGGCCTTCGATCGGGTTTGGCACAAAGCGCTTCTTTCGAAGCTCCCTTCCTATGGGCTTCCCGAGAAATTGTGCGATTGGATCACCAGTTTTACCACCACCATACCTACCACCAGTCATACATGTGTTCTCGTAGACAGAGAAACCTATAGACAAATTGACACCTTCTTTCGCATTCGCACAAGAAAAAGATAGATTTATGCATACGTCTTGCATAGAAATGAGACAGAGCGGTGTGATTGTTTGTCCCTTTCTCCGTGCTGGTTTTTTTGTTTAGCAAACTCTACACTTTGCTAAACAACTTTGACAGCGAAGCGATTTAAGGAGCTTACAAGTTGGTTTAAGTGAGAAAAAAGTGTTTTGTGAGCTTAAGATTGGTGAATCTTGTTCAGTTCAGTTCTTAGAACAATTAAAATTTTTATCTGAATGTGTTTAAATTTAAAAGTCATAAAGATTATTGTATAACCTAAAAATTCGTTATCGTCCTTTCTCACTCGAGGCCACGCCGATCATTAGTTTATAGGTTTCTCTGTCTACGTGCGTTCTGCACTCTCTGCACATTCTTCACATTTTTTTAAAAATAAGATTGAACCATAAACAATATCACAATAATGAAGGTGGCATAGTACCATGGAAATACATGTACTTTGTCTATACTTCCGTGCATAGTACTAAACTGTTACAAAGCAGCAGTCTTATGTCACGTTTTAGAAATGAGCGGATTATATACAAAGTTTTTGACGAACCATAGCATTTGCCGATTTTAGTCTGAACATGTTGCTCGAATTTTAAATTCTCATCCATGAGGAGACCTACATTGCGAATACAACCCTCGTAAGGTATGGCCATAGACCTAGGATTACGCTTACGCTAAAGACGACCCATGAGTGGGAAAGAGACATTTGTATACATAGAATACACAGCAAGACAGAAAGAGATGCACAACAATGTACCGATGTGCCAAGTTTTTTTTTTCAAGTAAGAGGCCATAGCGGCCCGCTTGCTGTGACGTGGTGATGATTTTTGTAAAAAATATTCAATTTCTAGCATATAAATAACGAAATAGTGTTTTGTATCATAATGGTATCATGTGCAGTGAGCAATTGTGACGTGACAAGAAGAAATAACCAAAATAACTATACGCTTCACAGGTAAATACGATTTTTGTCATCAGAATTTTAAGAAGCTTATTTACATAATTTTTGTTACAAATATGTTTAAAACAATTGTTTTAACAATAGTTTATTGAATTAGGTTGTTGCCTGTGGGTATATTTCAATTGCAAGCAGAATTTAAGGGCCCCTTTTCCCGAAAGTTTAGGCATTTTACGCACTGAGACGGCTCGCACCCGCGTTGCACAGGAGCCAGTGCGACATGAACTTCGGTGACCTATGGAGGCGGGCGAGCACGCCATAGTATAAATAAATCAGTAGTTCGATTTTGTTAGCTATCCTAGGAATGTTGTTGATAAATAAATTAACTACTTATCCTATACTATTAAAAGAGCAATATATATATATATATATATATATATATATATATATATATATATTTTTTTTTAAATGAGTTCTCGAAAACGGCTCTAACGATTTCATGAAAGTTTCAATTTAGGGTTTTACGGGGACGAAAAATCGATCTAGCTAGGTCTCATGTCTGGGAAAAATCGTTTTCGCCCGTTTTCGCCCTATTTTCACGCATAAAGATTTACCCGCGCAGTATGCTTCGTAATTTCGCCGCTATTGTTACGTAGCCGAGCGGTTATAGTTCGGGTTCGAATCCCCATTCAGACTTTTTGTTTTCGTTTGATCAATTTTTATTTAGTTTTTTTTATTTGTACATTTTCTTGTTGTTTTTTGTACTTATATTTTTTTGTATTTTATTTTTGTATAGAAACTAAATTCACAGAATACATCTACCTACTAAGTTTCAAATATGTAGTCCGAATAGTTTCGGAATAAAAGGCTGTGACACACGGACAGACGGACGGACAGACATAAATGACGAATCTATAAGGGTTCCGGTTTTTTCCATTCGGCTACGAAATCCTAAAAAAGTTTGAAAAGGCTTCTTTATAATCATTTACAAAAAAATTAAAATAAAATTTGGGTGAAATTTTAATAATAGAGGAAAATAAAAATTGAAAAAAGCCAACTAAAAATTAAAATTCAATAAAATCTAGTTCTCGTGTGCTAGGTCCAGGTTCATTTTCATCGACCGATATATTCCTTAATGCTGGGCGTGAGTCTCCTCTTAGAGGGTCAAAGCCACAGTCCTCATGGCGCTCCCCTCCGTGTTGGGGACTAGCATCTGATAACAAATCAGGACTGTTCTGTGTTAGAGGTTCCTCATTTTCCTTATTTTCGGATGATTTGTTTTCTTCAAGTGTCAGATTTCTTATGCCCATACCACGCGTATATCTGGGATTCACGATTTCAGGAAGTAGGCATTTATGGTAAAACTGTATTAATTTGGACTCCATCTTCGATTTCCAAAATACGTCATCTTTTTCAATTATTTCGATGTGGACTGGCTCTTTTTCTCCGGCCCAAATACCAAGTAGACATTGCTGTCGTCTTGCCACATGCAATTGTCCCTGGATTTGGTAGAACCAATTACTATTTTTATTAAGTGTTGCAGTGCGCGTTTTTTTATTAAATTTTAATATTTGTATTTTATTTTCTTCAATTGCTTTTTTCATGCCAATTTTTGATGCTGAAAAAGGACATTTGACTTCTACTAGAATGTCATTTCCAATGAGCCCATCTGGCGTAGCACCAATGAATGGATAATCATTATCTATACATTATCTAACAGTCCACAGGGCTCAATAGACACATTTTCTTGTTGTTGTATCTTGTGCAATGCTTGCTGCTCATTTTCAATACCATAAGCAATTGATGCAACGTGGCCTAAATTTTTTTTATATAATATATTTTTTACCAGCGGTGCGGTGTCTTTTGATACTTGCCTTTTGCAAATAGGGCCGAAATTAGAGGCAGTAATAAGATTTTTTCGAATTTCTAACCATTCGCTACTGTCTCTCTGTAATATTTTATTACGCTCAATTGCGTCCTTGTCAGTAGCAAGGGTTTCTAAATTTTTTAGAAATTGTTCTTTAGCTACTTCTAGTTCAGACTGGGACATATCCGGATCTAAACTGGCGGGGCCATAGTCATTTTGTAGTCATTTTTGTTTCGCGTCTGTCAATTTCCTGATTTTCTTTCTAACTGGACGTTCTGAGTTGTTTTTTCTTTTCTGAGCTTCTTCCCTTTTCTTTTCCACAACTACAGTTAATCCCATTTCGGGTCGATTTTTATTTGTTAATGTGTTTTGCACATGCGATATGGCTGACTTTTCATTAAATTTTACGACTGCAGCATTACACCTCCCTTGGTACCCTCGTTTCAAGGCAAAATTTATTCGCTTTCCTCCTATAAACTTCGCAATGACATTGTTGAAACATTCGACAAGATTGGTATTCACGTTTTCTATTAAACTTCGTGATTTTGCTGCCACATTAGAAATAATCGAATTCATCCGGAACAGAAATGTTGAATTTTAAATGGTTTTCAGCCCGTCGCTATAAACTTTTTCTTTGTCACAGTTATAATCCTGGCACATTCTGTGATCGCCGTATGCATGCGCCACAGAATTGATTATATCACTGTGAAGAATAGTTATAGCATTGTCCTTTCGATTTTTGTTATGGTGTATAACTGACCTTACTATTGCTTTCCTCATGGACATAATTTTCACAACTGTCAAAGTTTTTAGGTGAGCCAAAGGGTATTTTGTTTCTGAAACCAGACTACGTAATTTTTTGCATAGATTTCTCAAAATATGATTTCTACACTCAATTTTTTCCACCGTAATATTTTGGTCTTTGTGATGTCCAGGCGTCTCCGTCTGCAATCATTCTTTTATAAATTATGCCATATATGGAAATGGATAGTTTGAACCCCTCGGCAATTATTTGACCCTCCATAGAACACGATGAACCATCGAAGTTTTTGAAACAATTGTGCTCCTTAGGAGCGACATTTTTGTTTTCTGCACGGGCGCACACGAGGCAGTATTTATTTTTTACAGCCAGAAAAATTATTTTACCGGTTCTTCTACCGATAATTGCCGCAGTTCCAGAAGCAGCTTTATAATTTGATCCGTACGATCTAGCACACCAAGAAGCATCGACGTAAACGTCAATTACCGGTATGCCATTTTTGGTGCGACCTTCTGCGATAGCCAATTTTTTTTCTTCTTCTGCAGCATCTTGCATCGATTCGGCTGCTGTTTTTTCACAACATTCGTACACTTGATCCTGGAGTTGATTGTAATATTTTGTAGAAAATACAGGAATATTCATTGCAGAAAAAAGCTCTTCGAATTGTGAGAAGCCGATCCCTGTTGCGACCATGCCAGTGGTAGCTGCGATATTCACATTAACATTTGAGTCAGTATTTTCCGATTTTATAAGACAAATTTGTTTACAAATATTGCATTCAAATTTATATACTGAAAGTAGGCCAACCCTTTTTTCACCGATTAGCTGAAAATTTCCAGCTTTGCAGTCAAACAAGTTGTTGTGACGTGCTTTTTCTTGTAATTGACTAAATATATAATTAATATCACAAATGCGTCTTCCTGCCACTGGTGGGAACTTGTATTCTTGAATTCCAAATTCAACAATAAGGGAATCATCATCTTCGTCTGTTCCAGTTGTCTTTTGAAACTTGTCTTCTTGATTTTTATCTTCAACGACAAGCGAATCATCTTCGTCTTTTCTAGTTGTCTTTTGAAACTTGTCTTCTTGATTTTTAGCTTCAACAACAAGGGGATCATCTTCGTTATTTCTAGTTTTCCTGCAACAATGGAAAGTCATTAATGAAAGGGATTTATATTTGTAAACAAACATGCCTAATACATTCTGAAAATACTGACTCAAATGTTAATGTAAATATAGCAGCTACCACAGGCATGGTAGCAATCTATATAAAGACCAAAATATTACAGTGGAAAAAATTTAGTGAAAAAATCATATTTTGAGAAATCTTTGCAAAAAATTACGTAGTCTGGTTACAGAAACAAAATATCCTTTGTCCCACTGAAGGACTTTAATAGTTGTGAAAATTATGTCCAATTGGAAAGCAATAGTAAGATCAGTTATACACCATAATAAAAATCCCAAGGACGATGCTACAACTATACAGATATAAATAATTCTGTGGCGCATGCATATGGTGATCACATAATGTGCCAGGATTATAACTGTAACAGAAAATTTTTCTAGCAACGGACTGAAAACCATTCAAAATTCAACATTTCTGTTCCGGATGTATTTGAATATTTCAAATGTGGCAGTAAAATCACGCAGTTTAATAGAAAACGTGAATACTAATCTTGTCGAATGTTTCAACAGTCTCATTGCTAAGTTTATAGGAGGAAAGCGAATAAATTTTGCCTTGAAACGAGGGTACCAAGGGAGGTGTAATGCTGCAGTAGTAAAATTTAATGAAAAGTCAGCCATATCCTATGTCCAAAACACATTAACAAATAAAGATCGACCCGAAATGGGATTAACTGTAGTTGTGGAAAAGAAAAGGGAAGAAGCTCAGACTGCTGACAAGGACGCGATTGAACGTAATACGAAAATTCGAAAAAATCTTATTACTGCCTTCAATTTCGGCCCTATTTGCAAAGTGCAAGTATCAAAAGACATTGCATCGCAATAAAATTTGTAATTTTGTTGGTTTGGTTGTACCAATCCAGGGACAATTGCATGTGGCAAGACGACGGCAATGTCCACTTAGTATTGGGCCGGAGAAAAAGAGCCAGTCCACATCGAAATAATTGAAAAGTTGACGTATTTTGGAAATCAAAGATGGAGTTCAAATTAATATAGTTTTACCATAAATGCCTACTTCCGGAAATCGTGAATCCCAGACATACGCGTGGTGTTCATGGTAATGGTAAAACGGGCTGGTTTCCACAACTCTACGTCAAAAGCGCCTATTTTGTGTGATCGGTGGGGGCTCACTACTCGAGCCAACCTATCTCTTCAAGAAAACCTAGCATCCCATTTAGATTGCCAAGGGCCTTGGAGATCGACCCTGGTGATCCGAGGAATTTGGCCCGTGGTATGGGCATAAGAAATCTGACAATTGAAGAATACAAATAATAATAATAGGTAAAACTGTTCCTCCCTAGTATACTGTGTAATATGTATATAATGTACTTACGCATACTGCCTCTCTTTAGAGTGCCCATCGGTACTTTTTTTGGACATCAAAGTACCTTTATCGGTACGAGATCTCAGAGCACTGGAATGGAATAAATAAATTTACAAAATTACGAAAAGCAAAAAAAAGTGAATACTAGAGTTAGTAGGTATGCAAAAATATAGGTGAATATTACTATAGGATTTAAAATTCTTGTCATACTGACTTCGCTAGTCTGTGTAGCTTAGCTAGATTACAGTAAATTATATTGTGACGAATCCACCCACTAAATAGTGGAACATTAGAAAACGAAAAAAAAATTGTCATACTGATTTAGCTAGTCTATGTCCCTGTTAAAGTAGATATCTAATTATTCCAATATGTATTTTTTTTATTGTAAATGACCTGTTGATGTTACGCTAGGGCTAGGTTATAGGAACTTATTAAGTACTTACGCAATACACTTTCGGATCTTCTTCACTTTAGGTAGGCTTTTTTCCTAATTTTGTATTTTTTAATCGCCATTTTAATTAAATCACAACCTACAAAAAATATTTATTTACAAACACTGTTTAAAAAACATAGGTCAGTATACTTAGATACGAGTATTGTCTTTTTAAACAAATTTCTATTATATTACATATAACACAACAAGTTTTTATGCTAGTAGGTAGGTACTACTACGCGAGCGGCGACGACAACGTAGTCGCCTGCAAAAATAGCACAAGTCCTCCCTCGATGACGTCCGGCTGGACACTGGCGGCACTGGCGTGGTGCGCGCGATTCGCTTTTTACGTATTTTATTTTATATAGAAAAAAATAAGTGCCGAATTATAAATCTATCCAATAATATCCCTGTCAAACCTGATTAGTAAATGAAATGTAAAATTTTCATAAATATAGCGTTCCCCTAATTCTCATAAAACTGAAAATGCTTTCAAAATCGATGTTACTTCTGATTTTTTTATCGAGTAAAATGTTTAATATTGTGTTTTTATCCAAAAAAGTCACTAGATCAAACGTTTATCTGTACTATATATTTTTTTAGGATTTTAAATATGATGATTTCTTTGGAAACAACGCGATTTAGAAACATAAATTTGGGAAAAGGGGCCCTTAAGTATTTTTTAGGAATTTGTATAATTTTGTGGATACGCCTAGGGCTTGACAAAATGCTGACGACATGATTATCGATAAAAGTCTTGAATGGATGGAGCTTAAACTGAATCAAAGAAAACATATTTTTAAGCCAATACTGTGTAATAATATGGAACTATAGATGCAAAGTCCGTTATTAATTATTTTAACCAAGTGATTAAAATACATCATTATTAACGGTTAACCGCGTTTTATGCTTATTATGTTGAAATATGTGTATACGTATTGCGTTGCGTTGCCTCTGAGTGATCTTACGATTTTGACTTATGATTTTTTCCTTTTCAGGGTTACCTTCTCGACCTGCACTACGTGACAAATGGATACGCGTTATAAATAGGCCTGATTGAACTCCGAGCAAAAACTCAACAGTTTGCTGTAAACATTTCGATGAAAAATGTTTTATACAAAGAAACCGTTGACGTGTATTATTGAAAGATTCAGTACCCTTTCTGTTTGTTCCTGTAAGTGTTGTATTTTATTTTTTCTGATTGAATATACAAAAGTATAGCTTCTAATGGGTATAGTTTCTTTTAGATTAAACTGAAACAAAGAAGATCAGTTTCTTCTTACATCAATAGTGACCCAACGTGCTTCACCTACACCTGGGCCTTCTTCAAGTCAAGTACTTACACTGAGAAAAAAAAACTCATTGATAAGAATATGCGATTAAAAAGAAAAATTTCAGATAAATGTAGGGTGTTAAGGAATTTGAAAGCCAAAACTAAATGGACGAAAAAAAGAATTTCAAATTTACAGGAAGTTGTCAAAGACCTTAATAATTGACCGAGCCTCGAAAATCATCTTTTTTAGCGCTATCTGATCAAAAGGAAGCTTTAACAATAATCTTGCAGTTAAAAACTTTATGGCAGCCTACAAGAGGTTATCATGTCACACTGAAATAAAATTAAATGAAACTGGCAATTGCTTATCACTAGAAAAAATTGCAGTAATAATGATTTCTTAAATTGACGCGAACACTACACATTGAATAAAACTATTATTTACGGATTTTATCGCGATAAGAGAGAGAGTGAATGTGGTCTGTCTTACATAGGTCAAACAAAAAGATCTACAAAAACCCGCGTGAAGGAACATATAGCTGACGTGAAGCACCGACCGGGAAGTCTGGAGTCTGCGAATATGTTCAAAATAGTCCCCACCATTACATTCGATTTGATAAACCACAAATCCTCGCAAAAGAACACCGATTCCTACCAAGGATGATACGCGAGGCTATTGAAATTAAAAAGCATCCAAATTTCAATAGAAAGGATGGATGGGTGCTGCCATCTGCTTAGGATCCTATAATTAAGAAAATTAAAACCAAACCCAAGCATACCACTGCAAGACTTCATGATACTATAAGCTCGTTTTGCGTAAATCGGACCAAAAATTAATATTCAAAACTGAAGGTAGCCGGACTAACTATGACATTGGGATGTCAAACATCTCAGTCTCCCTCGTGACCATGGGTGCACAAAGCACCCGAAACGTCCGGATAATAAAAATAAATTAAAGTAATTAAACGCGATAAAATATGTAAATAATAGTGTTACAAGCTTGAGGTTCGTGACAATAAAAATTGCCGATAGAATTACCTAAACGTCGAACTCTTTGTTGTTCATTTTGCGGTCGTACCGGGTTTTCATCTTTTCAGACATTTGCTCACCCGATTGTCTGACGTGCTCATAAATGTCATTCATTTTGTTCCGCAAGTCATTTGCATAATCGGTAATACTGCGTGGAGCATCAGGTGGTATCCCGGTGATCAGGTCTGCAGGCAGGCGTAATTCTCTTCCAAAGTTTGCGAAAGCTGGTGTCACTGCTGTACTTTCGTAAACAGCGCTTCGATATGACAACAAAAACGGTTGTATGTGCTTGTCCCAATCTCGTTGCCGATTGTCTACATCTCTTGCTAGGTATAATGTCTGATTAAATCGTTCTACCATTCCATCAGATTGCGGGTGATAAGAAGTCGTTCTTGTTTTATGAGTACCCATATTTCGGCAAGTTTCCTGGAATTCACGAGAACAAAAATAAATATACACTTTATAGAAATATCCTAAAAAAAAAAATTTACTGGCACAAAAGCAGATGAATCACAAATACGTACTTAAATCAAAAAATAAAACTAAAGCCACTTGGAACCTAATAAAAGAAAATAGTCAGACACATCCAAATCTCATTGATAGACTCACAGTCAATAATCAAAATATACTAAATCCCGTTGAACTAGCTACAACATTTTATCAGCATTTCATCTATTCCATTAAAGACAGAATATCACATAATAGTGCGGATAAATTAAGCGTAACTAGTCTAAGAAATCAATCTAGTATTTATTTAAGGCCATGTGATATAACGGAAATTAAGAACCATATTTCATCACTTAAAAACACAAAATCTACTGGCTGTGATGAAATACAAACAAAAGTTTTAAAGAGGTGTCCAGAAAAAATCATAGACGTATTATATATACGTCTATGATTTTTTCTGGACACCTATATTAACTATATTATTATGTTTTCTCATTAATAAATCGCTTGAAGCAGGAATTTTTCCTAAAGAATTTAAATTATCCGTTGTGATACCATTGCATAAAAAAGGTGACAGAAATAATATTAATAACTATAGACCAATTACATTAATATCAATATTATCAAAATTGTATTAGAAAGTTATGCAAAAAAGACTTTTAGACTTTTTTAACAAGTTTAACATATTAAAACCAGAGCAATATGGTTTTCACAAAGGTAAATCTACGACACTGGCAACTTTTTCCCATATAAAAATCGTAACCGATTATATAAACAGAAAAATACCAATTTCTGCATTTGTACTTTGATATGAGCAAAGCATTTGATAGTGTTGGTCATGATATTCTCTTTAAAAAAATTGAAGCTAATGGTATAAGAGGGCCAGCTTACTCCTGGATACAAAGCTATTTAAAAGATAGAAAACAATGTGTTGAAGTACAACAAAAAGATAAAAAATGGCAAGACATTTTAAAATATAAATCTTCGTACTTACCAAATGATTACGGAGTGCCACAAGGGAGTGTTTTAGGTCCTTTACTGTTTTTAATTTACATAAATGACCTACCAAATTACATCAAATATAATACAATATTATTTGCTGACGACATTTCTATTTTAAATTTTAATACCGAAAATAAATTTTAATTCTAGTAATAAAGAATATGAAAATGAAATAAATAATACTATTATAAATGTTGTTAAATGGGTAAAAAACAATAATCTAAGCGTAAATCTATCCAAAACTAAATTTATGCAAATCTACAGTGTTAAAAGTAAACCGCAATTATTTGATATTAAGTATAATGATGAAAAAATTACTGCTACTGAATGTACCACATTTTTAGGTATTAGTTTAGACAAACATTGTAATTGGAAAAATCACATAGATAAAGTTTGTTCTAAAATATTTAAATTTAATTTTGCTCTGCGAAGGCTAACTTCAATCTCGTCAAGAAACACTTCTCTTATAGCATATCATGCGTATGTCGCTGCTGTATTAAGATATGGTCTCATATTATGGGGAAACTCGACTGATGTAAACCGTGCTTTTATAGCGCAAAAACGGTGTATACGAGCAATTTGTGGGTGTCGGGCCACTAGTTTCTTGCAAACCACTGTTAAAAGAATTGGGTGTTCTTACGCTACCATCCATGTACATTTTTGAACTTTCAATATTTATCTAAAATATTTATGTATTGAGAAATATATAAGTATGTTTATCAGTTGTCTAGTACCCTTAACACAAGCTCTGCTTAGCTTGGGACTAGATGGCGTTGTGTGATAGCTGTGGAGTATTATTATTATTATTATAATATTCGTAAAAAAAGTACCCGCAGTTTTTTACTAGATTAAAAGATACAGTCACATATAGTACCAGATACCCAGATACAATTATTTTACCTTCGTTAAAAACTAGCCTGTACTCAAAAATTGCTATGTGATGGCTATTCAAGTGTTTAATAAAATCCCAAATGAAATAAGGCAATTAGATTATAATCGATTTAGACGTAATTTATTAAAGTGGCTTTTAGAAAAACAGTTTTATTCGGTAAATGAACTGCTAAAAATAAAAGTAAACGTTTCTATTGACTGTAAAATGCTGTTTCTTATCTGATTGCGTTTTAAACGATTAATATTAAGATTGTAAAGTGATGCATGTTTATTTTTACTTAAATTTTTGTATATTCTAACCATAAGTTAATTAGTAAATAAGTTTTCATATACCAAAATTGGTGAAATATGTGAATCATTATTATTTTTATAAGAACATCTTTGTACCATATTTCTTGTGAATAAATTTATTTATTATTTATTATTATTATTAATATTTGAGACTCAAAATTCCTTCCTTGATCGCTGTGAATCTCCAAAGGTACTCCAAAACGACAGAAGACTTCATGAACTAGTTTATCTGCAACTGTTAAAGCTTCTTGATTTGGAATGGCGAAGACTTCTGGCCACTTAGTGAAGTAATCCATCACAACCATGAAATACTTGTTACCGCTTTCACTCTCCGGAAACGGCCCCGCCACGTCAATGGCCCACATGGTGCACCGATATTGTACAACTTCAATGCACCTCTACTATGAGTCTGAGGTCCCTTTACAGCCACACAACTTGTACATTTGCGACACCAGTTCTCGACATCGTTTCGACAGTGGACCCAATAAAACCGTTCTCGGATCTTCAATAGAGTTCGTTTAACTCCCAGATGGCCTCCGGAACAATCATTATGATACAGCTGTAGAACATTCGGCACTTTAGCTTTAGGGACAACCATTTGCAAACGACAGCTGTCTCCCCGACCATTGTCCCATTTACGGCACAGGACTCCATCCTGAATCAGCAAGCTGTCCAATTGGGCCCAATAGCTTTTCGTGGTTGAACTCATCGCTGAGACGTCGCTCCACTTAGGCTTGGTAGCACGGGCCTTCATCCATTCCAGAATCGGCTTGATGTCCGGATCTTCCTGCTGTGCATGTCGTAGGCTCTCCTTCCACTCGTTGCTGAGGTGGTCTGTCCTGAGCATCCTCACGGATACCACTTCTTTACTCTCTTGCCTAGTACAATGTTTCCGATCTTCAGGACAAGGTCTTCTTGACAATGCATCTGCGTTGCCATGAGATTTCCCGCTGCGATGTCTGATAGTAAAGTCGTATCCCGGCTGCTGCTGGGCGGTGATGTTAGCCGCACTTCCCTTCTGAGATCGTTCACCTTCCCTTTCTAGGGTTCGTTTAGGGCAGCTGGATCGAAGATGGCCCCTTTCCCCACAGCAATAGCACCTAGGGCTGTATCCTTTATTGTGGTCGCGAACCGTAACTGCTGCAACCTCCCTAGCGTGAGGGGAGCGACGATCCTGCCACCGCCAGGCGGTGCCGTTAGCTGCACTACCCTCTCGAGATCGATCAACTTCCCTTTCTACAGTTCGCTTAGGGCTAGTGACCCGATGGGAAAGATGATCCTGCCGCACGGCTTCCACCTCCAGTGCATGGGCCAAGGCGTCTTTAAGCGTCTCGTGGTGCCCGAGCCTCACAGCAGCCCTGACTTCCAGGTCGCGGACGCCGTCGATGCATGTCTGCACCGTGTTCCCTTCAATGAGCGCAGGTACAGACTGGTATGCTTTTCGCACCTGCTTCTCCACCTCTAGATCCCATTGCTGCAGGTTTTCGTTGCTGCGTTGCACGCGATCTCTAAGCTGCGCTCGAAAGACGTGTTCCAGGTGAGCGTCGCCATATCTAGCCTCCAATGCCTCAAGGAGCTGCTCGTAAGTCACTTCTTTACCGAGAGTTTCTAGAACAGTTAAGGCCTGGTCGCGCAGGCCTAGTGTGAGAGCAGTCATGGCCTGACTTTTATTCCAGCCGTTCGCCTTCATAACAGCCTCGAACTGGATTTTGTAGGCTGACCAGGAAGAAGTCCCGCGGCACTTTGAATCCTCGTAGCGAAGGTGTTGTAGCTACTACGGGAGCTGTAGCTCCATCTCCAAGTTTGAGTTCGTCCAGTGATTTCTTCATGTCAGCCATTACGTTGTCAACCCGATTTTTTACTTGGTCGAATCGGGTTTCAGCTTCCGACAGGGGGTTGTCATTTTTTTTTATAGAAGAGGGGGCAAACGAACATGTGGCTCACCTGATGTTAAGTGACTACCGCCGCCCATGATCAACTGCAACACCAGGGGAATTGCAGATGCGTTGCCGGCCCTTTAGAAAGGAGTAAGCTCTTTTCTTAAAGGTCCCCAGGTCGTATCGGTCCGGAAAAATCGCCGGTGGTAAATTATTCCACAGAGAGGTTGTACGCGGAAGAAAACTCCTTTTGAAACGTACAGTGGTGGACCGCCAAGCATCCAAATGGTGTGGATGGTATCGGGACGTTTGCCGCGTAGTGCGTTCACGAAATTTGGCGGCTAGGATTAATCCGAACAATTCCTCAGAGCACTCTCCATGGTATATGCGAAAGAAAATACAAAGGGATGCAACATCTCTTCGCAGTGCCAGTGAATCGAGCCGATCGGAAAGCACTCGGTCGTCGATGATTCGAGCCGCACTGCGCTGGATGCGGTCAAGTGGAAGGAGCTGGTACTGGGGAGCCCCAGCCCAGAGATGGGAACAGTATTCCATGTGCGGCCGAACCTGCGCCTTGTAAAGTTGCAGGCGGTGTGCCGGCATGAAATACTGCCCGCTCTGCTGAGCACGCCAAGCTTTTTAGAGGCCAATTTGGCCTTCCCTTCCAAGTGACCACGAAACTGCACGTCACTCGATATGTCGACGCCGAGGATTCCGATACTGGCTGAGGCAACAAGGGGAGTGCCTTGAAACTGAGGGGATACGACAAAGGGGTTCTTTTTAGCGGTTAACGCGCAAACTTGTGTCTTCTGGGGGTTAAACTGGACTAGATATAGTCGCCCCCAATCCGAGACTCTGTCCAGCAGAGACTCGACTTCAGACACAAGTTTGTCCCGTGAAATATTGGCTCGGCCGGTGTAAAGAGCATCACCAGTGCTGTCATCTGCATAGCAATGAATATTACGGGTCTGCAACATATCATTGATATGCAGAAGAAACAGCGTTGGCGATAGCACGCAGCCCTGTGGAACACCAGCATTAATAGGCTTGTAATCGGAGCTTGCACCGTCTACAACGACCTTGATGCTCCGATCTGCAAGAAAACTGGTGATCCAATCGCACAATTTCTCGGGAAGCCCATAGGAAGGGAGCTTCGAAAGAAGCGCTTTGTGCCAAACCCGATCGAAGGCCTTCGCAATGTCCAAACTAACGGCCAATGCCTCCCCCTTGGACTCTACTGCTTCCGCCCATCTGTGAGTTAGGTAGACCAGAAGATCACCAGCTGACCGACCACGGCGAAAACCGTATTGGCGGTCACTAATCAGCTGGTGATCCTCAAGGTACCTCATGAGCAGGCAGTTTACAATGGACTCCATTGTTTTGGAGAACAAGGAGGTGATGGCGATAGGCCGGTAGTTGGACGTGTCTGAGCGGTCGCCTTTTTTAGGGATCGGGTGGACGAAAGCCGTCTTCCATGATTTTGGGACTACGCCTAGGGAGTAGGAGTACCGGAAAAGACGCGTTAAAACCGGTGCCAACTCTGGAGCACACGTCCTCAGCACAATTGGGGGGATTCCGTCAGGCCCACTCGACTTGTGGATGTCCAGGGAGAGGAGTGCTTTGCGAACCGAGCGCTGAGTGAACTGCACTTCCGGCATGGAGCACTCACACCGCGGGATGGTCGGCAGCGTACTCCCCCCGTCATCGAGAGTCGAGTTAGACGCAAAGAAAGAGCCTAGAAGATCGGCTTTCTCCTTTGCGGTGTGGGCCAGTGAGTCGTCCTCCCTGTGCAGAGATGGAAGAGATGGCTGACAGAAATTCTCCTGGATAGCCTTGGCGAGAGACCAGAATGCACGGGTTCCAGAAGGAAGACGAACTAGTTTCTCGCCAATTCTGCCTATGTGCTCTGACTTTGCCTTGGCAATGACTCTTTTGAATGACCTAGAGGCGGAATTATACTTCTTTTTTAGAGCGCTGGTGTTTACATCCCTGGACGCTGATGCGTCAGCCCAGGCTTGGTAGCACTCCTGCTTATAGCATGATGCTATTTTACAGGAGCGACCAAACCATGGCTGAGATTTGCCTCCAATGGGCACCACAGAGGAAGGAATAAAAAATTCCATACCCTGAAGTACCACATCAGCGACAGAATCCGCAACAACGTTGGGATCGTCCGGCGAGAAGCAAAGCCGCTCCCAAGGGTAGGATGCAAAGAAAGACCGCATCCCAACCCAATCGGCTGACCTATAGTGCCAAACACGGTGGCAGCCTGCAGAATGCAACCGCGATTTCAGCGTGAGTGGCACCACACTCCGGACAAGACAATGGTCCGAGGAGCCTAAAGGGGCGTCGACGGAAATCTGATATCCGTCCGGGTGAGAGGTCAGCAGAAGGTCCAACAGGGAAGGTGCATGATCCTCCACATCTGGAATCCGCGTAGGCGAAGTAACCAGTTGTGTCAGACCATATGCCAAGGCAAAATCATGAACAGATCTCCCCGCAAGATCGGTTAAACGTGAACCGAGCCATTCGGCGTGATGGGCGTTAAAATCGCCGAGGATCACGATCTCTGCGGAGGGGATCTGCTGTAGCAACGAATCTGCAGCCATTTGGACGTGGTCGAAGAGTCGGTCTGTTTCGGCATTACCGCTATGGGACCTATAGAGGCACCCGTAGACGCGCGGATGTTCATCGCTGTCTACGCGTAGCCAAAGGATGGACAGGTCCGAACCTTCAAGTCTGCCGAGGCGTCGAGAACAGATGTCCTCTCTGACGTAAACGCAAACTCCAGCCCGAGGCACAAAGGAGTGTTCCAGTTTGTATCCTGGGTAGGAGAGATACGAGACATCAGCCGGAGAGGACACCTGCGTCTCGGTCAGAAAGAGCAGAGCCGGCCTCGCCGTCTCGAGATGGTAGTGGACGGCGTTTAGGTTAGAGTGAAGTCCCCTGATATTGCAGAAATTCACGGACAGCGTGGCAAGGGTCGCCTTGGTCTTGTTGCTCCGTTTGCCCCGAGCAGTTTTAGTCTTGAGCGGAATTTTGCCCCCCCCCCAGAATACGCGGGGCAGCCTGAGCACCCACGCTCAGAAGTGGAGAAACATGGTCGTGGATGCTCAGGATTCTCCAGGGGTGCTGGTACCCTTCTGGGGTAGTCTATCATTGAATTCCGCTACCATGTTGATGGGGGGGGGGGGATGCGACAGCAAAGCTGCCGCGTGGCTCTACCACTGTTAATCATCATGTTGAGTAACCTTATCCTTCACCTCCCGTATATCTCTTTACCGAAGGTAGCGTGAAGGTCCTTCATGTGGAGCATCTGCTCTTCCAACCGACGGGCCTGTTCGTCTTGTCGGCGGGCCTGTTCATCCTGTCGGCGGACCTGTTCATCCTGTCCGCCCCGCAGCTGTTCTTCCAACCGACGGACCTGCTCCTCCTGTCGGCGGGCCTGTTCATCCTGTCGGCGAGCCTGTTCCTGCAACATCACCATCAGAGCACCTAAGTCGGGTACTGCAGATGTAGGAATTACTGACTGGCCTGCAGCCGGTAACTGGCCCTCCGACGTCTGCGGCGTTGCACCACCAAATCTTCTTTGGTCCGTCTCCTGCTGGCGTTGACTTCGGGTACGGACACCCTCCGTTTCCTCCTTAGGTAAAATCGGCATTATTTTATCCCACTTCTGACACCAATTGTTACGAGCTTAGGGTTCGTGACAATAAAAATTGCCGATAAAATTACCTAAATTAACACTTTAATTTACTTTACACAAATTAAAGTTAAAACACTAATAATTAAACACACTAATTCACTTAATTCCGCTCCGAAGCTTCGCTTCTGTCGTCGAGTTCAACGCTGCCTCGATCCGGAATGTTCAAGTAAACACGCGCAAGGTACCGAGAGTTCGAGTATAGATTTTCTAGAAACTTAGAGGAAACGGAGGGTGTCCGTACCCGAAGTCAACGCCAGCATGAGACGGACCAGAGGAGATTTGGTGGTGCAACGCCGCAGACGTCGGAGGGCCAACTGCCAGCCACGGAGGCTGCGGGCCCGTCAGTAGCTCCTAGACCTGCAACACCAGACTTAGGTGCTCTGATGGCGATGCTACAGGAGCAGCTGCAGCGCGGACGAGAGGAACAGGCCCGTCTGTTGAAAGAGCAACAGGAGGAACAGGCTCGCCGACAGGAGGAACAGGCTCGCCGACAGGAGGAACAGGCTCGCCGACAGGAGGAACAGGTCCGTCGGTTGGAAGAGTAGCTGCGGGGCGGCCAGGAAGAACAGATGCTTCTCATGAAGGACCTTCACGCTACCTTCGGGAAAGAGATAAGGGAGGTGAAGGATAAGGTTGCTCAACATGATAACCGGTTGTCGGAAGCGGAGACCCAAATCAACCAAGTTAAGAAAACGCTGGATGAACTCAAACTTGGGGATGGAACTACAGCTCCCGTAGTAGCTTCAGCACCTTCGCTACGTGGGTTCAAGGTGCCGCCATTCGACGGTACCTCTTCCTGGTCAGCCTACAAAATCCAGTTCGAAGCTGTTATGAAGGCGAACGGCTGGAATAAAAATCAGGCCATGACTGCTCTCACACTAGGCCTGCGTGACCAGGCCTTAACAGTTCTGGAAGCTCTCGGTGAGGAAGTGACTTATGAGCAACTCCTTGAGGCATTGGAGGCGAGGTATGGCAACGCTCAACTGGAACACGTCTTTCGTGCGCAGCTTAAAGATCGTGCGCAGCGCATCAACGAAAACCTGCAGCAGTGGGCTCTAGAGGTGGAGAAGCTGGTGCGAAAAGCATACCGGTCTGTACCTGCGCTCATTGAAGGGAACCTGGTGCAGACATTCATCGACGGTATCCGCTTCCTGGAAGTCAGAGCTGCTGTGAGGCTCGGGCACCACGAGACGCTTAAGGACGCCTTGGCCCATGCACTGGAAGTGGAAGCCGTGCGGCGGGATCATCGTTCCCATCGCGTCAGGGAGGTTGCAGCAGCTACAGTTCGCGACCGCAACAAAGGATACAGCCCTAGGTGCTATGGCTGTGGGGAAAAGGGCCATCTTCGATCCAGCTGCCCTAAGCGAACCGTGGAAAGGAGAGTTGATCGATCTCGAGAGGGTAGTGCAGCTAACGGCACTGCCTGGCGGCGACAGGATCATCGTTCACCTCACGCTAGCGAGGTTACAGCAGTTACGGTTCACGACCACAATAAAAGATACAGCCCTAGGTGCTATGGCTGTGGGGAAAGGGGCCATCTTCGGTCCAGCTGCCCTAAGTACACCCTAGGAAGGGAAGGTGAACGGTCTCAGAAAGGAAGTGCGGCTAACAGCACCGCCCAGCAGCAGCAGGAATACGACTTTACTATCAGACACTGCAGCAGGAAATCTCACGGCAACGCAGATGCATTGTCAAGAAGACCTTGTCCTGAAGATTGCAACCATTGTAGTAGGCAAGAGAGTAAGGAAGTGATATCCGTGAGGATGCTCAGGACAGACCACCTCAGCAACGGGTGGAAGGACAGCCTACGACATGCACAGCAGGAAGATCCGGACATCAAGCTGATTCTGGGATGGATGAAGGCCCGTGCTACCAAGCCTAAGTGGAGGGACGTCTCAGCGATGAGTTCAACCACGAAAAGCTATTGGGTCCAATGGGACAGCTTGCTGCTTCAGGATGGAGTCCTGTGCCGTAAATGGGACAATGGTCGCGGAGACAGCTTTCGTTTACAAATGGTTGTCCCTAAAGCTAAAGTGCTGAATGTTCTACAGCTGTGCCATAATGGTCGTTCAAGAGTCCATCTGGGAGTTAAACGAACTCTACTGAAGGTCCGAGAACAGTTTTATTGGGTCCATTATCGTGACGATGTCGAGGATTGGTGTCGTACATGTACAAGTTGTGCGGCTGTGAGGGGACCTCAGACACGGAGTAGAGGAGCATCGAAATTGTACAATGTTGGTGCACCACGGGATAGGACATCCCTTGACATTGCGGAGCCGTTACAGAAAGGCGCAAAGCGGACTCCTAAGATCGTCCATGTGGATCGCCTAGCGCGTTATTATGGGGCCGATAGTGCTCGGGACGAGTATGTCTTAGGAGGGGGCAGTGTTACGCGCTCCAGTCGACGACACACTAGCGCCATCTAGTGTCAGGAACGAGAGCGAGGGGAGCGTTGCAGTTTATGACATCACAAATCTTTCGACCGACAGCGCCACCCGAAGAACTAAGTTTCTAGAAAATCTATACTCGAACTCTCGGTACCTTGCGCGTGTTTACTTGAACATTCCGGATATTTTGCTAATTTAAATAAATAGGTGGCGCAAGATGCGATCGAGGCAGAGTTGAACTCGACGACACAAGCGAAGCTTCGGAGCGGAATTAAGTGAATTAGTGTGTTTAATTATTAGTGTTTTAACTTTAATTTGTGTAAAGTAAATTAAAGTGTTAATTTAGGTAATTTTATCGGCAATTTTTATTGTCACGAACCCTAAGCTCGTAACAGTATTATTGAAATATACTTTGATCTTCAATTAAAGCATGAATGGTTCGATGGAGAATCCTTACGAACCCATTTGAATAAAACTGTTATATTCAGAGGCCAACGAATATTGTTGTATGGTATCTAAAATAGGTATTAAAGAAATGAACCTGCAATATTTTTACTAATAAATTTATATTTTTGATTCGTTATTTTTAAATAAAATTTTATTACGCAATCCGGACTTTCACTACGGCGAATTTCTGACGGTGTGCGACGCTTCGTACAAAATTTATATGAAGACGGAGGGCCTTCCGTCCAGCGAGCGTTATTTTCTTATATACACGGTAGAGTTTGCTTGCATAAAAGTCTCTAAGGTTCTCTAAGGTCGTGGTCGTTAGACTCGTCGGCGCCTGACTACTAGACTTTATCAATACTATGATTTCGTAATGTTGACATCACTATGACACTCACACATGCGCATTTTTATTTTTGTATCGCCTTTTTCACGTCTTCGTTTATTTTTTACATTCTAAATCTATGGGTATGACGTTGTCAAAGATCCTAACAAGAGACTTCCGTTCATTAATCGTTTTTACCTGGTGCTTTGTTCCAAGAGTAATGGTGACATTCTTTAAGGGATTAAGTACCAGGCCATGTTTCAAAGACCACTCCGCAATAGAATCAAGATCTTTGTTTAACCCTTAATGCACCACCCTGAGTCCACGGGACTCACCACCACTTTTAAACAACAAAAAAATAGTTTATTTTTTAGAGTTTAGGCTTGCGCTTTCTAGTACCTTCCTGCGGTGAGCTGCAGGACGCAGAGGTGAGCGATCGTATGCACACGTCGTTCGGAAAGGTAAATATGATCGAGTGTGAGTCTTAGGGACTCATGGTGGAGTGCTGTGTGACAAAAATGGATTTACTGACTTTTTTGTTTATCTATGTTAATTTTGTTGTAGCCTTTTACTATGACATCTAAACGTAGAAGGATTGAATCGATAAACATTGCAGATTATTTAGTCTCAGATATCATAAATGAATGGCTTTTTTTTCATAGAAGAGGGGACAAACGAGCATACGGTTCACCGGATGTTAAGTGACTACCGCCGCCCATGAAAATCCGCAACACCAGAGGATTTGCAAGTGCGTTGTCGGCCCTTTACCCGCTAAGCTAAGCTCTTTTCTTTTCTTGAATGAGGCTGCAAGAAGATGATTTACTCAGCAAAGATGAGGAGATTAGCTATGGCAACGGCTATGCAGCTGAATGTATTCGTGAGCCACATTCTGATAACGAGGACGCCGATTATATTGTGAGTAATCACGATACCAATTCCGAATGCTCCAAGACCGAAGAAATCCTGTTCTTCTTTTCTGTCCTGTTCTTCTGTTCTTTTGAACTTCTGTACTATTCTTAGTAACTTGGACAACATACCATGCCTTAGACATTCCTGATCAACCAAGTACAACGCAAACTGATGATATTTTACCGAGAGATCAGCGCAAATATTGCTACGCTTGCAATCATAAGAAACGAACATAGACTGCTTATCTTTGCACTGTCTGTAAGAAGCCATTCTGCCTTACTTGTTCCAAAAAGATATGCCAAGAATGTGTAACACATTGGTATGTTAACTTACTGCACGTTTTGAAATTTTGTATAGTGCTATTATTAATTATTATTATTTTTAATTACGTCATAATGTCTTCTATAAGAAAATATATTTTATTGTGTTCAAGAGCTACAACATTTATTTTTTCTTCTATAAGTCGTAATGGACGATTTTTGATGACTGTTAATTTTAAAGTATTTGTAAAATGCATGTTAATTTGAGTTTATCACAAAATGTTACCGGATATGTACGAATTATTGTGTCTGCTAGAGGTCCAATAAGTAACAACATAAATAACATCTTTCGTTTAGTTTTTATTTAAAAAATTAAAACACGAGTCCCGGGGACTCATGATGGTGATAAGTGATATTTTAATTAGGGTGGTAAATCAAGGGTTAACTTAGAAGTAGCAATAGCAACCTCCTCATCAATTGGCGTTGTGTGAACATATATTTGGCTGTCATTTGCATATAAGTGAATTTTCGAGTGAGTTATAGCTTTAGTAACGTTAGCCGTGTAAATTGCGAATAATGTGGGACCAAGTATTGAACCCTGGATAACACCTTTATTAAGGGGGAGCGTATTGGAGACATTTTGAAGTCCTTGGCTATTCAAACATTGCACTTTTGGCAGCGATTATGGAAATAAGATTGAAACCAGGTGCAGCCCGATTCTGTGAAACCATAGTATTTTAATTTTGCCAATAGAACAGATATATCAACACAATCGAAAGCGCGGCTGAAGTCTAGCAAAACCATAATTGTTCCCTTACCCTCATTGGACGCAGCAAGAATATCATCAGTAATATTTAAAAGAGCTGATACTGAACTTTGATTCTTTCTAAAACCAGATTGAATCACAGTTAGTACTTGATTACGTTCTAGATAAGGTGAAATTTGATAAAGAACGCATCTTTTAACTATTTTAGATAGTGCAGGAAGAATGCTTATTGAGTCTTATATCAGAAAGATTATCCACCATTGATTTTTTAGGAATGGGAGTGACGATGAAATACTCCTTCCAATAAAGATTTATTGACTATCGCCACTATCGTTGACAAAGAATATGGAAGCGTAAGTTTTAACATCAACATGGAGATGCCATCAGTTCCGGTCGCATTAGTAGATGTAGAAGCAATTATACTTTTCACTAACGTTTCATTTACGGCTACAAATTGAAATTCGTTTTCAGAGTATTTAAGTGATTCAATTTCCTGAATAACACTTTTTACGGGAGTTGCACATGGTATGGTGTTTGTAAAGTGATTATTAAGTGAATCAGGGTCAAGAAGATGGTCCGGTATGGAATGGTTTTTTACGGCAGGTGAAATTATTCGTTTTATGTGACGCCACATCTGAGAAGGATTTGACCTATTATTGTTGACAGACCTAGTAAAATATGCCTGCATTTCTAGAGTAACTGCTCGGTTATAATAGTTGCGCAGATCACGGTAAAATTGCATACTACTTTGCGACTTTGTAGTATTGGCCCGGTGACAAGCCTTGTCACGAATTGACTTCACTTTTCATTACAGTCATCCATGGGGCAGAGGGTAATTTAAAAGTGATTTTACGAACAGGGGTGAATGAGTCAATCCAGTCAATGACGAGATTGTTAAAGGTATTTACCATATTATCGATATTATCTTGTAATAGTACCAGCTCCAATGGCGTGTATTTAGCAGCATTGTTTATAGCAATTGTGTTCTCAACTAAAGGTCTGTATGAACTTATACGACATTTAGATTTTTGAATCGCGATCGGAAAGTTTGCTGAAATCAGTCCATGATCACTAAGATCATCATTATGTGTCACCTCCACAGAAATGGGCTTAATATGTGTCCTAGTAAAGATAACATCAATCAGGGTACTCGTAGTAGAAGTGATCCGTGTAGGCTGGTTCACGATTTGATGGAGATTAAATGTATCAGTAAAGTCTTGAGACAAGGCGAATACGGAAGGCCGTCGTTGTTTAGACAATCAATGTCCAGGTCACCAACGAGAAATAATTGATCATATTGCGCTATAAAAAAGGAGAGAGACTCGTGCAAACAGTCTATAGCTGAACCAACAGTCACTGATTCAGGACGATACGCCGAACCAAATACTAAATAGTCTCACTACCTATTTTAACATTAAACCATATCTGTTCAAGTTCCCCAGGGGGTGATCTAAGCGCTTTGCACGTAAGTTAGATTTTATGTAAACACCAGCACCAACACCACCACCACGACCAATACGAGGGTTGTGCAGCAGTCTGAAGCCAGAAATTGAATATAAGTCAATATTGGAACGATAATGAAGTCAAGTCTCGCTAAGACATAATATATCAAGATCCTTAATTTGGATACTTTGATTAAGTTCCTCCAAACCGGTATTTAGCGAACGTACATTCAAAACACCTAATGTAAAATACTTTCTTTGTTTTCCTTTACCCATAAAATAACATAAGCTTTTATCAAAGTAAACTTAAACCAAGTGAACACGAAAAGAAAATAAATGGAAGATATGACTAAACTAGATTAACAAAGCAATCATTGTTTTTGAGGAGCACGGGAGGGGCAACTTCAACTTTGCGAGCGTACACATTTCCTCTCTTGACCCAAATAAACTTAAAATTTTTCTCCTTGCCTACTCTTCTAGCCTATCTGAATAATGCTTTACAATCAAGAGAAATATGTTCAGAGACATATATTTTATTAGTAGCATCATATTAAGATATTGAAATAAATCCAGAGAAAGTTAAGAATTTAATTTGTAAGCTTGACATTACGAAAGGTGCCGGTAGCGATAAATTGCCTCCTGTATTATTTGTAAAATGTGCAAAATCCATATCTGTTCCTATAGCACTATTATTTAATAGGTGTTTTCGCGATGGCTACTTTCCAAGTATTTGGAAGGAAGCCCATGTTGTACCTATACACAAGAAAGGGCTGAAGACAATAATTGAGAATTACCGGCCAATATCAATACTCAATGTGTTAAGTAAATTGCTAGAAAGAATCGTTCATATGCACATATACCCCATCATATTACCTTCAATACCCCCAGAACAACATGGCTTTGTGAAAGGGCGCTCTACAGCAACTAACTTGGGCGCATTTATTGATTACACTACCTCAAATATGGATGGAGGGTCGCAAGTAGATGTCATTTACACTGACTTTGAGAAAGCCTTTGATCGCGTAGATCACATCATATTACTACGTAAGCTTTTTGAGCTGGGCATACGAGATAACCTTTTCAGGTGGATGGAATCATATCTGTGGAAACGATCTCAGGCAGTAGTCTTAGGAGGGTTCCGTTCTGACTTCGTGGAAATAACATCCGGAGTTCCACAAGGTTCTATTTTGGGTCCTCTACTGTACGTGTGCTATCTATATGATGTGGGCAAGTGTTTTCATAATGCTAAGTTTCTGATGTACGCTGATGACACTAAAGTATATATGAAAATCACTGATTATGTAGATTGCATGAAACTTCAAGATGATCTTGTGCGACTTGGTAACTATTATGTAGTAAATCGTATAGGAGTTAATGTCAGCAAGTGTCTTTATGTTTCTTTCACAAGGAAAAGAGAACCTACAAATTTCAACTACCAAATAAATCACCTTATAACTAACCAAATAAATCACCGTATAACTAAGAAAGAATTAGTGAAGGATCTGGGGATATTACTGGATTGCAAGTTAAGCTTCTCAGAACATATTGAAACAATAACGCACTCGGCCTACAAAAGCCTTGGCTTCATCCTACGCGTAAGCAGACCCTTTACTGATATTAACTGTATTAAATTACTTTACTTTTCATATTGTTGTGTGAATAAGTCAACTAGCGCCATCTAGTGTCAGGAACGAGAGCGAGGGGAGCTTTGCAGAGAATGACATCACAGATCTCTCAACCGACAGCGCCACCCGAAGAACTAAGTTTCTAGAAAATCTATACTCGAAATCTCGGTACCTTGCGCGTGTTTACTTGAACATTCCGGATATTTTGCTAATTTAAATAAATAGGTGGCGCAAGATGCGATCGGGGCAGAGTTGATTTGACTAAACAAGCGAAGCTTCGGAGCGGAATTAAGTGAATTAGTGTTTTTAATTATTAGTGTTTTAATTTTAATTTGTGTAAAGTAAATTAAAGTGTTAATTTAGGTAATTTTATCGGCAATTTTTACTGTCACGAACCCTAAGCTCGTAACAATTGGTGTCAGAAGTGGGATAAAATAATGCCGATTTTACCTAAGGAGGAAACGGAGGGTGTCCGTACACGAAGTCAACGCCAGCAGGAGACGGACCAGAGGAGATTTGGTGGTGCAACGCCGCAGATGTCTGAGGGCCAGCCGCCGGCCACGGAAGCCGGTCCGTCAGCAGCTTCTACGTCTGTGGCACCTGACTTAGGTGCTCTGATGGTGATGCTGCAGGAGCAGGCCCGCCGACAGGAGGAGCAGGCTCGCCAGCAGGCGGAACAGGTCCGTCAGTTGAAAGAGCAGCTGCAGAGCGGACAGGAGGAACAGATGCTCCTCATGAGGGACCTTCATGCCACCTTTGGGAAAGAGATAAGGGAGGTGAAGGATAAGGTTGCTCAACATGATAACCGCCTGTCGGAAGCTGAGACCCAAATCAACCAAGTTAAGAAAACGCTGGATGAACTCAAACTTGGAGATGGAATTGCAGCCCCCGCAGTAGCTACTACACCTTCGCTACGTGGGTTCAAGGTACCACCGTTCGACGGGACTTCTTCCTGGTCGGCCTACAAAATCCAGTTCGAGGCCGTCATGGAGGCAAACGGCTGGAATAAAAGCCAGGCCATGACTGCACTCACCTTAGGCCTGCGCGACCAAGCCTTAACTGTGTTGGAAGCTCTCGGTAAGAAAGTGACCTATGAGCAGCTTCTTGAGGCCTTGGAGGCGAGATATGGTGACGCTCACCTGGAACACGTCTTTCGCGCGCAGCTTAAAGATCGTGTGCAGCGCATCAACGAAAACCTGCAGCAGTGGGCTCTAGAAGTGGAGAAGCTGGTGCGAAAAGCATACCGGTCTGTACCTGCACTCATTGAAGGGAACCTGGTGCAGACATTCATCGACGGCATCCGCGACCTGGAAGTCAGAGCTGCTATGAGGCTCGGGCACCACGAGACGCTTAAGGACGCCTTGGCCCATGCACTGGAAGTGGAAGCCGTGCGGCGGGATCATCGTTCCCATCGCGTCAGGGAGGTTGCAGCAGCTACAGTTCGTGACCGCAACAGAGGATACAGCCCTAGTAGCTATGGCTGTGGGGAAAAGGGCCATCTTCGATCCAGCTGCCCTAAGCGAACCGTGGAAAGGAGAGTTGATCGACCTCGAGAGGGTAGTGCAGCTAACGGCACTACCTGGCGGAGACAGGATCATCGTTCACCTCACGCTAGGGAGGTTACAGCAGTTACGGTTCGCGACCACAATAAAAAATACAGCCCGAGGTGCTATGGCTGTGGGGAAAGGGGCCATCTTCGGTCCAGCTGCCCTAAGCACACACTAGGAAGGGAAGGCGAACGGTCTCAGGAAGGAAGTGCGGCTAACAGCACCGCCCAGCAGCAGCAGGAATACGACTTTACTATCAGACACTGCAGTGGAAAATCTCACGGCAACGCAGATGCATTGTCAAGAAGACCTTGTCCGGAAGATTGCAACCATTATAGTAGGCAAGAGAGTAAGGAAGTGGTATCCGTGAGGATGCTCAGGGCAGACCACCTCAGCAACGAGTGGAAGGACAGCTTACTACATGCACAGCAGGAAGATCCGGACATCAAGCCGATTCTGGAATGGATAAAGGCCAGTGCTCCCAAGCCCAAGTGGAGTGACGTCTCAGCGATGAGTTCGACCACTAAAAGCTATTGGGCCCGATGGGACAGCTTGCTGCTTCAGGATGGAGTTCTGTGTCGTAAATGGGAAAACGTTCGGGGAGACAGCTGTCATTTGCAAATGCTTGTCCCTAAAGCTAAAGTACCGAATGTTCTACAGCTGTACCATAATGATTGTTCAGGAGGCCATCTGGGAGTTAAACGAACCCTACTGAAGATCCGAAGGGACCTCAGACTCGTAGTAGAGGTGCATTGAAGTTGTACAATGTGGGTGCACCATGGGAGAGAATAGCCATTGACGTGGCGGGGCCGTTTCCGGAGAGTGAAAGCGGTAACAAGTATTTCATGGTTGTGATGGATTACTTCACTAAGTGGCCAGAAGTCTTCGCCATTCCAAATAAAGAAGCTTCAACAGTTGTAGATAAACTAGTTCATGAAGTCTTCTGTCGTTTTGGAGTACCTTTAGAGATTCACAGCGATCAAGGAAGGAATTTTGAGTCTCAAATATTCCAGGAAACTTGCCGAGTTATGGGTACTCATAAAACAAGAACGACTTCTTATCACCCGCAATCTGAGGGAATGGTGGAACGATTTAATCAGACATTGAAGAGGTACCTAGCAAAAGTTGTAGACAATCGGCAACGAGATTGGGACAAGCACATACAACCGTTTTTGTTGTCATATCGGAGTTCTGTTCACGAAAGTACAGCAATGACACCAGCTTTCGCAAACTTTGGAAGAGAATTACGGCTGCCTGCGGACCTGATCACCGGGATACCACCTGATGCCCCACGCAGTATAACCGATTATGCAAATGACTTGCGGAACAAAATGAATGACATTTATGAGCACGTCAGACAATCGGGCCAGCAAATGTCTGAGAAAATGAAAACCCGGTATGACCGCAAAATGAACAATAAAGGGTTCAACGAAGGTTCATTAGTGTGGTTGATAGGAGGGGGCAGTGTTGTGTGAATAAGTCAACTAGCGCCATCTAGTGTCAGGAACGAGAGCGAGGGGAGCTTTGCAGAGAATGACATCACAGATCTCTCAACCGACAGCGCCACCCGAAGAACTAAGTTTCTAGAAAATCTATACTCGAAATCTCGGTACCTTGCGCGTGTTTACTTGAACATTCCGGATATTTTGCTAATTTAAATAAATAGGTGGCGCAAGATGCGATCGGGGCAGAGTTGATTTGACTAAACAAGCGAAGCTTCGGAGCGGAATTAAGTGAATTAGTGTTTTTAATTATTAGTGTTTTAATTTTAATTTGTGTAAAGTAAATTAAAGTGTTAATTTAGGTAATTTTATCGGCAATTTTTATTGTCACGAACCCTAAGCTCGTAACAATATGTTAGAAGCGTCCTTGAATATTGCAGTACTGTATGGAACCCGCATTACACTGTTCATATAAATAACTTAGAACAAATTCAGCACAAATTACTGAGACATTTAAGGTATAGAAATTTTATTTACGAAGATATATTTACGAAGATCTATAGAAGAGTCTTGTAGATATTTCAATAAAATAAGCCTTGAGGATAGACGTACTCTAATGGATATGGCATTTTGCATGGTTTATGTAATGGAAGTATTGACTGTGTAACTTTAGCTGATAGAGTTCTCTGCTTTTGTACTCCGAAACGTAGAACGAGACATACACCTTTGTTTGCGGTTGTTAAGACAAAGACAAACTATGCACAAAACTCTCTGGTGAATCGTTTACAAAAAGTTTATAATAAAAGATTCCACTCAGTTGATATTTTCCATTCCAGTAAGGATAAGTTTAGGAAGGATGTCTTGAAACTTCTGATGTAGTGAGTTTAGGTAACTCATTAACTCATACACACACACACACACACACACACACACACACACACATGCCCGCGTGCGAGGGAGGCGCATACGAGCATTATGCATGTTGAAAATCTTTTAATTTTCTTGTAATGTTTTCTAGATGTTTAAAAATATGTATTTTTAGTCCCCACTACTTTGTCTTCAACATGTCCGTTATAAATTGAAAATACTATTTAAATAATGTAAATCCGTTTTTGGCTATAATTTAAGATCATAATATGTACGTACGATGTAACAAAGAGCTGTGGATTTTGTTTGAAATAAAATAAAATAAAAATAAATAAATAAATCATCAATATTTAGGTGTTTCGAGTTTAGTTTGCCACTTTGAGTTTTATTAAACTTATTAACGGATTCAAGAATACGATCACGAATACGCGGCGACGTCAATGTCACTAATACGGAACAGGGCCTGCTCGAATATTGATCCATCTTAGCCACACGGTGACAGACACGAATGTCGCTGTCCGCCACTGGGGAGTTAATTGTGTTGCAAAGGTTGTGAAATAATCCAAACAGATCCTCGCTGGCCTTTTACCATTGGCTGTATGCCGTTAATTTCCAAGTTTTTGTCTCTCTAGAGATTTTTTCAATGGTAGACAGTCGACCAAGGAGGGTATAAACTTCTTTTTTAAGTTTTAAAGTCTGAGTCTGTAATTCTTTAATTTCTTTGTCTTTTTGTTCTACCTTTACTTTCAAATCCACCTGTTCAGCAGCTAAAAAGTCAGTAGCTTGCGTCAGCTCGTTTTGAACTCAATGAGGGCTAAACTAATCTCCTGAGATATTATAGCTTTGATATCCTCCAGAATAGTTAATCGCAATTTGCGAAAATTGGTGATGTGTCCGATAATTTACTATCAAGTAAGTCGCCGATTTCCTCTAAAGTGGGCTGACGTCCCGCCTGTTAGACTTGGCGCGCACTTTTACATTTAAATTGCCAATTCTTCTGTCTCTTTCTCCATACAGCCTTCTGAGTACATTCAGTTGCCGCGAATGGGAGTGCTCTGGTAATCACTCTTAGGTTGACGATTTTTACATGCATGACATATACACAGCTTTAAGTTCTTTGTCCAACGAAATGAAAGTTTCTTCACTAATCGTGGCACAGTCTAAATCGTATTTTAGTTTACATGAACTACAACACATAAACTGTCGATTAGTTATTTAACTCTGACAACCAGCACATTTCCCGACATCTCGGTTCTTTGAAAATAATTAAAAATAAACCCTATACCGTTCAGTAAGCTCAAGCAATAAAAGCGCTTAATGGGAAGTGAACCACCACTGCACTTGTTGTCGACGCAGAAGCATGCAATAATTAAGTAAAAAAGTATATGCTTACTTTTTACGAATCACAAATTAATTCACTATCACTCATAGACTATTTAATGTAATTTTTTTCTGCTTTTAAACGATATAAGTTAAAACATTAGATACCTATTACATTTACATCGAAAATATTAAATGATGACGGAGCAAAGTAATATACGTGCACAAGATACCCGCGATTAATGAATATTAAATAAATTAAAACTATTTAATAATATAGGCACTTAAGTTACTAATCTTAATATCATAATTATCAACATTTTTGGCTGTATATTACTGAGTTTTGTTTAACAGTAAAATTCAATAGGATTGTCGAGTTCCTTGTCTATAATATTTATCAATGTTCTTTTCTACCCATATCTGTTAACAAAGTCACCAACAACAAATAATTATCAAATGTTTATTAATTAACTGGTTTCCAACTGAACCTAGACTAAAATTATGGCTTAAAAGCATGAATATTGTGAATTGGCGTCCGAAACAAAATGATCATCTTTGTTCTAAACATTTCACAGACGACTGTTTTATTAGACATGAGAACCGCACCACTTTGAAAAAGTGCAGTTTACCGACAAAAATTTTTCTGCTAGTACCAGTACCAGTAATTATAAAAGTACTAGATTATTATTTCGAATGTTTTTTATTTCTTCTCTTCTCTTTTTCCCCAAACTCAAGGGTCATAGTCAAGTGTAGAAAGGTCGCCTGATGATGTTGAGCCACGTTGGATATGTGTTAGTGGGCTGCGGCTAGTGGAGATTCCTCTCCCTGTAACGCTGTATTCGAGGTGGAGTCGTAAGAGGAGTGTTGATATGGCGATTGGCAATGCGCTATACTATCCTCCGTGACTTTGGTGAGGCTGCACCACTTGATGCTTCCAAGTGCTCGTTTTTTCCTGGCTTCATTCACATAGCAAAAGAAAAGATATAATAAAATAGCCTATTCCTTTTTAAAAGGTCGGCAACGCATCTGCAATTCCACTGGTGTTGCAGTTGTTCATGGGTGGCGGTAATCACTTACCATCAGGTGAGCCGTATGCTTGCTTGCCCCCACTCCTATAAAAAAAATATCGGGCTCGGGGAGTCCGTAGTGCAGGTGGAGTTAGAGGCCGCAAGGGCAGTGTGCCTTGTGTTTCTAGTGCGCCTTATCTGAGATAGAAAACGGGGAGGAGAAGTCGGCAACTAAGGAGGGGCTGCCATTGGGTGGGCTGCGCTGGTGGGGCGGCGGATGTTAATGAAAGGGTTTCCTTGGCCCTACCAATTTGCGGCGGAGGTAGAACACCATGGGGTTTAATATTTAGTAAATGCGAGTCTAGAGATTTAATTCTTTCTCGAGTCTCGAGATTTAATTTGTGCTTTAACTTCGTAGTGGCCCTACTTTAGTTTCTTTCTTATTTACAAATTCTGGCCATCGTTATTAAGCCCCCCAGAATACGTGGCACTGCCGAAGCTAGAAAGCTTAGTAGCTAGTGCAATATGCACCGACAAAGGTGATCCGGATGTTGATCTCGAAACCATAGAAGGCGGTACGTTGCTGCCTCCAGAATACATGGAGCTACCTGAGATTGAGAGCCTGCGAAGATATTCTTCTTTTTTAAGTTGGTATCTTGATTTTTCCTTTCTTTTTTATTAGTAGCAAACCGTGGCAAATGTGATTGTTGTTTATCAATATGTAGGTCAGAACACAAGTTTCTACCAGGTATAGAATGTCACTTCTAAAGAAGTATTGGTCTATTTCTGATGTCTGTGATTATATTAAGCATGATCATCGTTATGAATGTTTACCTGGGATGAATATTCTAATTAGGTAAGTTCAACTTCGACCGAGAGGTTAATCGACGGATTCAACTCGGCTGGGCAACGTTCGGGAGAATACAATACATCTTCTCGTTAGGCACACCTCAGAACTAGATTGTACAACCAGTGCGTGTTGCCAGTGATGACCTATGGATCTGAGACGTGGTCCTTCACTGCTAGCCGTATAAGGAAGCTCGAAGTAGCTCAGCCAGCTATGAAGATGGTTATGCTCAGTTTTTCTGCGCGATAAACTTAGGAATGAGAATATTCACAGTAAAACCAGAGTGACCGACTTGGCCCAACTGATTAGTAAGCTGAAGTGGCAATGGACCGGCCATATATCTCGAAAAACCGATAACCGATAGGGAAAAATAGTTCTCGAGTGCCTCGTACCGGCAGGCGAAGTGTAGGACGTCCCCCACTAGATGGAGTTACAACCTGGTAAGACATGCAGGAAGTTGATGGATGCAGCTGGCTCAGGTTTGTGCTTTGTGGCATTCCTTGTGGGAGGCCTATGTAAAGCAGGGTACTTGTGAGGGTCTTTAATGATGATGAATGATATTGGCTTTATATTAATATGCTACATAAATAGAATGGACGTTACGGGTAGAGGCCATCTATCTATAGAGTCTATTCTATTTATTTAGGTATATGTGGGGTTGTGGGGTACCTATAGAATTTTCATCGATATATTTTGTCACACTGTCTTATCCCTATTATTAGTTCCGTGGACGTCCACTTCTACTGTCAGCGCTAAAATGGCGCAAATATATTCGCCAACCAGTCCAGCGTACTTGTATATATAGAGGTCAGTGGTATTATTGTTGCGCGTCTAAGTTGACGTCTGGTACCTGGAACTAGCGCCATTTAGTGTCGGGGACCAGAGCAAGGAGGGCTTCCTAGAAAATTTCAATCTTGAACTTTCCACGAACAGCGCCATCTAGTATCGAATAGAAGAATTAAGCTTTCTAGAAGCCCCACACTCGAACTTTCTGCGCCTGGTCGGTCGGCGCCCGTATTTGCTGGAATATTCTGTATGTTTCGGTAATAATATAACAGTTTTATTCAAATGGGTTCGTAAGGATTGTCCATCGAACTTTATCGATTTGATTTCATGCTTTAATTGAAGATCAAAGTATATTTCAATAATACTCTTCATAAGGAAATATCTGTGATAGTCCAACGGGGCTTGATCTAAATATTGCTTCGAAGAACATTTTTAGCATAAATTAAGTCATCCATTATTTTATTCTTCGTATTTGTCTAAAATTACTCAGCACTGCAACACAATATGACAACATCATTTGATGGGTATGTCAAATAACCATCGTCAGTTTTGAAATAATCTCTCTTTACGATTAATGCATTGTCAAACAATTCTGAAGAACTTTCCGTCAAACTTTGAACAAATATATCACACCAATTTTTTACTTCATCGTCTTATAACATTACCAGATATATATGAAACTATCATCATAGACATCTGAGACAAAGAATCAGTATTATCCAAAAGTACCATATCTTCGTGACAATCTGTCTTTTTCGTTTTGGACAGGTTCCTTGCGTTCCTGCAGCAGCTCCTTGAAAATGTTATTATAATTGGATGAATCAATAATTCTATAAATTGTCGTCATGGAGCTGGTAGATATTACTGCAATTTGATAAAACTATTGTTACGCGCCTAAGTCGGCAGCACTAGCGCCATCTAGTCTCGAACCGAAGAACTAAACTTCTTGAAGTTGAAACTCGAACTCTCGGTACCTTGCGCGTGTTTACTTGAATATTCTGGATATTTCGGTGCTAATTTATATAATTTATATATATAAGCAGATGCAGGAGTGTACAAGCTTGATTGTGAATGTGGTCTCTCCTACATAGGACAAACTAAAAGATCAATTAAAACCCGCGTCAAAGAACATATAGCTGATGTGAAGAATCGACGCTCCGGGAAGTCTGCAGTCTGTGAACATGTACAGGATCGCCCCCGTCACTACATCAGATTTGATAGACCACAAATCCTCGCTAAAGAACACCGATTCCTTCCAAGGATGATTCGCGAGGCTATTGAAATCAAAAAACACCCTAATTTCAATAGAGAAGATGGCTGGGTGCTACCATCTGCTTGGGATCCTATAATAAATAAAATTAAATCCCAACCCATGCATACAACTGCAAGGCTTCATGATACCATAAGTTCTTACTGTGTAGATCGGAACAAAAGTTAAATTTTAATCTATGGTAACCGCGGTTAACTATGACATCTGGACGTTAAACATCTCAGTCCTTCCCGTGACCATGGGTGCTGTAAAGCTCTCGAAACGTCGGGTATTAAAAAGTTAAATATACGCGATAAATTCCGTAAAAACGAGTATTATTTCATACCAGTCTGTACCTGCGCTCATTGAAGGGAACCTGGTGCAGACATTCATCGACGGCATCCGCGACCTTGAAGTCAGAGGTGCTGTGGCCCAGCCTTCGGGCACCACGAGACACTTAAGGACGCCTTGGCCCATGCACTGGAGATGGAAGCCGTATGGCAGGATCTTCGCTCCCATCATATCAGGGAGGTTGCAGCAGCTACGGTTCGCGACCGCAATAATGGATACAGCCTTAGGTGCTATGGCTGTGGACAAATGGGCCATCTTCGATCCAGTTGCCCTAAGCGAATTTTAGAATGAGAAGTTGATCGAAAGGGTATTGCGGCTAACGGCACCGCCCAGCAGCGGCAGGATCATCGTTCACCTCACGTTAGGGAGGTTGCAGCACCTACAGTCCGCGACCACAATAAAAGTTACAGCCCAAAGTGCTACGGCTGTGGGGAATGGGGCCATATTCGAGCCAGCAGCCCTAAGCGATCTGTAAAAAGGAAGGTGATCGATCTCGAAAGGGTAGTGCGGCTTACAGCACCACCCAGCAGCAGCAGGAATACGACTTTACTATCGGACACTGCAGCGGGAAATGCCGTGGCAACACAGATGCATTGTCAAGAAGACCTTATCCTGATGATTGCGAGAACAGTACTGGGCAAGAGGGTAAGGAAGTGGTATCCGTGAGGATGCTCCGGACAGACCACCTCAGCAACGAGTGGAAGGACTGCTTCCAACATGCACAGCAGGAAGATCCGGATATCAAGCCGATTCCGGAATGGATGAAGGCCCGTGCTACCAAGCCCAAGTGGAGCGACGTCTCAGCGATGAGTTCGACCACTAAAAGCTATTGGGCCCAATGGGACAGCTTACTGCTTTAGGATGGAGTCCTGTGCCGTAAATGGGAAAATGGTCGAGGAGACAGCTGTCATTTGCAAATAGTTATCCTTAAACCTAAAGTGCCGGATGGTCTACAGCTGTACCATAATGGTTGTTCAGGAGTCCATCTGGGAGTTAAACGAACTCTACCGAAGATCCGAGAACTGTTTTACTGGGTCGATTATCGTGACGATGTCGAGGATTGGTGTCGCATATGTACAAGTTGTGCGGCTGTGAAGGGACCTCAGACACGTAGTAGAGGAGCATCGAAATTGTACAATGTTGGTGCACCATGGGATAGGACAGCCCTTGACATTGCGGAGCCGTTGCAGAAAGGCGCAAGAGGGACTCCTAAGATCGTCCATGTGGATCGCCTGGTGCGTTATTATGGGCCCGATAATGCTCGGAACGAGCATGTCTTAGGAGGGGGCAGTGTTGCGCGCCTAAGTCAGGTACCTGGCACTAGCGCAATCTAGTGTCGGGACCAGAGCGAGGAGGGCTTCCTAGAAAATGTCAATCTTGAACTTTCGACCAACAGCGCCATCTAGTATCGAACAGAAGAATTAAGCTTTCTAGAAGCCCCACACTCGAACTTTCTGCGTCTGGTCGGTCGGGTCAGGTCAGATAAAACGCCTCCCTGCGGCACACCAACACATACGTTACACCATGATGATAATGTATCATCGATGCGTATACGTTGTTGGCGCCCAGACAAGTAACTTCGAAACCAACCAATCGCTGTTGGAGATACGTTAAGAGAGCGCATTATACCAAGTAGGACATCATGGACAACGGTATTAAAGGCATTACTGAAATCTAATAAGCAAAGAACAGTTACTTCGCCGCGTTCCATTCCTAATCGGATGTCATCGGTAATGTTCACCAATGCTGTGGTAGTACTGTGTCCAGGTCGAAATCCTGACTGTAAAGGATTAAGGAGAGAATTAGCACAAAGAAAGCTGTTGAACTGGATGTAAACAAGGCGTTCAAGGACTTTTGATAAAAAGGGCAGTAAAGAGATGGGACGATATTCAGAAAAGGACGCAGGATTAATTTTCTTTGGGATAGGAATAACTTCAGCATTTTTCCAAGATGATGGAAAACTACTTGTAGAAATGGAGAAGTTAAGGATATGACAAATAATAGGAAGAATAATATCAAGAATAGGAAGAATCATATTACGACTGACACAATCACTTCTCACTGCATTGGAAGTAATAGATAAAACGCTCTTCTCAACGCCACAAGCAGTGAATGGTTTAAAAATAAAAGAGGAGTGATTGGGAGTGGGAATAGTTGAAAGAAATGTTAGTGTATTAGCCTTAGCAGTACTGTCTAAGCAGTATGAAGAAGAGAAATGTTTATTTAAAAGATTAACGTTTAAATCATTTTTCGTTGGAGTATTCTTAGATTTCCCAACACCCAATGATCTAAGAAATTTCCAGACCTTTGCTGTATCCCCATTTTCAACTGACTTATGAATATGAAGGCGTTGAGCATCCCTACACACCTTATTGCAGTGATTGCGAATGTTAATATACTTTTCCCTATTAAACGCATTTGGGTTACGTTTATACTTAGCCTTAGCTATCGCTTTTTTATTAATAATATGTTTAATATCATTGGTAAGCCAAGGTGATGGACGATGTTTAATTTTGACTGCGCGTACAGGTGCATGAACATCATAGATTTTTATAAGGGCTGAAGTAAAGATTGAAACTTTACTATCTAGGTTATCTGCGTTAAAAAGATTTGACCAGTCCCAAAGTAGCGCATCCTTTCGAAGACTGTCTATATCCATGCCACCAAAATTACGTAATATATATATAAATATTATAAATTATTACAATATCTAATAATTTAACTTCTTCCTACCACCTTTATGCAGATGATCTGCAAATATATACTAAAGCTTGTCCCAACGATCTCCCCAATGCTATCAATGTCATTAATGCAGATCTCGAACGAATTCTCGAGTGGAGTAAAGCATACGGCCTTCACGTTAACCCAGCTAAATCACAAAGCATTATCATCGGTAGCGCGCAAATGCTGAATAAGTTATCAGTTGATCACCTACCCCAAATTGTATTTGATAAAACTAATATCCCTTACAGAGATTCAGTGAAGAACTTGGGGATTCACATAGATAAAAATCTGTCATGGGACCATCAAATCAAAGACACCACCATCACCGTAAAGTTTATGCCTCTGCAGCCTCCTTGCGTAGATTACGTAACTTTCTTCCATTATACACCAAAACTGCGCTTGCCAAGTCCCTTCTTTTCCTCTCTTCTATTTTCGACTATGAGGACGTCAGCTATCTAGATCTCACCGAAGCTCAGTGGTAACGCCAGTTAACAATCTACTTTATCAACATTACATTACATATCGCATTGAGTTCGTCCTAAGTTATATCTACTTTATCAACATGACTAGTGCATATTTTTTGTTTACTTCCTTCCTTCCCTTTCCTACCGCACGCGCTGCCGCCGAGGTGAAAAAGAGGATCTCGGCGCGCATCAGTATACTAAGTGATATTACGCCATCCGCAACGCACGGCCACCCGTCGCGTCTTATGTACATTAACTGCAAACCGCGCAGGACGAACATTGAGTTCTCCTGTTTATGTTTAATATTCACCGCATCAGACATTGTGTCTTTGTAACTCATAAAAGTGTGAGACGCCCCCGTAAGGGCAAAGGTGGAGAGTGTGGGACTTCACGAGACTGTTCCGAGAGTGCGTGTGCGCCGAACCACGTGGCGAGCTAGCTGTATAGCAGACACTCCAGGAGGAAGGCGCGGCAGCCCTCATCAGGTCAGTGCGTGCTATCCCACCTATTTATTTTCCCCTTTGCCGTATGCACCAAAATTACAGTCCACTAAATCTTTATCGAAGATACCTTAAGTTGCTGGCGTCTCCATTTTTAATGGTCACTTCTCGCTGGATTGACCTTGACTTTCCGCCCTTATTAGATCGTTATCGTAATAAGCGTTTATATAATTAATTATTTATATTTTAATCCGACTTCGGATTAACCCCGCCCTTATTAGAACACTAGAATAGGTCCTAATAGGTGACATTCATAGTAATTTTAAAACTATATTCATAGAATGAATAAGCATATAATTATCTATATAAATTATTTGTTGTATGTTCACATCACGTCATCAACTTTTAACTACATCTATAGATTATACTCTTAAATTACATTTATTATTTGCACATATATTTAAGCACTATATTCGTTATAAATAACTTCATAATTATTATAAAAGTTAACAATTAAAGTTCATCGTTAACGAAACTAATATTTAATAATTCAACCGCGTAGCGAGGTCGCTTACAGACTACCCGCTTATAATTATATTATTTTTGCCGCATAACTTAAGTTGTAAAGCCGCCTAAAAAACAAATAGCATCGAATAATAGCGATTCCTCGGATAATGAGGGCACACCTGATGCTGAGTTGGTTTTATTGTTAGCTAAACGAGATGCTTTATTTGAAATAGTGCAAAAAATATATGATATGTCCTCGGACATCCACACAAACACTTCCACGATGGAGCGTTTTCTTGATGGAAGTTCTAATATTAATGCTTTACGTATTGAGTTTAAACAGGTCTTAGATAATTATAATTCACATTTATTAAAAATAAACCCTATTGCTAAACCTGATTATAACAGCCTCATTGCGTTTGAGTCTCTTTGCGGTAGAATAAATAGGCTTTATTTACAATATTCGCAATCTAATTCACAAAGTACTAGTACACCATCTAAAGCCAGATTCACACTTCCGCCTATCGAACTTATGCCATTTTCGGGTGACATTCGCTCATGGCCTTTATTTTATGCTAGCTTTAAATCAACCGTCCATGACAACACATCGCTTACCGACGCTGAAAAGTTATACTATTTGCTAGGTAAACTAACGGGCAAAGCCCTATCTGTATGCTCAGGTATAACTCCTTGCGCTGAAAATTATAAAATTTTATTGCAAGCACTCGTTGACAAATATGAAGACCGGCGTATGCTAGCATCTACATATATTAATCAGATGTTCGAATTTAAGCCATTGCAATCGGCCACCGCAAATAATTTTGATTTATTTACTGATAACTTTATAAGAGCAGTGCGCGCTTTACAAAACTTAAAGTTAGATAATCTCGCGGACTTAATTGTTCTTCATATCGCGCTTAAGAAGCTGGACCCGGATACCATTCGCTCTTTCGAATATAGTCATAACTCGATGGTACCTCCCTTTGATGATTTAGTAAATTTTATTAAGACCCGCTCCAAAGTTTTGCAACGCACCGATTCTAGTACAAATTCTAATAGCGCACCAAACAATCGACGAGGTAACGGTAATAATCGTCGCTGTAATAATACTTCGTCGCCGAAGTATCAGGCGTACGTAAGCACGACGACTAGTTGCTCAAAGTGTCTGTGCGATAATATTGTGCATCAACACCTATTTAAGTGTGCAGACTTTAATAAAATGACGCCGCAGGAACGATTTAAATGCGTAAAGAGTAACAATGCATGTGTGAATTGTCTCAGTTTAAGTCATCGAGTGTCTAGTTGCTCTTCAAATTACAGTTGTCGAGTTTGTAAATTTAAACATCACACATTGTTGCACTTCCACCGCAGAAGCGATAATGCTTCCCCTGCGCTGGCGCGTTCTCCACCGCTTCAGCCAGTTACACTGAAGTCTACAACCCCGCGCCCGCACACTCGCCACCCCTCACCGCAGGTGCGCGTTCAGACGTCGCGCTGTGTACTTCGTTCAAGAATGTTTCTCAACGTTCACCGCCTCCCGCGCGCGCAAGTCGTTCGCAGAGAACTGTTTTATTATCAACCGCTCAAGTATTTGCTTACGATGCTAAGGGAGAGAAACAAATTATTCGTATATTATTAGACTCCGCGGCTCAAAGCCATTTTATGACTAAAGAGTGCTGTCATCGTTTAGGCGTTCAACAACACGTTACCGAATGTACTGTAGTAAAGGGATTCGGTGGAGTTGAAAAAATTGTAAAATCGAAATCGATTGATATTAAAATTTTCTCACGATTCGACTCGAATATTAACTTCAATATTTCAACGCTAGTTGTTGATCAAATCACCGACCTTTTGCCCACTGCTGTGGTGGACACATCTGTCTTATCACACTTCCATGGCATAAGACTCGCTGATGAATGTTATAGCATGCCTAATAAAATTGATGTTTTGATAGGCGCATCCCTTTTCCCGCACTTACTATGTCCAGACGTAATTTATTCGTCTAACGACTTGTCCGGGCCCTCGGCTTTGAATACGGTATTTGGTTACGTTATTATGGGCTCAGTGCCGACACTTCAGGTAAATCATTCTTTAACGTGCTGCTCAGTTCTAGAGTCTCCTATCGTTGACAAATTAGTGCAACGATTTTGGGAGCTTGAACAGCCACCCTCCGCACCGCCCATTCAGTGTCCTTCAGACATTGAATGTGAAGAGTTTTATAAATCTACGACATCCCGCGATCCTTTTACTGGTAGATATATTGTTGGCCTGCCATTTAAAGATGACGTTTACTCTCTCGGAGATTCTTATGAAACCTCTCGACGACGATTCATGTGCTTGGAGAGGAAACTTCAAGCCTCGCCTACATTAAGGTTAGCATATGATGACGTCATAAAGGAATACTTAGCTAAAAATTATATATCCCCCGCACCGCCGTATGACTCTCATGAACCCGCTCCAATATATGTCATACCGCATCATGGAGTCTTACGCGAAGATAAGAAGTCAACGCGTCTGCGCATCGTCCTGGATGCTAGCAGTAAGACTAGCACTGGGCGATCATTAAATGATATTCTGCATTCAGGACCAAATTTGCAAGGCGACTTGTTCAATATAATTTTAACTTTCCGCTTACATCCAATCGCTATGACAGCCGACTGTCGCCAACAATTTCTGCAAATAGTTGTTCGTGATTCTGATCGTCGTTACCAATGCTTCCTATACCGCTTCCGTCCACAAGACCCACTTGTGTTATACCACTTCAATCGCGTGTGCTTCGGTTTAACTTCGAGTCCATACCATGCATTGCGCACGGTAAGACAGCTCATTGATGACGACGGCGCAAAGTATCCGCTTGCGAGTCGTATCGCATTTACTTCGCTATATATGGACGACATCGCGTTCTCTATGCCCAGTGAATCCGAGGCCAGTGAGACCTCTCGGCAGCTGATAGACTTATTCAAGGGTGCCCAATGGGACCTGATAAAATGGCATAGTAATCGTCGATCTGTTTTAGATGACCTCCCTACTTCCCACAAAATTACAGGAGAAGTAGAGTTCGATAAATCAATGCCACATAAAATACTAGGCTTGCATTGGTCTACCGATAGTGACGCCTTTTATTTTAAGATATCTGTTCCCGCTGATGTGACGTGCACTAAGCGCGCCATCTTATCTACTGTCGCTCGCCTGTGGGACATAATGGGTTTCGTTGCTCCCACAGTCGCGTACGCCAAATTGTTAATAAAGCAGCTTTGGCAACTTAATTTACATTGGGACGACATACCACCACCGCCAATTATTAAGATGTGGAGGCAATTCTGTGCTGAATTACCAGCTCTTAATGATTTACGTATCCCGCGACATGTTGGTGTATCCAAAAACTGTACTGCGTCACTCCTGGGGTTTTCCAACGCCAGCGAGCACGCATACGGTGCCGTAGTCTACATACATGTAAAGAGCGTCAATGGTAACACCGTCCAGTTGATTTGTGCAAAGACTAAAGTCGCACCGACGAAACCACTATCTATTGCACGCCTTGAGCTTTGTGGAGCGGTTTTACTCTCAAAATTGCTTCGCAGAGTACTCGACAATTATTCTCTTGACCTTGCAATATCAGTCTATGCCTTTGTAGATTCAAAAGTAGCTCTGTACTGGATAAAGAGTTCGCCACACAAGTGGCAGACCTTTGTTGCAAACCGCGTTGTTCAGATTACCGACAATATTCGCGCTGATAACTTTTATCATGTCGCAGGTACTGAGAATCCCGCTGACATACTTTCACGTGGCGTTACGCCAAATAAATTAGTTTCAAACCCCCTGTGGCTCCATGGGCCTCAGTGGACTTCGTTAGATCCATCTCAATGGCCTCTTCGTACTTTAGACAATGAGGTTATTGCAAATATGCCTAAGAAGAAGATTTTGTCGCACACTGTGTGCACATCCGTCTGTAAATCTGCGATTTATGAGCTCGCACTCCGCATCTCTTCTTGGAGTAAACTTCTACGTATAATTGCGTACGTGTGTAAGTTTGCTAAATTATTGCCCCGCCGCAGCACTACTGTAGTGACTGCTGATGATCTCAGTTTCTCTGAGGTTATAATCCTCCGCGCCCTGCAAAAACAGCATTTTGCAGGGGAATATTTAAATATTGAAGGTAAAAAACCTTGCTCGCCCGCTTTCAATCGTTTAAGGCCTTTTATTGAGAATGGTTTAATCCGCATTGGTGGTCGTCTTTTGAACTCCGCATTAGATTACACGCAAAAACATCCAATTATACTCCCGCGCAGTGATCATGTAGTGAACATGATCATTGACTATTATCATATTAAAAATTTACACGCTGGGCCTGAATTGTTATTGTCATTGCTCCGTCAAAAAAAATTTTGGATACTTTCCGCACGCCGCACTGTGAGAAGCAGAGTCTACAAATGTAATATATGTTTCCGGCTTAGACCCCGTCCAACTTACCCTTTGATGGCTGATCTTCCCCATAGTCGTGTAAGACAAGCTATTAAGGCATTTACACACACGGGCTGCGATTATGCCGGTCCTATCGCATACACTCCTGTACATCGTCGTGGTGTACGCAGCGAGAAGGCGTACTTATGTGTTTTCACATGCCTCACGACTCGAGCTGTACATATAGAAATCGCTACAGATCTTAGTAGTTCTAGTTTCCTCGCTGCGCTTAAACGTTTCCTCTCTAGACGAGGGCCGATTCAGTTTTTATATTCGGATAATGGAACGAATTTTAAAGGTGCCGCTTCGTATCTTCGCGATCTCTATAAATTTCTAAACGTTGAATACCGCCCAAAGCTTGAGCAAGAGTGTGCTGAGAATCGTATAACATGGAAGTTCATCTGTCCCAACTCTCCTCATTTTGGAGGCGCCTGGGAGAGTATGATCAAAGTCGTAAAAACGCATCTGTTCCGAGTTATCGGACATCAGTTACTTTCATACGAAGAGCTTAATACTGTTCTTGCGCAAATTGAGTGCTTGCTAAACTCGCGGCCCTTGACAGTATTGAGTTCTGATCCTGCAGAGCCTTCAGCTCTTACTCCGAGTCATTTTTTGAATACCGCACCTTTATTGTCATTACCCGCACCCAAAGTCAAATCTGACTCTACCAGTCTGTTACACAGGCATTCTTTACTGGATAAATTAGTTCAGTCGTTTTGGGACCGGTGGAGGACGGAATACCTTCACGGATTACAAGTTCGTCAGAAGTGGAACACCCCGTCTACGGCTATCGTACCAGGCATGGTTGTAATTGTGATAAATGATAATGAACCGCCCCTTGCTTGGCCATTAGCGATTGTCGAGTCTGTTCATCCTTCGAAGGATGGCGTAGTTCGAGTAGTGACCGTGAGAACTACTAAGGGAACATATCTCCGTCCTGTTGCTCGTATTTGCCCTCTCCCAAGACAATAAATCACCATTATTTTGATTATAATTATTTATCTAAATTAGGAATTAAGTTTATATTTATATATATTAAAAAAGTATTAAACCGCAATATTATATTTATGTATACATTTTCTCGCTTACCAAGTAAGGTTAGTAGATGAGACATGCGCATTGAGCGCATCCTCTCACTTTATATACCGCTTATTTATTTGTTTTCCTTTTACTTTTATATTACGGTTGTCTTTTAAAGGTGACCCTTTAAGGGCGGGAGGAAATGGTAACGCCAGTTAACAATCTACTTTATCAACATTACATTACATATCGCATTGAGTTCGTCCTAAGTTATATCTACTTTATCAACATGACTAGTGCATATTTTTTGTTTACTTCCTTCCTTCCCTTTCCTACCGCACGCGCTGCCGCCGAGGTGAAAAAGAGGATCTCGGCGCGCGTCAGTATACTAAGTGATATTACGCCATCCGCAACGCACGGCCACCCGTCGCGTCTTATGTACATTAACTGCAAACCGCGCAGGACGAACATTGAGTTCTCCTGTTTATGTTTAATATTCACCGCATCAGACATTGTGTCTTTGTAACTCATAAAAGTGTGAGACGCCCCCGTAAGGGCAAAGGTGGAGAGTGTGGGACTTCACGAGACTGTTCCGAGAGTGCGTGTGCGCCGAACCACGTGGCGAGCTAGCTGTATAGCAGACACTCCAGGAGGAAGGCGCGGCAGCCCTCATCAGGTCAGTGCGTGCTATCCCACCTATTTATTTTCCCCTTTGCCGTATGCACCAAAATTACAGTCCACTAAATCTTTATCGAAGATACCTTAAGTTGCTGGCGTCTCCACTCAGCTTGATAAACTTGAGCGAATTCAGAATTTCTGTATAAGGTTTATATTTGGATTACGTAAATATGACCATGTCTCTCTTTTTCGTACTAAGCTCAAGTGGCTGTCGATACGTCTTCATCGGAAAGCTCACATACTTCATCTTCTCTATAGTATGCTCTTTAATCCTTCTTCCCCTTCTTACCTCAAAAATCATTTTGTGTTTCTTCGTGATTCCCATTCGCGTAACCTGAGATCAGCAGAGAGCTTGAAATTGTATATGCCACTACTTACTAGTAAATTTATGAACAAGTCTTTTACTGTACAGGCCGTTCGTTAATGGAATGAACTCCCATTGGCAGTCAAACGCGCTCCATCCCTACCGGTTTTTAAAAAACTAGTAAAGCACCGTTAACTTGCACTTCGCTCCCACACTCGTCGTTTAATATAATATAATATAATATATATGTAGTATATTGATTGCATTTAGTTAAATAATTAAATATATATTTTTTTGTATGTATATATGTTTGTAGTCTATGTATGTTTTGATATATATATATATATATATATATATATATATATATATATATATATATATATATATATATATAAATATATGAAATGTGTATTCTTTTTTTTTATCACACCAATGTGCCCTACCCTTGTAATTTTTGTGTAATCCTGTCCATTCACTGGTTGTCTGGAAGAAATTGCTATCAGCAATAAGACCGTCCATTGCATACTTCTTTTGTATATATAATATGTAATTTTTTTATATGGTGTGTAATAAAGAATATTAAATAAATAAATAAAATAGTAACTCCTAGCGTATTAATAGAAACACAACACAATAAATTAAATACAGTCCACTTGCTTTCATCCCCTACATTTCATTGGTCCATCGTCGCCGGATTGAAGACAGAAGATCAAGATCATCAGAGAAGAAAGAAGATAGAAGATTATCTCAAATCTTTCCCTGTTTCTGAATCTCCGTCAACCATTAACGTCGTTAGTCGTTTTAACGACTAACTTTCTCGTTTCTACCGCGTTTACGCGGCTGGCCGAATACCACCTAACGGTGCCAAACGGTATTCGACTGGTAACGCCCCTTGTGGCGGGATCGGCAATCCATACGTGCGTCTTTTTGAAGACGATCGGAAGCCGCAACGTGGGACCATGCGTAAGACGCGAAGCCAGAAAGCCAGGAACGACGACGAAATGCCGATAGGAGTACGCGTGTTTGAGGAAGCCCCCGCGTCTCCACTCGATTATCTTTCGACATCCGAGCCCTCCGTCGCACCCGCGCCGACGCCAGCAACTATGCCCGCGCCCGCGCTCGTATCCGTCGCCGCGACGTCGCGCCCCGTTACGTCCGTGTCGAACAGTGATAGATTAGAAAGTAGTACAACCGCGCCGCGTACCGATACACTCGCCGCGATTATAGAAGATGTTCCGGCAACAGAATGTAGTTTGACGATGCAACCCGCCGCGCCCGTAGCAATCGACGCTGTAAATAGACCCGCACCGCGCGCCCCGTCAGTGCGTTCAGCCCGGTCGACAGCTAGTGCGATAGCCAGAATTAGGCAATTAGAATATAACGCAGCAGAAGAGCTCGCCGCGATTCGTTAAAAGCAGTTAGAGATTCAGGAAGATGTAATTAAGAAGAAATACGCTAGGGACATTGCACAGTTACAGTTACAATTACAAGAAGAAACCGATAGGGAAAGTCTCGATAGTGACAATAGGAGCCGTGTGGATCAGTGGTTAGATAACATAGAGTTTGTGCGGGGGGAGCCGCCCCTCCGACAGTCTCAGCCCGCGCCCCGCGTCGACGTAGTGTTAGCCCCACCGGAAAAGGGGACTCATTATGACGCTGAACTACCCGTATATAGTAAGGACGCCCAGGGGAGGACGGTTGCGAACAACGATCAGCCGCGTCACGGTAACCACACAGCGCAAAGGGACTTGTTAGGAGCCGCCGCCGAATCAAAACGATCGAACCGTGTAAGGGTGACGTCGCCGACACGCGCCCAATACCGCACTCTATCGCCAGTACGTTGTAGGTCTTCATCGCCACATCGCCGCGAGGAACGTAGATCATCGTGACCGTATCGTCGCGATGTTCATAGGACACGATCGCCTTATAACCGCGACACATCCCCAGATTGTCGTGTGTCGCCGGAAAGACTAGTGAATAGGGATAGAGATAGGTCGCTCACCCCGCGAGGGAATGACCGGGGAATTGAACGACTTGCAGAAGCTTTAGAAAACATGGTGAGATGTAGGCCCGCCACCGCGAAGCAAACACAGGACCTGCCTATTTTTAACGGTGCGCCCGCGGAATGGTTAGCATTCAAAGCCGCGATGAAAGAATCCACTCGGTTGTACAGATTCACTAATACGGAAAATATGGCGAGGTTAAGGAATTGTTTACGTGGTGAAGCTAGGGAAGCCGTCTCCGCGTTATTGTTTACCGCGAGGGACCCAGCCGACATAATGCGTACATTAAAGCAATGTTTTGGCCGACCGGAAGTAATTATCGATCGAGCGTTAGAGGATTTGTGACGCCTTCCGCGCCCGGGTCAGACAGCTCAGGAATTAAATGCGTTCGCGATAAAATTACAGAACGTAGTCTGTATAAAAAACGTAGACGGTAAAGGATATTTACAAAATCCTATGTTAATACGGGAGGTCACGAATAAGTTAAGCCCTCATCTACGGTCACGATGGTGCGACTATGCGGAGCATTACGGCAGTACTTAAGAACCGGACATCGTCACTCTGTCTAGGTTTATGATGAGAGAAGCTGACCGAGCGTTAAGTCATGCTTATACGTCCGTCATGCCGGTTAAGGAAATCCCCGCGAGAAGAGAGACGCCGCCGTCGAGAAAAATTATAGTAACACGCCGCGCAGAGGATAGTCCCCGCGACGTGAAGACGTTCACCGCACGCGCAAACAGTGAAAGTGAAAGTGATAAAAAGTGACTGTGTTGTGGTGGTGAACATGTGATAGTGAAGTGTAGAAAGTTAGCGCAGATGGACAATGATAGCCGGTGGAAATGGGTGAAGGAAGAGGGAGTGTGCTTCAAGTGTTTAAGCAGTAAACATCGGCTTCTTAAGTGCAGGTATAAGACATGCGACGTCGATGGCTGCACCACCCCTCATCACGCGTTGCTGCACGTGAAGAAGACCCAAGCTCCGGAAGCATCTGTTGCCTCAGACGAAACAGTGCTCGTCGCGTCTAATACGGCGAACGATAAAACAGTGTTATTAAAAGTGTGTCCTATAATAGTGCGCGGACCGCGAGGTAAAGAGATCGAATCCCACGCGCTTCTCGACGAAGGGTCTACGATTTCGTTAACTGACAGTGAGTTAACTCGTGAATTACGTGGCCACTGACTATACAAGGTTTATCGGATAGCCAACGAAATAGTCGCGTAGTGAAAATAGGCATACGCGTTAAAACGAGAAACGAGTCGTATGTGATAAACGCTCGTACGCTTAACAACTCGAATGTTCGCAATCGGTCGGTAAGGAATGTCTACGGTTGAAACATTTACGTAGCTTACCGAACGCAGTGTGCTATAATAATGCTAAACCTAAAGTGCTCATAGGTTCGGATAATTGGCATTTAATAGTATCGCGGGACTTACGAATAGGACGTCGTAAACAGCCCATTGCCGCTAGGACGTTATTGGGATGGGTTGTTCAGGGAACCGTACCTCGTGTTATATGTAGGCAAGATGGTGAAACCGTTCTACATATATCTTACGTTAATACACGATACGAAGAAGACTTATGACAAGACGTATTATGAAGACAAAACGTATGTCAATCCAGACGAGGAATTGACCGATCTCCTCAAGAAGCAATATGAGATCGACTCGATAGGAATCTCGCTCAAGAGTAGGCCACGACGGGACGATGAGCGTGCTGTTGACATATTTCAGTGCACCGTCAAGAAGATCGGCGAACATTACCAAGTCGGATTGCCATGGAGAGACGACGACGTCAAACTGCCACCGAGTTATGATATGGCAGCACGCAGACTCCGAACCATTGAGAAGAAAATGGATCAGTCGCCGGAGTTTAACGAATCTTATACGAAGCAAGTGAACGACCTTTTGGAAAAGGGTTATTAAGAAGCTGACAGATCGAAACGAGAGGATCCGAAGAGCTGGTACCTGCCACACTTCGCTGTACGGAATCCGAACAAGCCGGGAAAGCTGAGGCTAGTTTTCGACGCAGCAGCTCGCGCATTAGGCAAGTGTCTGAATGATTATCTGCTAGACGGCCCCGACTTGTTACGTAATTTGCCGGGTAAATTATTTCGGTTTCGTGAGAACGAGATAGCGGTGTCAGCGGACATTAGAGAGATGTTTTTGCGCGTTAAAATCGACCGCCGCGACGAACCCGCGCAGTTATTTTTGTGGCGAGGTAACGATCGTAATAGTTCACCGAAAGAGTACGTAATGACTTCTATGATATTCGGAGCAAGAAGTTCACCGTTTCTTGCGCATAGTGTTAGGGATCATAACGCGCGCATTTACGCCGATACACATCCGCGTGCCCTCAACGCTATTACCAATAGTTATTATATGGACGACTACTTAGACTTTTTTGATTGACTGGCCTGTTGGTCTAGTGGTTAGTGACCCTGACTGCTATGCCGGAGGTCGTGGGTTCGATTCCCACCCAGGATTAATGTTTGTGTAATGAGCACGATCATTGTTCTGTGTCTGGGTGTAATTTATCTATAATAATTATGTATTTGGATATATATAAGTATGTTTATCAGTTGTCTAGTACCCATAACACAAGCTCTGCTTAGCTTGGGAAATGATGGCGTTGTGTGATAGTTGTGGAATATTATTATTATTATTATTAGACAGCTACGCGACGTTACACGAGGCAATCAAAACGGCTAAGCTGGTCACCGAGGTACACAGCAAGGCAGGCTTTACGTTAGCAGGTTGGAATTCTAACCACGTATTGAATAAAACTATTATTTACGGATTTTATCGCGTTTAATTACATTAATTTATTTTTATTATTATCCCGACGTTTCGGGTGCTTTACAGCGCCCATGGTCACGGGGGGGGGGGGGGCTGAGATGTTTGACGTCCCAATGTCATAGTTAGTCCGGCTACCTTCAGTTTTTTAATATTAATTTTTCGTCCGATTTACGCAAAACGAGCTTATAGTATCATGAAGTCTTGCAGTGGTATGCTTGGGTTTGGGTTTAATTTTGTTAATTATAGGATCCCAAGCAGATGGTAGCACCCAACCATCTTCTCTATTGAAATTTGGATGTTTTTTAATTTCAATAGCCTCGCGTATCATCCTTGGTAGGAATCGGTGTTCTTTTGCGAGGATTTGTGGTTTATCAAATCTAATGTAATGGTGGGAGCGATCTTGAACATGTTCGCAGACTGCAGACTTCCCGGAGCGTCGGTGCTTCACATCAGCTATATGTTCCTTCACGCGGGTTTTTATAGATCTCTTTGTTTGACCTATGTAAGAGAGACCACATTCACAATCTAGCTTGTACACACCTGCATCTTGTAGAGGAATATTACATTTGATGGATGGTAAAAATTGACTAATCTTCTTCAGCGGCTTGTAGTATGTCTTAATGGACGCTCGCTTCAAGATGTAGCCAATCTTGTCCGTGACTCCTCTAACATATGGTAGTAGAGCAGGCGCGCGCTCGACTTTGGCCGGCTTCACTCGTTCACTGTGACGTAGGCGCGGGACCCGAAGCTTGTTGTCTTGCAATACTTGCTTGGTAAAATTGTGAAAGTTTCACAATTTTACCATCTGACAAAGTAACTGCATTTTTAGACCACCTTAACTCCATAAACTCTAAAATACAATTCACAATGGAGTTAAGAGGAGATCACAATGGACTTGAGAGGTTAAGAGCGTTCAAACGACCATTCACGTATACCGGGTTAGATTATTTCGGGCCGTTAGCTGTGACTATAGGGCGACGGCATGAGAAGAGATGGGTTGCGTTATTCACCTGTCTTACAACGCGCGCGGTACACGTCGAATTGGTATATGGCTTAACCACGGACTCGGCGATAATGGCACTTAGGCGTATGGCGGCTAGGCGCGGGTTGCCTAGGGTTATCTACTCAGACAACGGCACCAATTTCCACGGAGCAGACACCGAATTACGACGGGCCATGGAAGAGTGGGCACCGCAGCTGAAGGACTTCGCGCTTACTCATCGAACGGAGTGGAAGTTCATCGCACCGGGTGCGCCCAACCAGGGAGGCGCATGGGAACGATTGGTGCGTTCCATCAAAGCAGCGCTCGAGACTACTCTTTATCAAAAAAGCCCCAAGGAGGAAACATTAGTAACGTTATTGGCAGAGGCTGAGAAAACCGTAAACTCCAGACCTCTCACTTACGTGCCAGTCGGGATCGACGACGAGGAAGCCCTGACTCCCAACCACTTTCTTCTGTTGGGACCATCCAACATGCCAATCACCGCGACGTGTCCATCAGCGGATCGACGAACCTGGAGGGCTGCACAAGGACTGGCTGACGAATATTGGCGACGCTGGGTTCGTGAGTACCTACCGACCCTGGTGCACAGAGGAGAATCGAGAAACGCCCAGCAGCCCAAAATCAAAGAACATGACCTGGTTATCATAGCAGACGGCAACCTCCCGAGGAACGTATGGCCAAGAGGAGTCGTCACGAGGACCTTCCCCGGACCAGATGGAGTGGTTCGGAACGTAGAAGTTAGGACAAGAGGCGGTTTGCTGAGGAGGCCGGTCAGGAAGATCGCCGTCCTCCCGAGAGAAGAGGGCTCGTAAACTACGCCGGGGGAGAATGTTGCGGACGGCGAGTGAAATCGTCCATCGCCCCGCACCGCACCCACGTTGACACGTCCCGCGCGCCTCGCATCGAACAAGGGCCCCGCGTGGACGACACTCCCACTAACTCGGTGCTTACGGCGCACCGTACTACGAAATAAAAGAAGCGTTTCTGGCGCCGATTCTGCATTCGAGCGGCAGCAATTCAAGCAACAGCAAGCAACCCGAACAGAAAAACCAACAAGAATCCCTATTAGTGTTAACTACAGCAATTGTAAATAGTGTAAATATAGTGTGTCATTTTGTCAAGTATTTTAATTTCTACTCAACCCCTTTTATAGTCAGACAGATGTCACAGTTTTAATAATTAAATTCAGTTGCAAAGTAAAATAGTAACTCCTAGCGTATTAATAGAAACACAACACAATAAATTAAATACAGTCCACTTGCTTTCATCCCCTACAACAGTGTTTTAATTTTTAATTTGGGAGGAACAGGCCTGCCGACAGGTGGAACAGGCCCGTCGTTTGGAAGAGCAGCTCAAACGCGATAAGGAAGAGCAGATGCTCCTCATGAAGGACATTCACGCTACCTTCGGCAAAGAGATAAGGGAGGTGAAGGATAGGGTTGCTCAACATGAAAACCGCCTGTCGGAAGCTGAAACCCGAATCGATCAAGTAAACAATCGGGTTGACAACGTAATGGCTTACATAAAGTAATCTCTGGACGAACTCAAACTTGGGGATGGAACTACAGCTCCCGCAGTAGCTACTATACCTTCGCTACGTGGGTTCAAAGTGCCGCCGTTCGACGGGACTTCTTCCTGGTTGGCTTACAAAATCCAGTTCGAAGCTGTTATGAAGGCGAACGGCTGGATCTATCTCAATATATTCTCGATAAGTTGGAGCGCCTTCTCAACAATTGCATTAGATTCATTTTCGGCTTACGTAAGTATGACCATATTTCCCAGTACCGATCTAAGCTTAAATGGCTCTCTATTCGTCAAAGGCGTAGCTCCCGAACTTTGCAAGTACTACATTCAATTTTAAATGACCCCAATTCTCCCTCTTCAATATTTGTATTCTACTAACGATAGAGTACCCCGTTCCCAAAATTGTCTTAAAATTCGTATTCCACCCCCTTGAACGAATTAATTCGTTCAAGTCCACCACATAGGAGTGGTTTCTTTAATTCCTCTTTTGCTGTACAATATATACTGCTCTGGAATGCCTTGCCTGTTTATATCAAGAAAACTAATAACAAGAATTATTTTAAAAGACTCGTTCGAGTGTTCTGTCGTAAGAATAATACCACCTGACTATCCGACTATTGTTTTTTTTCTCTCTTTCTTTTTATAAGTAATTTATATCCTTATTATTTTTTTATGAAGTGATTGATTACACCTGCCACAGTTTCTCAAATCATCCAGGGTTGACTGGCAGAGAATGCCATAAGGCATTAAGTCCGTCCTTTATATCCCTTAGTATATAAGCTGTATAATAAAGATTAAATAAATAAATAATAAATTAACATAGTCAATAGTAATTTCATTACAAGTAAGATGGTGGCACATTTCGACAAAAGAAAACTCAAACTGATCTCAAAGCAGGTAAAATAGAGTAAATGACGTCTAGGCTGGACTTTCTCATTTTTTATAGTTTCCCGATTTAGCTCTAGAATATAGTGTTAAATACAATAGGGGAACAATATATGTATTGGTATAGCACCACTCAATGAATGGATGTAAAATATTATTAGTTAAAAAACAACTACATATTTATAACTGAAACTGAACTGAAAACCATTCGTATTATTATATTTGACGGTAGGAGTGTCAAGTCGCTTGTTCCTTTCCGAAAAACGATATCATTCATACCCTCCTCGATCCTTCATCGACACATCGGGGTGGTGGGGTGGGAGGGGCAAGAAGATGATTCTAGAATGTCACGTAATCATCGGGGCCGAGGACAAATAAGGCACGCGCGACCGTTGCGCGTCCTCTTCCCACCGCGCCAGTCATTGGAACAACAGCCTCTTTCCGCTGCAGTCGTCGTTGAAACCACACCGCTAGTAGAAACCGCTTTAGCCTGGAAGCAGTCGAGCTCCAGGAGAACCGCATCACCTCGTGTGAGATATAGTCGCGCACCGCCTCTCTCCGGAGTGTTCCAGAAGAAGTTCCAGAAATTGCAGCTATAGTGCTCAACAGGATAGAAGAAACCCCGGTGAGTTAATACTCCTTTATTTACTGCCTGATATATAGTTTAACCCGCTCCAATTTTGTTGTTCTCCTAATCAGGCAGGATTCCTTTTCAGCGATTTGGCACAATAATAGTTTAGTTTTAGGGAAGAGCGAGTGCATTATACCGCATGCTATAGTAGTCGCCTTTACGTAAGCGTAGAAGCAACCGCATATACAGTCCACTTTAGTTAATATCTCGCGTAATAGGTTTAAGGTTCGACCGGGGAATTAGACTTCGGCAGCCTTAGACACGTGGCTCCACCATTTTATGGTCACTTCGGCAGGATTTTGGTCGAATTGTTGAATTAATTAATTAGATAATGCACTCTAATTTATAGAATAGACTTAAATAGTGTTCGTTTAAATTTAAATTTTGATTAGGTACTCGCAAACAGAATTATTCGTTTTATAGCGCTCGTATTTGATTAAATTTAAAGCCTATTAAATAATTGAAACAGTGTAATAGGAACCGTTTGATACGCTTACCCACAATCTTGATAAAATTATTGAGTGCAAATGACGCGTCACCTCGACTCGCTGCGCAGGTGTTCGATTTAATTACGTAATACGGCATACCGAGTGTCCATCCTTCATTGTTTGTGCGTTGTGAGATTAATTGTGATTGATATAACTTTATTATAATAGTTTAAAATGGCAGTTAGTGGAAGTGAAATCAAAATTAAAACGCTTTATGCCAAGAGGGACATACTCTTTTCGCGTATGCAGAATATAAGTGATTATATAAAGAACATTCATATAGAAGCAGTGCGGGAAACCTTTTTGACTGAAATCGAAACGATAGATTCTTTACGAATAGATTACGAAAAAATATTAGACCAAATTAATCATTTGGAATTACAAATCGACCCGAAATACGTAGTGAACTACCAACCGCTGCTGGCATTCGAAGATATGTTGTGTCGCGTGAAAAGAATTGCGAGATCCCTACTATCTCAGAACGAAGCAAAGCTGGAAAAACAGGTACGTCCAAGCGACTCGATTAGGTTGCCGCCAATAGATATTCCGGTATTCAATGGTGATATTAAGACGTGGCCCTTCTTCTTCAGTAGTTTTCAAAACAATATACACAATAACCCATCGTTATCGGACGCCGAAAAATTATACTACTTAATTAGTAAACTTAGTGGCAGGGCACAGTCGATCTGCTCTGGTTTTACACCTACAGCAAACAATTACCTATTAATATTCGAAACGCTTAAAACTAAATATGAAGATAGGAGAATGTTAGCTTCCGAATATTTGAACCAGATATTCGATCTTAAACCTATATCATCCACGAACATCAACGGCTTAGAGCAGTTTCTAGATAAATTTGTGGCATCGGTGGCTGCACTTAAGAATTTGAAATTTAATGATCTTATGGACGTGGTGTTTCTCCATGTTGCATTAAAGAAATTAGACCCCGACACCGTGCGTGCGTTTGAAATGGAGCATCGTAGCTCGGAGATGCCTTCCTTTCATTCATTAGCATCGTTCGTGCGAGATCAAATAAAGGTGATGCAGCGCTCTCCGAACGTTAAACAGGAGATTAAAAGGTGCGTCGACCGTAGACAGACTCAACCATCTAAAATAGCAGGGTCGTTAACTTACGTAACCGCTACGCCAACATCACTCCAGCATACTTGTATAGTATGTAAAGATAGACACGGTAATTTATATAATTGTGCGACTTTTCGTAAATATTCACCAAGCGAGCGTTATAAATTAGTAAAGACAAACAACCTATGTTTGAACTGCTTAAGCGATAAGCATTTAGTTGCAAAATGCAATTCGAGTTCCGTATGTAGCAAGTGCGCCAGAAAACATCACACGCTATTACATTTTGAAAATAGCAACATAGCGGCGTCAAGTAAAGCGGACAAGGAATTCGCCCCTATTAAGGTCAACGATTCTAGTGGTCGACCTGGTGATGTCGCTCTGTGCTCATTGGCAAATATGGGAGCACAACCTCCTTCAACCGTGTTACTGGGTACGGCACGTATTTTGGTTAGGGATTCGCGTGGAAACGAACAAAGCGTCCGTGCACTGCTGGACAGCGGAGCCCAAAATAGCTTTATAACGCGACAATGTTGTCAGCGCTTAGGCTTAGTAATAAATAGGTCACTTTCATGTCCTGTGATTAAAGGCATCGGAGGCACTAGTAAATCGACACAGGGATATATAAATTTAAAAATTTATTCTCGGATAGATCGTAATGTTAACTTTGATATAAATGCACTAGTAGTAGATAGGGTCACTGAACGGTTGCCGACCGTTTCGGTTGACACCTCGGCAATGATTGAATTTAAGAATTTGACTCTGGCGGACGACACTTACGCCATTCCTGGAAACATAGACATGCTCAATGGAGCATCGCTTTTCCCTCATCTTTTGTTAAACAATAAGGTCAGGGGCAACTCCTCGCATACCGCGCCTTACGCACTGGAAACCGTATTGGGCTATGTGATCCTTGGCTCCGCCCCCATCATAGATAGTATTTCGGCAACCTCTTATTGTGGTATGGCTGTCGAACCGCTCGAGTCGTTAGTCCGCAAATTTTGGGAGATGGAGGAGGTGAACGTCCCACCCATAGCTAGCTCAGATGACAGGTTATGCGAGGAAATTTACGTCCGCACGACCGTTCGTGATCGCGACGGTAGATATAGTGTAGCGCTACCCTTTAAAGGAGATGTTTTATCTCTCGGCGATTCGCGTCAAATGGCGGAAAAACGTTTCTACAGCTTGGAGCGTAGGATGCTCGCTTCACCCCAGTTAAAGGAAGCTTACGACGGCGTCATTAGCGAATACATAAGAGAAGGTTACATATCACTTGTGGCTTCGAAATTAGATAATTACGAAGACACACCGTCGTATTTCATACCACACCACGGAGTCATTAGAGAGGACAAACTTACATCTAAGTTACGTGTAGTGCTCGACGCTAGTGCTAAAACTAGCACTGACCTGTCGCTTAACGATATCCTCTATAGTGGGCAAAATTTACAGGGCAGTTTATTTAATATAATAGTCAATTTTCGTTTGTTTAGTATAGCACTATCCGCCGATATTCGCCAAATGTTTCTTTGCATAGGGGTCCGTGAATGCGACCGTAGATTCCAACGCATTTTATATCGTTTCAACCCAAAGGAACCTCTAATGGTGTTTGAATTTAACCGCGTTTGTTTTGGTTTAAAGTCGAGCCCATTTCATGCGTTACGCACGGTGAGACAGCTCGCTCACGGTGAAGGTCCCTCTTATCCTAAAGCTAAGAGGGCAATTGAGAGCGGATTATATATGGATGATTTTGTGTAATCGGTCGATAGCGTGGAGGAGGCAACCCTAACCACCGCCGAGGTTATAAGGCTCATGAAATCGGGTCAATTCGATCTTTTGAAGTGGACTAGTAATTCGCGTCCGGTTTTGGATACAATCCCACTATCACACCGTCTTTCGGCGATAAAGGAATTCGACGATTCTGATACACACAAGGTGCTCGGTCTATGTTGGTCACCAGAGTCCGACGTGTTTAGCCTTAAGGTAAATCCGCCCGTAGAGAAATGCACAAAGCGCACAATACTGTCATGCGTTGCTAGATTATGGGACGTCATGGGTTTCGTAGCTCCGGTGGTATTATACGCTAAGCTTTTAATTAAACAACTTTGGTTATTGGAATGCGACTGGGATGACTCGCCGCCTGACAGCATTGTTCGGTTGTGGCAGCGCTTTAGAGAGGAACTTCCTTTATTAAGAGAAATTAAAATACCGCGTCATATAAACGTAGATAGAAGTAGCGCCATAACAGTCGTTGGGTTTGCAGACGCCAGCGAGAAGGCTTACGGGGGCGTTGTATATTTCCACGTCCAGAATAATGGTAGAAATTCGATTAGCCTCATTAGTTCTAAGTCGAGAGTCTCCCCCCGTAAGGTTGTCTCTCTGGCGCGCTTAGAGCTTTGCGCAATATTAGTACTCACCAAGCTTATTACCGCAGTTATCAGCGCATGTAGGGATAGAGTTCACATAGAAAGGATATTTGCCTTTTCCGACTCCACCGTCGCCTTATGCTGGGTTCATTCTTCACCCCACCGTTGGGATACGTTTGTTGCGAACCGAGTGGCCAAGATACAAGACGAGTTAGAAACGCGGAACTTTTATCACGTGTCCGGTACGGAAAACCCCGCCGATTGTCCATCCCGTGGACTCACCCCGATGCAAATAATGGACCACCCGCTTTGGTTCCACGGACCTGCTTGAGTTCACTTGGATCCCTCGCAATGGCCAATAACCGACTTCGAACCTTCGTCAGTGTCACAACCGCCGGAAGAGAAGAGACACGCTCTAGTGGCGAACGTTTCGAGCGAGGTTTCTCCAATCATTGCTTTGGCGAACCGCTTGTCCTCTTGGTCGAAATTATTGCGTAGCGTAATTTACGTTTGTCGATTCGCGAAGCTGTTACCGCGACGTTCGTATGTCTTAGCATCCGATTACAACTATGCCGAGTCGCTAGTATTACGTGAACTTCAACGTGCGCACTTCTCTGAAGAAATTAGAAGATTACAATCGAATAGAGCTTGTAGTCGCGTCTTTCAACGCCTTAAGCCATTTTTACAGGATGGGATTGTAAGGGTAGGTGGACGCTTGTCCAACTCGCAATTGAGTTTCGACCAACGGCACCCTATTGTTTTACCGCGTAAAGACCATATCATGAACTTATTAGTCGACTACCATCATAAATTGAACTCGCACGCTGGCCCCGACTTGTTGATGTCGATTTTGCGTCAGAATTATTGGATTCTTTCAGCACGTAGTTTAATACGCAATCGGGTGCACAGATGTATAGCTTGCTTTCGGGCACGCCCCAAGCCGTCATTTCCGGAAATGGCGGAACTTAGATCCGCCATTTCCGGAAGAGATAGATAGATAGAGTAATACAATCAGTAAAGCCCTTCACGCACACCGGGTCTGATTTCGCTGGTCCGTTTAAGGTCACGCTCTCTCGCGGGCGTGGTATAAGATCCACAAAGGCTTACGTCTGCATTTTCGTATGTCTAACTACTCGAGCGGTGCATAAGTAGTTACGTTGTACCAGTTCTGGCGCACTTGTAGAAAGGTTGTACCAGTTCTGGCGCACTGAGTCACGAGTGGTTCAAGTACGACGTTCGTCGACTTACGATCCTAAAAAAAAAAAAAAAAAAAAAAAAGGTTTTGGCATGCTCTGATCACGAATCCGCGGTCCATTTTTGCGTAGGTTGCACGGTTCCGGAGATGTGCAGATCAATTAACTCTTATCTATAATTGATATCCGCTGCGAGCCTCCACCATCATTAGCGCTCCATTGTCGTTATCTACTTATCTATTGTCGATTGACTACCGTCATTATCTATTATTCGCAGCGTGTGGGTCGGCTTATGCTATTGTATTATACTCCTTTGTTCCTATCTACAACACTAATCTGAATCTACAATAAAACACATTACCTAATTTTGTTAAAATTTTTATTTATAAAATACAAAATCTTATTACTTATTATCTATAAAATAGGAGCGAAACATCTCATCCACTAACATATCGTCGTACAATGTGTTCTCTGTAAATATACTCGTAAAACTATGCATTGAACATCCCTGAAACTTATAGAGCAAATACATTAAGCAATATTCGCCACAAACTGAAGTCCTATCTACATTCCAGTTCCATCTTTTACAATTTCGTACAGGTGCCCGTCCATATGAATCAAAATATTCACCGACGTCATTCGTATCGATATATAAAGCTACCCAATGTGACCCTGGTTTATCATCTGTACCCAAATTGCATATTACCTAGTCAGGTCATAAATTCTATCACATGTTTAATATAAAATAATTGAAACAAGTTTATTCATTATGTAACCATTTATATACCAAAATGAACTTAACAAAACATAGATTCTTATGACACTATAGTTTATTCAAAATGACCTCCGTAATTTTGAATACAGGCCTTCGATCTGCGCGGCCAGTCGTCTATCTCACCACGAACGAGGTCCATGTCATATCGGCGGCTGCCTTAATTAAAGATGTCTTGAGTGACTCGAAATTGGGATGAGGCTTTGAGCACGCCTTTTCCTCCAAGTGTTGCCATATCTTGTAATCTAACGGATTCAAATCTGGATTGGTCTTTGTGTCGGATGAAGTCGATTTCACGCGCCGCCAGCCAGTCTTTTTTTTTTTTGTTTTTAAAGAACGTTACCTCCACACTAGGTTTTTCTCCTGTATCGTGGGGGCAGTTTACAAACACAAATTTCACAAGGACAAACATCCAAACTCGGAACAATTACTTGTAGGTCGTACAAATACTTGTTCCGTGCGGGATTCGAACCCGCGACCCCCAAGCACAGCCACTCATTGCTAAGCCACTACGCCACGGAGCTGGCAAAAGTCCTGTGTGCTCTTCGCTCTATGAGCTGACGCCGAATCTTGTTGGAATACCCAGTGCCTGTTATTGAACATGGTATGAGAAACAGGTTACACAAGGTTCGTCAGGACTGTATTTTGATACACAACTGCATTCGTTTTTAACCTTTCTCACAAAAATGTACCTCTGTTAAGCCCCAATAAGAAACTCCCAACCACACCATGAGCGAGGATGGAAAATGACCCCGTTGGACACGCGGAATACGGTTGCTCGCTTCTTCACTACTGCGTGCGTACACCTTATCATTTTGTTTGTTGTAGCTCTCTTCTACGGTAAAAATTTTTTCATCCGAAAAAAGAATTTCCCGATATTTTTCCCGCGTACCGCTTCAACAAAGCGCGGCATCTCTTCAGTTTCAGATCCATTAGACGAGCATTCAAACGATGTCCTGTTTTTCTTCGATATGCCCGAAGCCCTAAGTCTTCATTTAACGCCGTGGTTCTGCTTAACCCCATCTGAAGGGCCTCCGTAAAATGACCTCCGTAATTTTGAATACAGGCCTTCAATCTGCGCGGCCAGTCGTCTATCTCACCACGAACGAGGTCCATGTCATATCGGCGGCTGCCTTAATTAAAGATGTCTTGAGTGACTCGAAATTGGGATGAGGCTTTGAGCACGCCTTTTCCTCCAAGTGTTGCCATATCTTGTAATCTAACGGATTCAAATCTGGATTGGTCTTTGTGTCGGATGAAGTCGATTTCACGCGCCGCCAGCCAGTCTTTTTTTTTTTGTTTTTAAAGAACGTTACCTCCACACTAGGTTTTTCTCCTGTATCGTGGGGGCAGTTTACAAACACAAATTTCACAAGGACAAACATCCAAACTCGTAACAATTACTTGTAGGTCGTACAAATACTTGTTCCGTGCGGGATTCGAACCCGCGACCCCCAAGCACAGCCACTCATTGCTAAGCCACTACGCCACGGAGCTGGCAAAAGTCCTGTGTGCTCTCCGCTCTATGAGCTGACGCCGAATCTTGTTGGAATACCCAGTGCCTGTTATTGAACATGGTATGAGAAACAGGTTACACAAGGTTCGTCAGGACTGTATTTTGATACACAACTGCATTCGTTTTTAACCTTTCTCACAAAAATGTACCTCTGTTAAGCCCCAATAAGAAACTCCCAACCACACCATGAGCGAGGATGGAAAATGACCCCGTTGGACACGCGGAATACGGTTGCTCGCTTCTTCACTACTGCGTGCGTACACCTTATCATTTTGTTTGTTGTAGCTCTCTTCTACGGTAAAAATTTTTTCATCCGAAAAAAGAATTTCCCGATATTTTTCCCGCGTACCGCTTCAACAAAGCGCGGCATCTCTTCAGTTTCAGATCCATTAGACGAGCATTCAAACGATGTCCTGTTTTTCTTCGATATGCCCGAAGCCCTAAGTCTTCATTTAACGCCGTGGTTCTGCTTAACCCCATCTGAAGGGCCAACAGTTTCTGCTTACGTTTGGGATTTCTTTGAATTCGCACCTTTACAGCTTTTATCACTGCTGGAGTCCTAACAAATCGAGGGCGACCACTTCTTGACCTGTCATCTACACTAGAGTCTTCATTGTATCGTTTGATGGTACGATAAACGAATCTTTTGGTTATATTCAAATTTTTCAGTATATCAAAAAATTTAATTGGCGTGTAATCGCAACTGCAACACGGTCTTTTTTAAGCGTCCACTCCATATGTAAAAATGAGTAAAATTCTAAAAAGTATACAGTTTTATTTTCATGAATAATTCGAATTCAATAAACTTTTTTGTGGCCAGCATTCTAAAAGGGTGCGTTTGGCAGAAAAAAGCGCTAGCAAGCGCTTATAAGCGCTGAAATAGTTTTCGGCCAGGCCACGATTGCTACTTCAGTAGCGCTGACACAATCCGCCATTTTGCTTATTTAATTTGTTTGTTTTGAAGTAGAGTTGATAAGTTGTTTTGTGCAATATTCGTTTTAAGTAATATAATGACATGAATAAACATATACATGTTATTAAAAATTCATGATTGGTAAGTTTTTAATATGAATACTTTACAAACATATATTTAAATTAGGTTAGGTTCCCCCGTTAAAACTAACATCGTGTCCTGGAGGAAAATAGCTACTTACGATTTGACAGCGCTTACCGCTTACGATCGCCATTTTGCTTACAAGCGCTTGCTAGCGCTTTTTTCTGCCAAACGCACCCAAAGAAAAGTTTTTACTGTGTGACAATACTTATGACCTGACTAGGTATGTACGTTGGTACGTGGGTGTACATGGACAGTCTGTTAGCAGCATAAACATTATTTTCTAGACTGGGGTGAATCTTTTTCAGATGTTGTTGTACATCTAGTGTATCCATGATATTACTGCTATTAGTAGATTACTACAGTACAATCTACTCAATGACTAACATAGGAATGATCAATTATGTGATTTCTAAATATTAAATTGCATTTTTTCCGTTATACAAAACCTATTTGAGTCATCAATACACTGAATAAGACGCAACACGAAGAATGTGAGATAAGGTTGTTGACGCATAAAGTTATTATCAATTCTACTGTAGAAATTCTTTAGATTAGAATTATTACTTACTGGTACTATATAAGACCAAGCAACTGCAGTCATGGAGTTAGTGTATGGTCGTTTGACCGCAGTGTATCTATCAATAATACATTTGTGTTACTTCAACGCATCAAAGGCCATAGATGTAAGTGTTTAATCTATTGACAAACTTACCTTTCTTTCTGTTATTTTTTTACGTGTGTATGATTTTGAACGACTCCTATTGGACCTTGTGACAGTACGGCACCAATGGCAAAGTTAGAAGCATCTGTCGTTAGATTGAACTCTTTAGTAAAGTCTGGATATTGCAAGATGGGATCGTTTGTCAAAAGAGACTTACATTTTTCGAAAGCGTTAACGTAATTATTGTCTATTGTTACCTTTTTGCCTTTCTTAAGACACTGAGTTAATGGTTTAGTAATACGGGCGAAATCCGGAATGAACTTTCTGTAATAACCGAGAAGGCCTAAAAATTGTTTAATTTCTTTTGAATTCTTTGGAATGGGGTATTTTTGTACAGCCGAAATTTTATCGGGGTTTGGTTTAATACCGTCCCTGGTGATAATATGACCGAGATAAGCCGTTTCATGTTTGAGAAACTCCGATTTGTCCATTTGAATTTTAAAGTTGGACTCACGAAGTCTACTAAATACTTTCTCTAGGTTAACTATGTGTTCCTGGAGTGAAGTGCTGAACACAATTATGTCATCTAGGTATACAAGGCATATATGATTCTGTAGCCTCCTTAAAACGTTGTCCATAACTCTCTGGAACGTAGATGGACTGTTCTTCAGGCCCATTGGCATGCGAAGGAATTCGAAATGGCCATGCTCTACATTAAAAGCGGTTTTTGCTATGTCCTGAGGGTCCATTTCTACCTGATAAAATCCGCTTGCTAAGTCCAAGGTGGTAAAATATTGGCACTTCCCTAATTTGTCAAGAACATCACTAATGTTCGGGATAGGGTATTTATCGTCAAGTGTCTTTTCGTTTAATTTGCGAAAGTCAACTACAACACGCCACTTCTGTTTGCCAGAAGCATCTACTTTCTTTGGCACAACCCAGATGGGTGAGCTCCATGCAGATTCGGAAGGTCTTATAATACCCTGCTCTAACATTTTGCTTATTTGGTCCTTAACTTCCTGTCTATGTATGAATGGATAACGATAGCTTTTAGTGTGTATTGGTACTTCGTCCGTGGTTCGAATCCGATGTTTTATTCTACTTGTGAAAGTGAGGCTTTCACCTTCTATGTAAAAAACGTCCGAGTAACGAGAGCAAAGTGCTACTAAATTAGCTTTTTCCTCCTCGTTTAGGTGGTCTGTGCGTAATCGCGAAACTACGTCTTTTGCGCGTGCTGATAATTGTTCGGTACGCGTGCACTCAATATTAAATAATTCCGCGTGGGCTGGTCGGTCGAGTGAAAATATTATATCGTTTGGCGTTGGGTTCTCTACCTCAATACAACCGCGATTATTGACGACAGTGGTAACACATTCGTGAATAGTACAATTACATAGAACCTGTTCCATAATATAGGCTTCGCCATCCCCTGTATTCAATGGAACTCTAATAATTTTTGAAGAGTTTGCAGGTATTATATCTTCGTATAAATTAACATTACGCGAGTTATATAATTTTATGGGATTACATGCTGAATGCGTTACTAATTGTCCCTCTTTTAAATCTATACGGGCCTCCCATTTACTTAATAAATCCAAACCTATAAGGCCGTCAAAATAGTCATGAAAGCGATATACAAAGAATTTCACTTTATCGGAATCATTAAATTCAGAAAAACAAGGTAACGTTATAGAATAATTATTACGACTTGTCGCGTGTATGTTTGTTACTTCGAACGGGTCAAAATTTAGTGGGAAATCGCTGAAAAATTTTTCTACAGCTTCAGGGCTAATAAAAGATTGATTCGCGCCAGTATCTATCAAAAATTTTAATGGGAGTTTTGCTATCTGTATGTATGGTAATTGTCTTTGAGTCCGAAGATTTAATTCTATTTTGGTTTTTTTATAGTCGAATCGTCCTGAAAATCCTGATCGGAGTGCTTAGATTCTACTTGTGATTGATTTTGAATATAATAATTATTATCTTGGTTTTCGTCAGTCTGGTCATAATAAGAAAAATCAGAAGCGGAATCCGGGGCATAAGCATTGTTAAAGTCGGTATAGTCGGTGTAGTATGCGTACTCGTATTCAGGGTTATACTCGTAATATGAATCGTTATACGCAGCGCATTCGTTTGTATTCATTTCGCGGGATTTGAAATAATTTGTTGGTGGCGGATTGCCGAATTTATTCCAGTCATGTCCTGTCAACATTTTTGTGTGTGGTAAAGCCTTGGGAATAAAACGCTGGACTCCACTCATGGGCTGAGGTTGTTGAGGGTTATTTCGGGGTGGTAATCGGAACACGTTACTACGTTGGTTGTAGTTAGGAGGGGGTGCACCGAACATGCGCTGGGTATTAGTTGGCATGCGCTGTTGGTGTGGTACGGGTTGAGGAAATTTGAACGGCTGAGGTGGGGGTCTATAAGGTCTTTGCCCAACAGGAGCTGGCCAATTAGGTACTGGAGTTTGGAAAGATTGATGTTGAGGAATGGAAGGTGGTGTGGATGGTGGAATGAACTTGGGGGAATGTTGACTTTTTATGGAGTCGTTGCGCTGTTGGAGATACATAATGTTTAATTCCTCCTGTACATATTCTAATGCTTTCTCTATTGTCGACGGTCGCATGCAACGTATACGAGATCCTAAAGGTTCCTTTAAGCCGCGGACATATGCTTGCATTGCGACTTTCCTATAAAGATCCCGTTTGGCATCGATGGTGGTCGGTATGGTCTCATGTAAGGATACGTAAGTCATTATCGTGCTAAACAAAGTTTGACAATGGTCGTAAAATTCTTGTGGAGTTCTATTGCCTTGCGAAGCTAAGGAGAGGTCGTTATATAAAGCCGTTTCGTCCCGCTGGTCGGAAAAATTATTTATTAGTGCTGTCCTAATACCTAACCAATTTTCAGGAATGCCATTAGAGTTTATAGTGCAGGCAGCGGTTCCTGTTATTTTGTTAAGAATACCGTTCAAAAGACATAAATTAGAAAATTCACTACCGGGCGCATTGCTTAGGTACTGCGAGGCTAGGGTGTCACATATTTTTATAAATCTAGTTAAAACGTTAGGGTTCCCATCAAACTCCGGGACGAGGCGTAAAGCCTTAAAAATTGTGTCCGGGTCATGGGCCATCTCTGTTAAATAAGTATTATTTAATTCTAATTCTAAATCTAAATCGGTTTGCCTATTATTATCTAATATATGACGGCGAGCCTGTCGAGATTCAGGCTCCCGAGAACGAGTTACTCTAGGATGATAAATCTTGAAGGGAAAGATTTAAAACTTAGGGATAAGGGAGAGCAACACGAGATCAATTCAAGTGTACTCACGTGGATTTCATCTGGTTTCTCTCGATGAATCGAAGGCTGGATTCTCCTCCTGGTCTGCAGCTGGTCCGTAGATCCGGATACTCTTTGAAAAGATATTCCCTAACTATCGCAAAACTACCCCTGAGTATCCTACCGACTCCGCCAATTACGTTAGCTGCGGCCGGAGGTTCGAAAAAAAACCAAATTTACTTATAAAATATATTTAAAATAAAATTACAAATTATGTTACTATAGCTAATTAATCTAACAGAATGAGCCTCGTGTAAATGAGTACATGATATTTTATACATCCGGCACGTGGCTTGAATTGCTGCGCTTGCATTGCTGTTGGTTTACAAAGCAACTGTTCTAGGTGTAGTAGTCAGCGATCTTCATATCATAGGTATATGTAACTCGTGTGTATGATTTAGTGTTAACAAATTATATTTAAATATTGTGTGTGTGTATATGATTAAGCCGTGGTAGCTCAGATGGTTAGCGCAAGCTGTAAATTTCACAGTACGCGACCCAGGTTCGAACCCCGCCGACACCACTTAAATTGTTAATTGCAATTTTAAGTGCTGATTTACCACGTGCTCGGCGGTGAAGGAAAACATTGTGAGGAAACCTGCATGTCTGAGAAAATTTCGAAGGCATGTGAAGTTCGCCAACACGCATTGAGACCGCGCCGCGGACATTTCCTAGCCATAAATACAAAGACAATAGCAGAAAGTAAAAAGTTAAAAAATACTTTTTTGACAATGACAGTCATTAGTTGATCATTAGTGAATGTGATTCTGTTTTCTTAAATTACAGGAAGAAAAGAGCAGAAGGAAGAAATGGGATGATGGGAAGTAATGAAGAATGAATTGTTATGTGAAGTTTGTTGGAACAAACATATTTTAGTCACGTGTAAATACTTTTAACATTTTGGTTCAAAATGACACAAAATCTAAAAAATATTAGATACATCATCGACATGGACGGATTTTACATTACATATCCTCATAAACATTTTCAATGTAGAGAAATAGCTATTCTAGATGTAAAACTATCTAATAAAAATGATTCGTTTATCGATCATTATTTGTTTCGGCCAAGTTATCCTTTCAATTATTTGTCGCCAAAAGACAAAAAAACTGTTCGTTATTGTGAAATACACGTGCACGGCATTCCATATTTTGATGTGACCGAAGAATTAAAATGTGCCTACAACCAAGAGAACATCATTCCCATACTAAATTGGTATATTAGAAATTTGTGCAAAGACGAAGTGATCGCATACAAAGGTGGTTCAACAGAAAAACAATTTTTAAAAATGTTGACGACGAATGATAGAATTTTTAATATTGAAGAATACAAATGTCCAAAATACAATGATTTGGTAAATGTCATAAATTTAAACAAACGTTATGTGTGTAATAATCATATATTTGCAAAAAATAAACACAAAATTTTACATTGTTCTTGTGACGAAGTGTGGGTTTTTTACAAGTGGTTATTACTTGAAAATAAAATTTTAAATTAATCATAAATTTTGTTTGATTTCCCAAAAACATTAGTTATAGTATACTATATAATACAAAATTGGTTCAACAGAAAAACAATTTTTAAAAATGTTGACGTCGAATGATAGAATTTTTAATATTGAAGAATACAAATGTCCAAAATACAATGATTTTATATTTATGACATACATGTTACGTATGTTGAACGCGAAATACAGACTACTAAGGTACTACTAAAATACGTACCATATAAAACTGTAATTACACAATATTAATGTTGACGACGAATGATAGAATTTTTAATATTGAAGAATACAAATGTCCAAAATACAATGATTTGGTAAATGTCATAAATTTAAACAAACGTTATGTGTGTAATAATCATATATTTGCAAAAAATAAACACAAAATTTTACATTGTTCTTGTGACGAAGTGTGGGTTTTTTACAAGTGGTTATTACTTGAAAATAAAATTTTAAATTAATCATAAATTTTGTTTGATTTCCCAAAAACATTAGTTATAGTATACTATATAATACAAAATTGGTTCAACAGAAAAACAATTTTTAAAAATGTTGACGACGAATGATAGAATTTTTAATATTGAAGAATACAAATGTCCAAAATACAATGATTTGGTAAATGTCATAAATTTAAACAAACGTTATGTGTGTAATAATCATATATTTGCAAAAAATAAACACAAAATTTTACATTGTTCTTGTGACGAAGTGTGGGTTTTTTACAAGTGGTTATTACTTGAAAATAAAATTTCAAATTAATCATAAATTTTGTTTGATTTCCCAAAAACATTAGTTATAGTATACTATATAATACAAAATTGGTTCAACAGAAAAACAATTTTTAAAAATGTTGACGACGAATGATAGAATTTTTAATATTGAAGAATACAAATGTCCAAAATACAATGATTTGGTAAATGTCATAAATTTAAACAAATGTTTGTTTAAATTTTTGATTTTGAAACATTAATATTGTGTAATTACAGTTTTATATGGTACGTATTTTAGTAGTACCTTAGTAGTCTGTATTTCGCGTTCAACATACGTAACATGTATGTCATAAATATAAAATCATTGTATTTTGGACATTTGTATTCTTCAATATTAAAAATTCTATCATTCGACGTCAACATTTTTAAAAATTGTTTTTCTGTTGAACCAATTTTGTATTATATAGTATACTATAACTAATGTTTTTGGGAAATCAAACAAAATTTATGATTAATTTAAAATTTTATTTTCAAGTAATAACCACTTGTAAAAAACCCACACTTCGTCACAAGAACAATGTAAAATTTTGTGTTTATTTTTTGCAAATATATGATTATTACACACATAACGTTTGTTTAAATTTATGACATTTACCAAATCATTGTATTTTGGACATTTGTATTCTTCAATATTAAAAATTCTATCATTCGTCGTCAACATTTTTAAAAATTGTTTTTCTGTTGAACCACCTTTGTATGCGATCACTTCGTCTTTGCACAAATTTCTAATATACCAATTTAGTATGGGAATGATGTTCTCTTGGTTGTAGGCACATTTTAATTCTTCGGTCACATCAAAATATGGAATGCCGTGCACGTGTATTTCACAATAACGAACAGTTTTTTTGTCTTTTGGCGACAAATAATTGAAAGGATAACTTGGCCGAAACAAATAATGATCGATAAACGAATCATTTTTATTAGATAGTTTTACATCTAGAATAGCTATTTCTCTACATTGAAAATGTTTATGAGGATATGTAATGTAAAATCCGTCCATGTCGATGATGTATCTAATATTTTTTAGATTTTGTGTCATTTTGAACCAAAATGTTAAAAGTATTTACACGTGACTAAAATATGTTTGTTCCAACAAACTTCACATAACAATTCATTCTTCATTACTTCCCATCATCCCATTTCTTCCTTCTGCTCTTTTCTTCCTGTAATTTAAGAAAACAGAATCACATTCACTAATGATCAACTAATGACTGTCATTGTCAAAAAAGTATTTTTTAACTTTTTACTTTCTGCTATTGTCTTTGTATTTATGGCTAGGAAATGTCCGCGGCGCGGTCTCAATGCGTGTTGGCGAACTTCACATGCCTTCGAAATTTTCTCAGACATGCAGGTTTCCTCACAATGTTTTCCTTCACCGCCGAGCACGTGGTAAATCAGCACTTAAAATTGCAATTAACAATTTAAGTGGTGTCGGCGGGGTTCGAACCTGGGTCGCGTACTGTGAAATTTACAGCTTGCGCTAACCATCTGAGCTACCACGGCTTAATCATATACACACACACAATATTTAAATATAATTTGTTAACACTAAATCATACACACGAGTTACATATACCTATGATATGAAGATCGCTGACTACTACACCTAGAACAGTTGCTTTGTAAACCAACAGCAATGCAAGCGCAGCAATTCAAGCCACGTGCCGGATGTATAAAATATCATGTACTCATTTACACGAGGCTCATTCTGTTAGATTAATTAGCTATAGTAACATAATTTGTAATTTTATTTTAAATATATTTTATAAGTAAATTTGGTTTTTTTTCGAACCTCCGGCCGCAGCTAACGTAATTGGCGGAGTCGGTAGGATACTCAGGGGTAGTTTTGCGATAGTTAGGGAATATCTTTTCAAAGAGTATCCGGATCTACGGACCAGCTGCAGACCAGGAGGAGAATCCAGCCTTCGATTCATCGAGAGAAACCAGATGAAATCCACGTGAGTACACTTGAATTGATCTCGTGTTGCTCTCCCTTATCCCTAAGTTTTAAATCTTTCCCTTCAAGATTTATCATCCTAGAGTAACTCGTTCTCGGGAGCCTGAATCTCGACAGGCTCGCCGTCATATATTAGATAATAATAGGCAAACCGATTTAGATTTAGAATTAGAATTAAATAATACTTATTTAACAGAGATGGCCCATGACCCGGACACAATTTTTAAGGCTTTACGCCTCGTCCCGGAGTTTGATGGGAACCCTAACGTTTTAACTAGATTTATAAAAATATGTGACACCCTAGCCTCGCAGTACCTAAGCAATGCGCCCGGTAGTGAATTTTCTAATTTATGTCTTTTGAACGGTATTCTTAACAAAATAACAGGAACCGCTGCCTGCACTATAAACTCTAATGGCATTCCTGAAAATTGGTTAGGTATTAGGACAGCACTAATAAATAATTTTTCCGACCAGCGGGACGAAACGGCTTTATATAACGACCTCTCCTTAGCTTCGCAAGGCAATAGAACTCCACAAGAATTTTACGACCATTGTCAAACTTTGTTTAGCACGATAATGACTTACGTATCCTTACATGAGACCATACCGACCACCATCGATGCCAAACGGGATCTTTATAGGAAAGTCGCAATGCAAGCATATGTCCGCGGCTTAAAGGAACCTTTAGGATCTCGTATACGTTGCATGCGACCGTCGACAATAGAGAAAGCATTAGAATATGTACAGGAGGAATTAAACATTATGTATCTCCAACAGCGCAACGACTCCATAAAAAGTCAACATTCCCCCAAGTTCATTCCACCATCCACACCACCTTCCATTCCTCAACATCAATCTTTCCAAACTCCAGTACCTAATTGGCCAGCTCCTGTTGGGCAAAGACCTTATAGACCCCCACCTCAGCCGTTCAAATTTCCTCAACCCGTACCACACCAACAGCGCATGCCAACTAATACCCAGCGCATGTTCGGTGCACCCCCTCCTAACTACAACCAACGTAGTAACGTGTTCCGATTACCACCCCGAAATAACCCTCAACAACCTCAGCCCATGAGTGGAGTCCAGCGTTTTATTCCCAAGGCTTTACCACACACAAAAATGTTGACAGGACATGACTGGAATAAATTCGGCAATCCGCCACCAACAAATTATTTCAAATCCCGCGAAATGAATACAAACGAATGCGCTGCGTATAACGATTCATATTACGAGTATAACCCTGAATACGAGTACGCATACTACACCGACTATACCGACTTTAACAATGCTTATGCCCCGGATTCCGCTTCTGATTTTTCTTATTATGACCAGACTGACGAAAACCAAGATAATAATTATTATATTCAAAATCAATCACAAGTAGAATCTAAGCACTCCGATCAGGATTTTCAGGACGATTCGACTATAAAAAAACCAAAATAGAATTAAATCTTCGGACTCAAAGACAATTACCATACATACAGATAGCAAAACTCCCATTAAAATTTTTGATAGATACTGGCGCGAATCAATCTTTTATTAGCCCTGAAGCTGTAGAAAAATTTTTCAGCGATTTCCCACTAAATTTTGACCCGTTCGAAGTAACAAACATACACGCGACAAGTCGTAATAATTATTCTATAACGTTACCTTGTTTTTCTGAATTTAATGATTCCGATAAAGTGAAATTCTTTGTATATCGCTTTCATGACTATTTTGACGGCCTTATAGGTTTGGATTTATTAAGTAAATGGGAGGCCCGTATAGATTTAAAAGAGGGACAATTAGTAACGCATTCAGCATGTAATCCCATAAAATTATATAACTCGCGTAATGTTAATTTATACGAAGATATAATACCTGCAAACTCTTCAAAAATTATTAGAGTTCCATTGAATACAGGGGATGGCGAAGCCTATATTATGGAACAGGTTCTATGTAATTGTACTATTCACGAATGTGTTACCACTGTCGTCAATAATCGCGGTTGTATTGAGGTAGAGAACCCAACGCCAAACGATATAATATTTTCACTCGACCGACCAGCCCACGCGGAATTATTTAATATTGAGTGCACGCGTACCGAACAATTATCAGCACGCGCAAAAGACGTAGTTTCGCGATTACGCACAGACCACCTAAACGAGGAGGAAAAAGCTAATTTAGTAGCACTTTGCTCTCGTTACTCGGACGTTTTTTACATAGAAGGTGAAAGCCTCACTTTCACAAGTAGAATAAAACATCGGATTCGAACCACGGACGAAGTACCAATACACACTAAAAGCTATCGTTATCCATTCATACATAGACAGGAAGTTAAGGACCAAATAAGCAAAATGTTAGAGCAGGGTATTATAAGACCTTCCGAATCTGCATGGAGCTCACCCATCTGGGTTGTGCCAAAGAAAGTAGATGCTTCTGGCAAACAGAAGTGGCGTGTTGTAGTTGACTTTCGCAAATTAAACGAAAAGACACTTGACGATAAATACCCTATCCCGAACATTAGTGATGTTCTTGACAAATTAGGGAAGTGCCAATATTTTACCACCTTGGACTTAGCAAGCGGATTTTATCAGGTAGAAATGGACCCTCAGGACATAGCAAAAACCGCTTTTAATGTAGAGCATGGCCATTTCGAATTCCTTCGCATGCCAATGGGCCTGAAGAACAGTCCATCTACGTTCCAGAGAGTTATGGACAACGTTTTAAGGAGGCTACAGAATCATATATGCCTTGTATACCTAGATGACATAATTGTGTTCAGCACTTCACTCCAGGAACACATAGTTAACCTAGAGAAAGTATTTAGTAGACTTCGTGAGTCCAACTTTAAAATTCAAATGGACAAATCGGAGTTTCTCAAACATGAAACGGCTTATCTCGGTCATATTATCACCAGGGACGGTATTAAACCAAACCCCGATAAAATTTCGGCTGTACAAAAATACCCCATTCCAAAGAATTCAAAAGAAATTAAACAATTTTTAGGCCTTCTCGGTTATTACAGAAAGTTCATTCCGGATTTCGCCCGTATTACTAAACCATTAACTCAGTGTCTTAAGAAAGGCAAAAAGGTAACAATAGACAATAATTACGTTAACGCTTTCGAAAAATGTAAGTCTCTTTTGACAAACGATCCCATCTTGCAATATCCAGACTTTACTAAAGAGTTCAATCTAACGACAGATGCTTCTAACTTTGCCATTGGTGCCGTACTGTCACAAGGTCCAATAGGAGTCGTTCAAAATCATACACACGTAAAAAAATAACAGAAAGAAAGGTAAGTTTGTCAATAGATTAAACACTTACATCTATGGCCTTTGATGCGTTGAAGTAACACAAATGTATTATTGATAGATACACTGCGGTCAAACGACCATACACTAACTCCATGACTGCAGTTGCTTGGTCTTATATAGTACCAGTAAGTAATAATTCTAATCTAAAGAATTTCTACAGTAGAATTGATAATAACTTTATGCGTCAACAACCTTATCTCACATTCTTCGTGTTGCGTCTTATTCAGTGTATTGATGACTCAAATAGGTTTTGTATAACGGAAAAAATGCAATTTAATATTTAGAAATCACATAATTGATCATTCCTATGTTAGTCATTGAGTAGATTGTACTGTAGTAATCTACTAATAGCAGTAATATCATGGATACACTAGATGTACAACAACATCTGAAAAAGATTCACCCCAGTCTAGAAAATAATGTTTATGCTGCTAACAGACTGTCCATGTACACCCACGTACCAACGTACATACCTAGTCAGGTCATAAGTATTGTCACACAGTAAAAACTTTTCTTTGGGTGCGTTTGGCAGAAAAAAGCGCTAGCAAGCGCTTGTAAGCAAAATGGCGATCGTAAGCGGTAAGCGCTGTCAAATCGTAAGTAGCTATTTTCCTCCAGGACACGATGTTAGTTTTAACGGGGGAACCTAACCTAATTTAAATATATGTTTGTAAAGTATTCATATTAAAAACTTACCAATCATGAATTTTTAATAACATGTATATGTTTATTCATGTCATTATATTACTTAAAACGAATATTGCACAAAACAACTTATCAACTCTACTTCAAAACAAACAAATTAAATAAGCAAAATGGCGGATTGTGTCAGCGCTACTGAAGTAGCAATCGTGGCCTGGCCGAAAACTATTTCAGCGCTTATAAGCGCTTGCTAGCGCTTTTTTCTGCCAAACGCACCCTTTTAGAATGCTGGCCACAAAAAAGTTTATTGAATTCGAATTATTCATGAAAATAAAACTGTATACTTTTTAGAATTTTACTCATTTTTACATATGGAGTGGACGCTTAAAAAAGACCGTGTTGCAGTTGCGATTACACGCCAATTAAATTTTTTGATATACTGAAAAATTTGAATATAACCAAAAGATTCGTTTATCGTACCATCAAACGATACAATGAAGACTCTAGTGTAGATGACAGGTCAAGAAGTGGTCGCCCTCGATTTGTTAGGACTCCAGCAGTGATAAAAGCTGTAAAGGTGCGAATTCAAAGAAATCCCAAACGTAAGCAGAAACTGTTGGCCCTTCAGATGGGGTTAAGCAGAACCACGGCGTTAAATGAAGACTTAGGGCTTCGGGCATATCGAAGAAAAACAGGACATCGTTTGAATGCTCGTCTAATGGATCTGAAACTGAAGAGATGCCGCGCTTTGTTGAAGCGGTACGCGGGAAAAATATCGGGAAATTCTTTTTTCGGATGAAAAAATTTTTACCGTAGAAGAGAGCTACAACAAACAAAATGATAAGGTGTACGCACGCAGTAGTGAAGAAGCGAGCAACCGTATTCCGCGTGTCCAACGGGGTCATTTTCCATCCTCGCTCATGGTGTGGTTGGGAGTTTCTTATTGGGGCTTAACAGAGGTACATTTTTGTGAGAAAGGTTAAAAACGAATGCAGTTGTGTATCAAAATACAGTCCTGACGAACCTTGTGTAACCTGTTTCTCATACCATGTTCAATAACAGGCACTGGGTATTCCAACAAGATTCGGCGTCAGCTCATAGAGCGGAGAGCACACAAGACTTTTGCCAGCTCCGTGGCGTAGTGGCTTAGCAATGAGTGGCTGTGCTTGGGGGTCGCGGGTTCGAATCCCGCACGGAACAAGTATTTGTACGACCTACAAGTAATTGTTACGAGTTTGGATGTTTGTCCTTGTGAAATTTGTGTTTGTAAACTGCCCCCACGATACAGGAGAAAAACCTAGTGTGGAGGTAACGTTCTTTAAAAACAAAAAAAAAAAGACTGGCTGGCGGCGCGTGAAATCGACTTCATCCGACACAAAGACCAATCCAGATTTGAATCCGTTAGATTACAAGATATGGCAACACTTGGAGGAAAAGGCGTGCTCAAAGCCTCATCCCAATTTCGAGTCACTCAAGACATCTTTAATTAAGGCAGCCGCCGATATGACATGGACCTCGTTCGTGGTGAGATAGACGACTGGCCGCGCAGATTGAAGGCCTGTATTCAAAATTACGGAGGTCATTTTACGGAGGCCCTTCAGATGGGGTTAAGCAGAACCACGGCGTTAAATGAAGACTTAGGGCTTCGGGCATATCGAAGAAAAACAGGACATCGTTTGAATGCTCGTCTAATGGATCTGAAACTGAAGAGATGCCGCGCTTTGTTGAAGCGGTACGCGGGAAAAATATCGGGAAATTCTTTTTTCGGATGAAAAAATTTTTACCGTAGAAGAGAGCTACAACAAACAAAATGATAAGGTGTACGCACGCAGTAGTGAAGAAGCGAGCAACCGTATTCCGCGTGTCCAACGGGGTCATTTTCCATCCTCGCTCATGGTGTGGTTGGGAGTTTCTTATTGGGGCTTAACAGAGGTACATTTTTGTGAGAAAGGTTAAAAACGAATGCAGTTGTGTATCAAAATACAGTCCTGACGAACCTTGTGTAACCTGTTTCTCATACCATGTTCAATAACAGGCACTGGGTATTCCAACAAGATTCGGCGTCAGCTCATAGAGCGAAGAGCACACAGGACTTTTGCCAGCTCCGTGGCGTAGTGGCTTAGCAATGAGTGGCTGTGCTTGGGGGTCGCGGGTTCGAATCCCGCACGGAACAAGTATTTGTACGACCTACAAGTAATTGTTCCGAGTTTGGATGTTTGTCCTTGTGAAATTTGTGTTTGTAAACTGCCCCCACGATACAGGAGAAAAACCTAGTGTGGAGGTAACGTTCTTTAAAAACAAAAAAAAAAAGACTGGCTGGCGGCGCGTGAAATCGACTTCATCCGACACAAAGACCAATCCAGATTTGAATCCGTTAGATTACAAGATATGGCAACACTTGGAGGAAAAGGCGTGCTCAAAGCCTCATCCCAATTTCGAGTCACTCAAGACATCTTTAATTAAGGCAGCCGCCGATATGACATGGACCTCGTTCGTGGTGAGATAGACGACTGGCCGCGCAGATCGAAGGCCTGTATTCAAAATTACGGAGGTCATTTTGAATAAACTATAGTGTCATAAGAATCTATGTTTTGTTAAGTTCATTTTGGTATATAAATGGTTACATAATGAATAAACTTGTTTCAATTATTTTATATTAAACATGTGATAGAATTTATGACCTGACTAGGTAATATGCAATTTGGGTACAGATGATAAACCAGGGTCACATTGGGTAGCTTTATATATCGATACGAATGACGTCGGTGAATATTTTGATTCATATGGACGGGCACCTGTACGAAATTGTAAAAGATGGAACTGGAATGTAGATAGGACTTCAGTTTGTGGCGAATATTGCTTAATGTATTTGCTCTATAAGTTTCAGGGATGTTCAATGCATAGTTTTACGAGTATATTTACAGAGAACACATTGTACGACGATATGTTAGTGGATGAGATGTTTCGCTCCTATTTTATAGATAATAAGTAATAAGATTTTGTATTTTATAAATAAAAATTTTAACAAAATTAGGTAATGTGTTTTATTGTAGATTCAGATTAGTGTTGTAGATAGGAACAAAGGAGTATAATACAATAGCATAAGCCGACCCACACGCTGCGAATAATAGATAATGACGGTAGTCAATCGACAATAGATAAGTAGATAACGACAATGGAGCGCTAATGATGGTGGAGGCTCGCAGCGGATATCAATTATAGATAAGAGTTAATTGATCTGCACATCTCCGGAACCGTGCAACCTACGCAAAAATGGACCGCGGATTCGTGATCAGAGCATGCCAAAACCTTTTTTTTTTTTTTTTTTTTTTTTTTTTTTTTTTTAGGATCGTAAGTCGACGAACGTCGTACTTGAACCACTCGTGACTCAGTGCGCCAGAACTGGTACAACCTTTCTACAAGTGCGCCAGAACTGGTACAACGTAACTACTTATGCACCGCTCGAGTAGTTAGACATACGAAAATGCAGACGTAAGCCTTTGTGGATCTTATACCACGCCCGCGAGAGAGCGTGACCTTAAACGGACCAGCGAAATCAGACCCGGTGTGCGTGAAGGGCTTTACTGATTGTATTACTCTATCTATCTATCTCTTCCGGAAATGGCGGATCTAAGTTCCGCCATTTCCGGAAATGACGGCTTGGGGCGTGCCCGAAAGCAAGCTATACATCTGTGCACCCGATTGCGTATTAAACTACGTGCTGAAAGAATCCAATAATTCTGACGCAAAATCGACATCAACAAGTCGGGGCCAGCGTGCGAGTTCAATTTATGATGGTAGTCGACTAATAAGTTCATGATATGGTCTTTACGCGGTAAAACAATAGGGTGCCGTTGGTCGAAACTCAATTGCGAGTTGGACAAGCGTCCACCTACCCTTACAATCCCATCCTGTAAAAATGGCTTAAGGCGTTGAAAGACGCGACTACAAGCTCTATTCGATTGTAATCTTCTAATTTCTTCAGAGAAGTGCGCACGTTGAAGTTCACGTAATACTAGCGACTCGGCATAGTTGTAATCGGATGCTAAGACATACGAACGTCGCGGTAACAGCTTCGCGAATCGACAAACGTAAATTACGCTACGCAATAATTTCGACCAAGAGGACAAGCGGTTCGCCAAAGCAATGATTGGAGAAACCTCGCTCGAAACGTTCGCCACTAGAGCGTGTCTCTTCTCTTCCGGCGGTTGTGACACTGACGAAGGTTCGAAGTCGGTTATTGGCCATTGCGAGGGATCCAAGTGAACTCAAGCAGGTCCGTGGAACCAAAGCGGGTGGTCCATTATTTGCATCGGGGTGAGTCCACGGGATGGACAATCGGCGGGGTTTTCCGTACCGGACACGTGATAAAAGTTCCGCGTTTCTAACTCGTCTTGTATCTTGGCCACTCGGTTCGCAACAAACGTATCCCAACGGTGGGGTGAAGAATGAACCCAGCATAAGGCGACGGTGGAGTCGGAAAAGGCAAATATCCTTTCTATGTGAACTCTATCCCTACATGCGCTGATAACTGCGGTAATAAGCTTGGTGAGTACTAATATTGCGCAAAGCTCTAAGCGCGCCAGAGAGACAACCTTACGGGGGGAGACTCTCGACTTAGAACTAATGAGGCTAATCGAATTTCTACCATTATTCTGGACGTGGAAATATACAACGCCCCCGTAAGCCTTCTCGCTGGCGTCTGCAAACCCAACGACTGTTATGGCGCTACTTCTATCTACGTTTATATGACGCGGTATTTTAATTTCTCTTAATAAAGGAAGTTCCTCTCTAAAGCGCTGCCACAACCGAACAATGCTGTCAGGCGGCGAGTCATCCCAGTCGCATTCCAATAACCAAAGTTGAAGTTGAAGTTGAGTTGAAGTTGAAAAGAATTGATTAGTGAACTCTGTTCCGTTGTCAGTAATTATTGTTAGGGGAACACCGTGATGGGTACAATATTGTAGAAGGGCCTATAATATACTAATAGCGGTTCCGTCGCGTAAATGGTAAGCTTGTCCGTATTTTGTAAAAACGTCTATAAAAGTTACATATTTTTCACTTTGAACTGTAAAGAGGTCCATGTGAATTATCTCAAAGGGTTTGGTTGCAGGTGGTACTACATTAAATTGAGGTCTTACTGGGTTTCTATCGTATTTGGCCTGTCCGCAGATGGTACACTCGTTAATAAATTTTGTAATATGGTCTTTCATTTTTGGCCAATAGTATTTGCGAGATAATGCTAGGTAACACTCATTATTACCACGGTGGTTGGTTTTACCGTCGTGATAGTGACGAATAATTTCTTGTTGTCGCAAATATTCCTTAACATTCTCTAACTCGAATTTAGTTAAAACAAGGTTAAGTGAAGAGCTTTTAAATTTATCCTGTAAGATTGGTATTACTTTATATAATGCTAAAGGTGGGTTTATTAAGAGAGCTGTTTTGATTTTCGGATTGACATACTCTTTTACAGCGTTTATGACGTCTTCTTCGAGACTATTTTCAGATAGTTGAATGCTAACACGTGTACGGGTATCGAAGGGTTTAATCACAATGGTTTTTCGTTTAACGTCGCTAACAACAGTCAAGTGAATCTGTCTATTAAACTTATTGAGTGGTTCGTCAGTTATAGGAATTTCAAGTATAGGGTGTTCGTTACTGGTGTGTACGGTCTCAGTCGAAGAGTTCGCTATACCTTCGCTTGGGTTGCCTATTAACGAGTTTAGTTCGTCAATTTCGTTCATTAACATCCTTATGTCTTCATTGTGAATCTCTATACGTGAGAGAGCATCGGCATTGGTGTTAATTTTGCCTTTCTTATAAATTACTGTAAAGTCATACTCACTGAGTCTAAATCGCCATCTTGTGAGACGAGAATTTGGTTCTTTCAAATTCATCATCCACTGCAATGGTTTGTGGTCTGTCAAAATTTTAAATTTACGTCCAAACAAATATGGTCTAAAGTATTTCGTAGCCCAGACTATGGCGAGAAGTTCTTTTTCGATTGTACTGTAATTAACTTCGCTTTCGTTTAGCGTACGAGAAGCGTAGCACACTGGTTTGTCGGATCCTATTGGACCTTGTGACAGTACGGCACCAATGGCAAAGTTAGAAGCATCTGTCGTTAGATTGAACTCTTTAGTAAAGTCTGGATATTGCAAGATGGGATCGTTTGTCAAAAGAGACTTACATTTTTCGAAAGCGTTAACGTAATTATTGTCTATTGTTACCTTTTTGCCTTTCTTAAGACACTGAGTTAATGGTTTAGTAATACGGGCGAAATCCGGAATGAACTTTCTGTAATAACCGAGAAGGCCTAAAAATTGTTTAATTTCTTTTGAATTCTTTGGAATGGGGTATTTTTGTACAGCCGAAATTTTATCGGGGTTTGGTTTAATACCGTCCCTGGTGATAATATGACCGAGATAAGCCGTTTCATGTTTGAGAAACTCCGATTTGTCCATTTGAATTTTAAAGTTGGACTCACGAAGTCTACTAAATACTTTCTCTAGGTTAACTATGTGTTCCTGGAGTGAAGTGCTGAACACAATTATGTCATCTAGGTATACAAGGCATATATGATTCTGTAGCCTCCTTAAAACGTTGTCCATAACTCTCTGGAACGTAGATGGACTGTTCTTCAGGCCCATTGGCATGCGAAGGAATTCGAAATGGCCATGCTCTACATTAAAAGCGGTTTTTGCTATGTCCTGAGGGTCCATTTCTACCTGATAAAATCCGCTTGCTAAGTCCAAGGTGGTAAAATATTGGCACTTCCCTAATTTGTCAAGAACATCACTAATGTTCGGGATAGGGTATTTATCGTCAAGTGTCTTTTCGTTTAATTTGCGAAAGTCAACTACAACACGCCACTTCTGTTTGCCAGAAGCATCTACTTTCTTTGGCACAACCCAGATGGGTGAGCTCCATGCAGATTCGGAAGGTCTTATAATACCCTGCTCTAACATTTTGCTTATTTGGTCCTTAACTTCCTGTCTATGTATGAATGGATAACGATAGCTTTTAGTGTGTATTGGTACTTCGTCCGTGGTTCGAATCCGATGTTTTATTCTACTTGTGAAAGTGAGGCTTTCACCTTCTATGTAAAAAACGTCCGAGTAACGAGAGCAAAGTGCTACTAAATTAGCTTTTTCCTCCTCGTTTAGGTGGTCTGTGCGTAATCGCGAAACTACGTCTTTTGCGCGTGCTGATAATTGTTCGGTACGCGTGCACTCAATATTAAATAATTCCGCGTGGGCTGGTCGGTCGAGTGAAAATATTATATCGTTTGGCGTTGGGTTCTCTACCTCAATACAACCGCGATTATTGACGACAGTGGTAACACATTCGTGAATAGTACAATTACATAGAACCTGTTCCATAATATAGGCTTCGCCATCCCCTGTATTCAATGGAACTCTAATAATTTTTGAAGAGTTTGCAGGTATTATATCTTCGTATAAATTAACATTACGCGAGTTATATAATTTTATGGGATTACATGCTGAATGCGTTACTAATTGTCCCTCTTTTAAATCTATACGGGCCTCCCATTTACTTAATAAATCCAAACCTATAAGGCCGTCAAAATAGTCATGAAAGCGATATACAAAGAATTTCACTTTATCGGAATCATTAAATTCAGAAAAACAAGGTAACGTTATAGAATAATTATTACGACTTGTCGCGTGTATGTTTGTTACTTCGAACGGGTCAAAATTTAGTGGGAAATCGCTGAAAAATTTTTCTACAGCTTCAGGGCTAATAAAAGATTGATTCGCGCCAGTATCTATCAAAAATTTTAATGGGAGTTTTGCTATCTGTATGTATGGTAATTGTCTTTGAGTCCGAAGATTTAATTCTATTTTGGTTTTTTTATAGTCGAATCGTCCTGAAAATCCTGATCGGAGTGCTTAGATTCTACTTGTGATTGATTTTGAATATAATAATTATTATCTTGGTTTTCGTCAGTCTGGTCATAATAAGAAAAATCAGAAGCGGAATCCGGGGCATAAGCATTGTTAAAGTCGGTATAGTCGGTGTAGTATGCGTACTCGTATTCAGGGTTATACTCGTAATATGAATCGTTATACGCAGCGCATTCGTTTGTATTCATTTCGCGGGATTTGAAATAATTTGTTGGTGGCGGATTGCCGAATTTATTCCAGTCATGTCCTGTCAACATTTTTGTGTGTGGTAAAGCCTTGGGAATAAAACGCTGGACTCCACTCATGGGCTGAGGTTGTTGAGGGTTATTTCGGGGTGGTAATCGGAACACGTTACTACGTTGGTTGTAGTTAGGAGGGGGTGCACCGAACATGCGCTGGGTATTAGTTGGCATGCGCTGTTGGTGTGGTACGGGTTGAGGAAATTTGAACGGCTGAGGTGGGGGTCTATAAGGTCTTTGCCCAACAGGAGCTGGCCAATTAGGTACTGGAGTTTGGAAAGGTTGATATTGAGGAATGGAAGGTGGTGTGGATGGTGGAATGAACTTGGGGGAATGTTGACTTTTTATGGAGTCGTTGCGCTGTTGGAGATACATAATGTTTAATTCCTCCTGTACATATTCTAATGCTTTCTCTATTGTCGACGGTCGCATGCAACGTATACGAGATCCTAAAGGTTCCTTTAAGCCGCGGACATATGCTTGCATTGCGACTTTCCTATAAAGATCCCGTTTGGCATCGATGGTGGTCGGTATGGTCTCATGTAAGGATACGTAAGTCATTATCGTGCTAAACAAAGTTTGACAATGGTCGTAAAATTCTTGTGGAGTTCTATTGCCTTGCGAAGCTAAGGAGAGCCTTACCAATTTTCAGGAATGCCATTAGAGTTTATAGTGCAGGCAGCGGTTCCTGTTATTTTGTTAAGAATACCGTTCAAAAGACATAAATTAGAAAATTCACTACCGGGCGCATTGCTTAGGTACTGCGAGGCTAGGGTGTCACATATTTTTATAAATCTAGTTAAAACGTTAGGGTTCCCATCAAACTCCGGGACGAGGCGTAAAGCCTTAAAAATTGTGTCCGGGTCATGGGCCATCTCTGTTAAATAAGTATTATTTAATTCTAATTCTAAATCTAAATCGGTTTGCCTATTATTATCTAATATATGACGGCGAGCCTGTCGAGATTCAGGCTCCCGAGAACGAGTTACTCTAGGATGATAAATCTTGAAGGGAAAGATTTAAAACTTAGGGATAAGGGAGAGCAACACGAGATCAATTCAAGTGTACTCACGTGGATTTCATCTGGTTTCTCTCGATGAATCGAAGGCTGGATTCTCCTCCTGGTCTGCAGCTGGTCCGTAGATCCGGATACTCTTTGAAGGGATTTGATAGCCGCCGGGGTGCTTCACGGTTATGAAAAGATATTCCCTAACTATCGCAAAACTACCCCTGAGTATCCTACCGACTGCGCCAATTAGGTTAGCTGCGGCCGGAGGTTCGTAAAAAAACCAAATTTACTTATAAAATATATTTAAAATAAAATTACAAATTATGTTACTATAGCTAATTAATCTAACAGAATGAGCCTCGTGTAAATGAGTACATGATATTTTATACATCCGGCACGTGGCTTGAATTGCTGCGCTTGCATTGCTGTTGGCTTACAAAGCAACTGTTCTAGGTGTAGTAGTCAGCGATCTTCATATCATAGGTATATGTAACTCGTGTGTATGATTTAGTGTTAACAAATTATATTTAAATATTGTGTGTGTATATGATTAAGCCGTGGTAGCTCAGATGGTTAGCGCAAGCTGTAAATTTCACAGTACGCGACCCGGGTTCGAACCCCGCCGACACCACTTAAATTGTTAATTGCAATTTTAAGTGCTGATTTACCACGTGCTCGGCGGTGAAGGAAAACATTGTGAGGAAACCTGCATGTCTGAGAAAATTTCGAAGGCATGTGAAGTTCGCCAACACGCATTGAGACCGCGCCGCGGACATTTCCTAGCCATAAATACAAAGACAATAGCAGAAAGTAAAAAGTTAAAAAATACTTTTTTGACAATGACAGTCATTAGTTGATCATTAGTGAATGTGATTCTGTTTTCTTAAATTACAGGAAGAAAAGAGCAGAAGGAAGAAATGGGATGATGGGAAAAAATGAAGAATGAATTGTTATGTGAAGTTTGTTGGAACAAACATATTTTAGTCACGTGTAAATACTTTTAACATTTTGGTTCAAAATGACACAAAATCTAAAAAATATTAGATACATCATCGACATGGACGAATTTTACATTACATATCCTCATAAACATTTTCAATGTAGAGAAATGGCTATTCTAGACGTAAAACTATCTAATAAAAATGATTCGTTTATCGATCATTATTTGTTTCGGCCAAGTTATCCTTTCAATTATTTGTCGCCAAAAGACAAAAAAACTGTTCGTTATTGTGAAATACACGTGCACGGCATTCCATATTTTGATGTGACCGAAGAATTAAAATGTGCCTACAAACAAGAGAACATCATTCCCATACTAAATTGGTATATTAGAAATTTGTGCAAAGACGAAGTGATCGCATACAAAGGTGGTTCAACAGAAAAACAATTTTTAAAAATGTTGACGACGAATGATAGAATTTTTAATATTGAAGAATACAAATGTCCAAAATACAATGATTTGGTAAATGTCATAAATTTAAACAAACGTTATGTGTGTAATAATCATATATTTGCAAAAAATAAACACAAAATTTTACATTGTTCTTGTGACGAAGTGTGGGTTTTTTACAAGTGGTTATTACTTGAAAATAAAATTTTAAATTAATCATAAATTTTGTTTGATTTCCCAAAAACATTAGTTATAGTATACTATATAATACAAAATTGGTTCAACAGAAAAACAATTTTTAAAAATGTTGACGACGAATGATAGAATTTTTAATATTGAAGAATACAAATGTCCAAAATACAATGATTTTATATTTATGACATACATGTTACGTATGTTGAACGCGAAATACAGACTACTAAGGTACTACTAAAATACGTACCATATAAAACTGTAATAACACAATATTAATGTTGACGACGAATGATAGAATTTTTAATATTGAAGAATACAAATGTCCAAAATACAATGATTTGGTAAATGTCATAAATTTAAACAAACGTTATGTGTGTAATAATCATATATTTGCAAAAAATAAACACAAAATTTTACATTGTTCTTGTGACGAAGTGTGGGTTTTTTACAAGTGGTTATTACTTGAAAATAAAATTTTAAATTAATCATAAATTTTGTTTGATTTCCCAAAAACATTAGTTATAGTATACTATATAATACAAAATTGGTTCAACAGAAAAACAATTTTTAAAAATGTTGACGACGAATGATAGAATTTTTAATATTGAAGAATACAAATGTCCAAAATACAATGATTTGGTAAATGTCATAAATTTAAACAAACGTTATGTGTGTAATAATCATATATTTGCAAAAAATAAACACAAAATTTTACATTGTTCTTGTGACGAAGTGTGGGTTTTTTACAAGTGGTTATTACTTGAAAATAAAATTTTAAATTAATCATAAATTTTGTTTGATTTCCCAAAAACATTAGTTATAGTATACTATATAATACAAAATTGGTTCAACAGAAAAACAATTTTTAAAAATGTTGACGACGAATGATAGAATTTTTAATATTGAAGAATACAAATGTCCAAAATACAATGATTTGGTAAATGTCATAAATTTAAACAAACGTTATGTGTGTAATAATCATATATTTGCAAAAAATAATCACAAAATTTTACATTGTTCTTGTGACGAAGTGTGGGTTTCTTTACAAGTGTTTATTGCTTGAAAATAAAATTTTAAATTAATCATAAATTTTCTTTGATTTCCCAAAAACATTAGTTATAGTATACTATATAATACAAAATTGGTTCAACAGAAAAACAATTTTTAAAAATGTTGACGACGAATGATAGAATTTTTAATATTGAAGAATACAAATGTCCAAAATACAATGATTTTATATTTATGACATACATGTTACGTATGTTGAACGCGAAATACAGACTACTAAGGTACTACTAAAATACGTACCATATAAAACTGTAATTACACAATATTAATGTTGACGACGAATGATAGAATTTTTAATATTGAAGAATACAAATGTCCAAAATACAATGATTTGGTAAATGTCATAAATTTAAACAAACGTTATGTGTGTAATAATCATATATTTGCAAAAAATAAACACAACATTTTAGATTGTTCTTGTGACGAAGTGTGGGTTTTTTACAAGTGGTTATTACTTGAAAATAGAATTTTAAATTAATCATAAATTTTGTTTGATTTCCCAAAAACATTAGTTATAGTATACTATATAATACAAAATTAGTTCAACAGAAAAACAATTTTTTAAAATGTTGACGACGAATGATAGAATTTTTAATATTGAAGAATACAAATGTCCAAAATACAATGATTTGGTAAATGTCATAAATTTAAACAAACGTTATGTGTGTAATAATCATATATTTGCAAAAAATAATCACAAAATTTTACATTGTTCTTGTGACGAAGTGTGGGTTTCTTTATAAGTGTTTATTGCTTGAAAATAAAATTTTAAATTAATCATAAATTTTCTTTGATTTCCCAAAAACATTAGTTATAGTATACTATATAATACAAAATTGGTTCAACAGAAAAACAATTTTTAAAAATGTTGACGACGAATGATAGAATTTTTAATATTGAAGAATACAAATGTCCAAAATACAATGATTTTATATTTATGACATACATGTTACGTATGTTGAACGCGAAATACAGACTACTAAGGTACTACTAAAATACGTACCATATAAAACTGTAATTACACAATATTAATGTTGACGACGAATGATAGAATTTTTAATATTGAAGAATACAAATGTACAAAATACAATGATTTGGTAAATGTCATAAATTTAAACAAACTTTATGTGTGTAATAATCATATATTTGCAAAAAATAAACACAAAATTTGACATTGTTCTTGTGACGAAATGTGGGTTTTTTACAAGTGGTTATTACTTGAAAATAAAATTTTAAATTAATCATAAATTTTGTTTGATTTCCCAAAAACATTAGTTATAGTATACTATATAATACAAAATTGGTTCAACAGAAAAACAATTTTTAAAAATGTTGACGACGAATGATAGAATTTTTAATATTGAAGAATACAAATGTCCAAAATACAATGATTTGGTAAATGTCATAAATTTAAACAAACGTTATGTGTGTAATAATCATATATTTGCAAAAAATAAACACAAAATTTTACATTGTTCTTGTGACGAAGTGTGGGTTTCTTTACAAGTGGTTATTACTTGAAAATAAAATTTTAAATTAATCATAAATTTTGTTTGATTTCCCAAAAACATTAGTTATAGTATACTATATAATACAAAATTGGTTCAACAGAAAAACAATTTTTAAAAATGTTGACGACGAATGATAGAATTTTTAATATTGAAGAATACAAATGTCCAAAATACAATGATTTGGTAAATGTCATAAATTTAAACAAACGTTATGTGTGTAATAATCATATATTTGCAAAAAATAATCACAAAATTTTACATTGTTCTTGTGACGAAGTGTGGGTTTTTTACAAGTGTTTATTGCTTGAAAATAAAATTTTAAATTAATCAAAAATTTTCTTTGATTTCCCAAAAACATTAGTTATAGTATACTATATAATACAAAATTGGTTCACCAGAAAAACAATTTTTAAAAATGTTGACGACGAATGATAGAATTTTTAATATTGAAGAATACAAATGTCCAATATACAATGATTTGGTAAATGTCATAAATTTAAACAAACGTTATGTGTGTAATAATCATATATTTGCAAAAAATAATCACAAAATTTTACATTGTTCTTGTGACGAAGTGTGGGTTTCTTTACAAGTGTTTATTGCTTGAAAATAAAATTTCAAATTAATCATAAATTTTGTTTGAATTGTTTACACCAACACTTTCATTTTTTATTTTTCACCTTAGAACTTTAGACGTATAATGTTACAATTGTAACAAATTTCATAAAAACTATCATTCGTCGTCAACAATTTTAAAAATTGTTTTTCTGTTGAACCAATTTTGTATTATATAGTATACTATAACTAATGTTTTTGGGAAATCAAAGAAAATTTATGATTTATTTAAAATTTTATTTTCAAGCAATAAACACTTGTAAAGAAACCCACACTTCGTCACAATAACAATGTAAAATTTTGTGATTATTTTTTGCAAATATATGATTATTACACACATAACGTTTGTTTAAATTTATGACATTTACCAAATCATTGTATTTTGGACATTTGTATTCTTCAATATTAAAAATTCTATCATTCGTCGTCAACATTTTTAAAAATTGTTTTTCTGTTGAACCAATTTTGTATTATATAGTATACTATAACTAATGTTTTTGGGAAATCAAAGAAAATTTATGATTAATTTGAAATTTTATTTTCAAGCAATAAACACTTGTAAAGAAACCCACACTTCGTCACAAGAACAATGTAAAATTTTGTGATTATTTTTTGCAAATATATGATTATTACACACATAACGTTTGTTTAAATTTATGACATTTACCAAATCATTGTATTTTGGACATTTGTATTCTTCAATATTAAAAATTCTATCATTCGTCGTCAACATTTTTAAAAATTGTTTTTCTGTTGAACCAATTTTGTATTATATAGTATACTATAACTAATGTTTTTGGGAAATCAAACAAAATTTATGATTAATTTAAAATTTTATTTTCAAGTAATAACCACTTGTAAAAAACCCACACTTCGTCACAAGAACAATGTAAAATTTTGTGTTTATTTTTTGCAAATATATGATTATTACACACATAACGTTTGTTTAAATTTATGACATTTACCAAATCATTGTATTTTGGACATTTGTATTCTTCAATATTAAAAATTCTATCATTCGTCGTCAACATTAATATTGTGTAATTACAGTTTTATATGGTACGTATTTTAGTAGTACCTTAGTAGTCTGTATTTCGCGTTCAACATACGTAACATGTATGTCATAAATATAAAATCATTGTATTTTGGACATTTGTATTCTTCAATATTAAAAATTCTATCATTCGTCGTCAACATTTTTAAAAATTGTTTTTCTGTTGAACCAATTTTGTATTATATAGTATACTATAACTAATGTTTTTGGGAAATCAAACAAAATTTATGATTAATTTAAAATTTTATTTTCAAGTAATAACCACTTGTAAAAAACCCACACTTCGTCACAAGAACAATGTAAAATTTTGTGTTTATTTTTTGCAAATATATGATTATTACACACATAACGTTTGTTTAAATTTATGACATTTACCAAATCATTGTATTTTGGACATTTGTATTCTTCAATATTAAAAATTCTATCATTCGTCGTCAACATTTTTAAAAATTGTTTTTCTGTTGAACCACCTTTGTATGCGATCACTTCGTCTTTGCACAAATTTCTAATATACCAATTTAGTATGGGAATGATGTTCTCTTGTTTGTAGGCACATTTTAATTCTTCGGTCACATCAAAATATGGAATGCCGTGCACGTGTATTTCACAATAACGAACAGTTTTTTTGTCTTTTGGCGACAAATAATTGAAAGGATAACTTGGCCGAAACAAATAACGATCGATAAACGAATCATTTTTATTAGATAGTTTTACGTCTAGAATAGCCATTTCTCTACATTGAAAATGTTTATGAGGATATGTAATGTAAAATCCGTCCATGTCGATGATGTATCTAATATTTTTTAGATTTTGTGTCATTTTGAACCAAAATGTTAAAAGTATTTACACGTGACTAAAATATGTTTGTTCCAACAAACTTCACATAACAATTCATTCTTCATTACTTCCCATCATCCCATTTCTTCCTTCTGCTCTTTTCTTCCTGTAATTTAAGAAAACAGAATCACATTCACTAATGATCAACTAATGACTGTCATTGTCAAAAAAGTATTTTTTAACTTTTTACTTTCTGCTATTGTCTTTGTATTTATGGCTAGGAAATGTCCGCGGCGCGGTCTCAATGCGTGTTGGCGAACTTCACATGCCTTCGAAATTTTCTCAGACATGCAGGTTTCCTCACAATGTTTTCCTTCACCGCCGAGCACGTGGTAAATCAGCACTTAAAATTGCAATTAACAATTTAAGTGGTGTCGGCGGGGTTCGAACCTGGGTCGCGTACTGTGAAATTTACAGCTTGCGCTAACCGTCTGAGCTACCACGGCTTAATCATATACACACACAATATTTAAATATAATTTGTTAACACTAAATCATACACACGTAAGAAAATAACAGAAAGAAAAATAAGTGTGTCAATAGAATAAACACTTAAAATTGCAATTAACAATTTAATTGGTGTCGGCGGGGATCGAACCCGCGTTACGTACTGTAAAATTTACAGCTTGCGCTAACCATCTGAGCTACCACGGCTTAATCATATACACACACAATATTTAAATATAATTTGTTAACACTAAATCATACACACGTAAGAAAATAACAGAAAGAAAAGTAAGTGTGTCAATAGAATAAACACTTAAAATTGCAATTAACAATTTAATTGGTGTCGGCGGGGATCGAACCGGCGTTACGTACTGTAAAATTTACAGCTTGCGCTAATCATCTGAGCTACCACGGCTTAATCATATACACACACAAAATATTTAAATATAATTTGTTAACACTAAATAATAATAATAATAATAATATTCCACAACTATCACACAACGCCATCTAGTCCCAAGCTAAGCAGAGCTTGTGTTATGGGTACTAGACAACTGATAAACATACTTATATATTTCTAAATACATAAATATTATAGATAAATTACACCCAGACACAGAACAAATGATCGTGCTCATCACACAAGCATTTGTCCTGGGTGGGAATCGAACCCACGACCTCCGGCATAACAGTCAGGGTCACTAACCACTAGACCAACAGGCCTGTCGTTCAAAATCCTACACACGTAAAAAAATAACAGAAAGAAAGGTAAGTTTGTCAATAGATTAAACACTTACATCTATGGCCTTTGATGCGTTGAAGTAACACAAATGTATTATTGATAGATACACTGCGGTCAAACGACCATACACTAACTCCATGACTGCAGTTGCTTGGTCTTATATAGTACCAGTAAGTAATAATTCTAATCTAAAGAATTTCTACAGTAGAATTGATAATAACTTTATGCGTCAACAACCTTATCTCACATTCTTCGTGTTGCGTCTTATTCAGTGTATTGATGACTCAAATAGGTTTTGTATAACGGAAAAAATGCAATTTAATATTTAGAAATCACATAATTGATCATTCCTATGTTAGTCATTGAGTAGATTGTACTGTAGTAATCTACTAATAGCAGTAATATCATGGATACACTAGATGTACAACAACATCTGAAAAAGATTCACCCCAGTCTAGAAAATAATGTTTATGCTGCTAACAGACTGTCCATGTACACCCACGTACCAACGTACATACCTAGTCAGGTCATAAGTATTGTCACACAGTAAAAACTTTTCTTTGGGTGCGTTTGGCAGAAAAAAGCGCTAGCAAGCGCTTGTAAGCAAAATGGCGATCGTAAGCGGTAAGCGCTGTCAAATCGTAAGTAGCTATTTTCCTCCAGGACACGATGTTAGTTTTAACGGGGGAACCTAACCTAATTTAAATATATGTTTGTAAAGTATTCATATTAAAAACTTACCAATCATGAATTTTTAATAACATGTATATGTTTATTCATGTCATTATATTACTTAAAACGAATATTGCACAAAACAACTTATCAACTCTACTTCAAAACAAACAAATTAAATAAGCAAAATGGCGGATTGTGTCAGCGCTACTGAAGTAGCAATCGTGGCCTGGCCGAAAACTATTTCAGCGCTTATAAGCGCTTGCTAGCGCTTTTTTCTGCCAAACGCACCCTTTTAGAATGCTGGCCACAAAAAAGTTTATTGAATTCGAATTATTCATGAAAATAAAACTGTATACTTTTTAGAATTTTACTCATTTTTACATATGGAGTGGACGCTTAAAAAAGACCGTGTTGCAGTTGCGATTACACGCCAATTAAATTTTTTGATATACTGAAAAATTTGAATATAACCAAAAGATTCGTTTATCGTACCATCAAACGATACAATGAAGACTCTAGTGTAGATGACAGGTCAAGAAGTGGTCGCCCTCGATTTGTTAGGACTCCAGCAGTGATAAAAGCTGTAAAGGTGCGAATTCAAAGAAATCCCAAACGTAAGCAGAAACTGTTGGCCCTTCAGATGGGGTTAAGCAGAACCACGGCGTTAAATGAAGACTTAGGGCTTCGGGCATATCGAAGAAAAACAGGACATCGTTTGAATGCTCGTCTAATGGATCTGAAACTGAAGAGATGCCGCGCTTTGTTGAAGCGGTACGCGGGAAAAATATCGGGAAATTCTTTTTTCGGATGAAAAAATTTTTACCGTAGAAGAGAGCTACAACAAACAAAATGATAAGGTGTACGCACGCAGTAGTGAAGAAGCGAGCAACCGTATTCCGCGTGTCCAACGGGGTCATTTTCCATCCTCGCTCATGGTGTGGTTGGGAGTTTCTTATTGGGGCTTAACAGAGGTACATTTTTGTGAGAAAGGTTAAAAACGAATGCAGTTGTGTATCAAAGTACAGTCCTGACGAACCTTGTGTAACCTGTTTCTCATACCATGTTCAATAACAGGCACTGGGTACTCCAACAAGATTCGGCGTCAGCTCATAGAGCGAAGAGCACACAGGACTTTTGCCAGCTCCGTGGCGTAGTGGCTTAGCAATGAGTGGCTGTGCTTGGGGGTCGCGGGTTCGAATCCCGCACGGAACAAGTATTTGTACGACCTACAAGTAATTGTTCCGAGTTTGGATGTTTGTCCTTGTGAAATTTGTGTTTGTAAACTGCCCCCACGATACAGGAGAAAAACCTAGTGTGTAGGTAACTTTCTTTAAAAACAAAAAAAAAGACTGGCTGGCGGCGCGTGAAATCGACTTCATCCGACACAAAGACCAATCCAGATTTGAATCCGTTAGATTACAAGATATGGCAACACTTGGAGGAAAAGGCGTGCTCAAAGCCTCATCCCAATTTCGAGTCACTCAAGACATCTTTAATTAAGGCAGCCGCCGATATGACATGGACCTCGTTCGTGGTGAGATAGACGACTGGCCGCGCAGATTGAAGGCCTGTATTCAAAATTACGGAGGTCATTTTGAATAAACTATAGTGTCATAAGAATCTATGTTTTGTTAAGTTCATTTTGGTATATAAATGGTTACATAATGAATAAACTTGTTTCAATTATTTTATATTAAACATGTGATAGAATTTATGACCTGACTAGGTAATATGCAATTTGGGTACAGATGATAAACCAGGGTCACATTGGGTAGCTTTATATATCGATACGAATGACGTCGGTGAATATTTTGATTCATATGGACGGGCACCTGTACGAAATTGTAAAAGATGGAACTGGAATGTAGATAGGACTTCAGTTTGTGGCGAATATTGCTTAATGTATTTGCTCTATAAGTTTCAGGGATGTTCAATGCATAGTTTTACGAGTATATTTACAGAGAACACATTGTACGACGATATGTTAGTGGATGAGATGTTTCGCTCCTATTTTATAGATAATAAGTAATAAGATTTTGTATTTTATAAATAAAAATTTTAACAAAATTAGGTAATGTGTTTTATTGTAGATTCAGATTAGTGTTGTAGATAGGAACAAAGGAGTATAATACAATAGCATAAGCCGACCCACACGCTGCGAATAATAGATAATGACGGTAGACAATCGACAATAGATAAGTAGATAAGGACAATGGAGCGCTAATGATGGTGGAGGCTCGTAGCGGATATCAATTAGATAAGAGTTAATTGATCTGCACATCTCCGGAACCGTGCATCCTACGCAAATATGGACCGCAGATTCGTGCTCAGAGCATGCCAAAACCTTTTTTTTAGGATCGTGAGTCGACGAACGTCCTTCTTGTACCACTTCTGACTCAGTGCGCCAGAACTGGTACAACGTAACTACTCATATAGAACTCGTTGGTGATCTAAGCACAGCAGGCTTTATGGGTGCATTTAAAAGATTTCTTTCCCGCCGTGGCCCTGTAAGTAAATTGTATTCGGATAACGGTACGAACTACGTCGGTGCAAAACGTATTCTATCAGAACTACATGAGCTCTTAGCTAGCAAATATTATAATTCGGAGTTCGCTCACATTCTAGCCGAGAACTGCATTGAGTGGTCTCTGAACGTCCCAGCCGCGAGTCATTTTTTTTTTCAATTGGGAGACTAATATCAAGAGTCTAAAGAGTCATTTATACCGAGTAATAGGAGATCAAATTTTGTCCTTCGAAGAGCTAAGTACGGTGCTCGCTCAAATTGAATGCGTAATGAATAGTCGCCCACTTTGTCGTACGTTGTCTAGTGACCCCTCGGAACCGCTGGCTCTAACTACAGCACATTTTTTGAATTTAACGCCTTTAAAGTATTTTTTGCCAGCCGCAGATATGGATGAGAACAGACTTAGCATTTCCGCACGCCACAAATTATTAGATCGGTTAGTGCAATCGTTTTGGAAACGATGGAGGATGGAATACTTGCATACTTTGCAGTCTCGACAAAAATGGAACACAGCAACTGAGCCTTTAGCTGTAGGAACTGTAGTTGTGCTCACCAAAGAGAATACGCCGCCTCTCCACTGGCCGTTAGGAATTGTCGAAGAGGTCTTTCCCGGTTCCGACGGAGTAGTTAGGATAGCTCGCGTTAAGACCACGGTTGGGTCTTACTTGCGTCCGGTTGTCCGTTTGTGCCCCCTGCCTCTTCCATAATTTAAATTAGCTTTCTAGATTAAATTGTAGTTGAATTTAGGTAATCTTAGCGTTAGTTAGTTATTTTGTTAGTTGATCTTAGCTCTAGTTGTATTAGTTAATTTTGAAGGAAATCCTTCAAGGGCGGGGGAGATGGTTGCGCGGAAAACCATTCGTATTATTATATTTGACGGTAGGAGTGTCAAGTCGCTTGTTCCTTTCATACCCTCCTCGATCCTTCATCGACACATCGGGGTGGTGGGGTGGGAGGGGCAAGAAGATGATTCTAGAATGTCACACAATCATCGGGGCCGAGGACATATAAGGCACGCGCGACCGTTGCGCGTCCTCTTCCCACCGCGCCAGTCATTGGAACAACAGCCTCTTTCCGCTGCAGTCGTCGTTGAAACCACACCGCTAGTAGAAACCGCTTTAGCCTGGAAGCAGTCGAGCTCCAGGAGAACCGCATCACCTCGTGTGAGATATAGTCGCGCACCGCCTCTCTCCGGAGTGTTCCAGAAGAAGTTCCAGAAATTGCAGCTATAGTGCTCAACAGGATAGAAGAAACCCCGATGAGTCAATACTCCTTTATTTACTGCCTGATATATAGTTTAACCCGCTCCAATTTTGTTGTTCTCCTAATCAGGCAGGATTCCTTTTCAGCGATTTGGCACAATAATAGTTTAGTTTTAGGGAAGAGCGAGTGCATTATACCGCATGCTATAGTAGTCGCCTTTACGTAAGCGTAGAAGCAACCGCATATACAGTCCACTTTAGTTAATATCTCGCGTAATAGGTTTAAGGTTCGACCGGGGAATTAGACTTCGGCAGCCTTAGACACGTGGCTCCACCACTATGTAAATTATTTATTGAAACTTATCTTTCAACATGACAATATTTATAGAATAAAGATATAATGGGGCGTTCTACTTTTCTACCGACAATCTGAGTGATAAATTTTTAGATTTTGAAAAAAAAATTAAAGTGTATTTCTTTTATAAAATGTATTTCTAAATTATTGTCCAGTTATCGAAGATTTTAGAAACATATAATGCATTGAAGTTTTATTTTATATTTTTTATTGTTTTAAGTTTTATCGAAATACAGTAGAGCGTCGATTATCAGAATCAATTGGGGGACATAGGTGTTCGGAAAACCGGTTTGTTCGGATAATCGAACTGTGTAATTGTATGTACCAATATACTAATAAAACATATTTATAATATGTAATATAAATTTAAATTATGACAGTTGTAATACAGCTAGAGCAGTGATACGATTATTTACTTTAGACCAGTTGCCGCTAATTCACGACGCGAGGCAAGAGTTTTTCTTGGCAAAGCCTTCCAATTGAGTTCTGTTTCGTCAGAATTGTAAACGTTTTCTAAAACATAATTTTCTTGTTTCAATACATCGCTTAATTTGATTTTGAAAGAATTAGCTGCTGAAGAACCAGCAGACAGTTTTTCTCCTTGTATTTGAAGCTCACGAATGTCATGTCTTGACTTAAACCGTTTTAACCAGCACGAGCTTGCTTGAAAATTCTACGGTCCTACAATTTTTTCATTTAATGTTGCCTTTTGACATAGAACGGCATCAGAGATAGGTTCTCCTTGCGATTTATTTTGTGTAAATCACTTGTAAACAGCGTCATCGAGATCGGTGTTCGTGGCGAGCTTCATAGTTTTACGACTTGTTGACCCATTAGTAAAATCATGCCTGGATATAAAATTGGATATAGTCGTCTCAGTTTTTATATCCGTAATTTTCAGCTTAGTCACTTTGTACTTCTTAAATAACTGGGTTGCAGATTCGCCTTTCTCTAATCGTTTGCTAATCTCGTATTTATATTTTATCGGTACGGAACGTAGGCAAACACGGGACACTGCGCGGAGAAGCGAGAAGGTGGTTGCATCCCAATGAGGTGCCGAGGACCGAGGTAGCAGTTCGGTTAAGCGGTCGTTCGGTTAATCGACGTTCGGATAATCGACGTTCTACTGTAGTAAGAAAAAATAAACACCTCAGTCACAAAAAAAATATTAATTAGTTATTATTTAAAATCAAATTTTCAGTATTTTTTTAACTTTGCTTAACTAGAATACAAACATTTATTATTATTTAACTCGATTTATCGGAATTCTTATTACAAATTTATAAAAAATAACATTTAATACCACTCAGTCACATTTTTGCTCGTTAAGACAACAAACTTTGAAATATTTTGCAAATAATTGAAATAAACATAGCTGAAATTCTGTTAATACCTTGTACGGTCAATATGTAACAATATAATACGTTATTTTAGTATATATGTTTTCAATAAACTGCATTCTATGCTACTTTGACATTTAATTACAAGTGACAAAATTGTGACAGAGTGGTAGATATTAATAAGCCAACATTTGAAATGAATCCTTTAACATTTCTAAAGTTTTACAACAATAAGAAAACATAATGATTCTCTTATAATACTACATAATGTATTATTTCTTGCTAGAACCATTCTTTGGTACACGTAAAATCAGACTAATTTTCTCTTTTCTCTTATTCTACTTTTCAAATACTTCTATTGGTTTATCAAATTCGTAATAAACACGCCTTCCTCTTTTGACTTCTTTAGGACTTGGAATTATTTTTATCAAGTTTTCAAACATCACATCTGATACATCTGATTTTACTAATTTAAATATTTTTCCAGTGTCTTCGACAGTTTTATAAAACATTACCTGAACATCTCCATCTTCACACCACTCCACACAACTTTTTGCAACTCCTTAGTAGGTGTACTCGACTTTATTTTTACTGGGTAGGTACTTTCACTAACATATGTAACGTATCTAACAGTGGTAGAGCCACGCGGCAGCTTTGCTGTTGCACGTATGGGCCGGCTCAAACCGGGGTGGTACCACGACCTCACAGAATACCGCCGTGAAGTGGAAGCTCTGCTTCCGCGTTTCGTCTGGTGAGTGCAGGTGGCCGGAGGCCAAAATCCCCCCCCCCCCATCAACATGGTAGCGTAATTAAATAATGATAGACTACCCCAGGAGGGTACCAGCACCCCTGGAGAATCCCTCGCTGAGCATCCACGACCATGTTTCTCCACTTCTGAGCGTGGGTGCTCAGGCTGCCCCGCGTATTCTGGAGGGGGGGGGAGGCAAAATTCCGCTCAAGACTACAACTGCTCGGGGCAAACGGAGCAACAAGACCAAGGCGACCCCTGCCACGCTGTCCGTGAATTTCTGCAATATCAGGGGACTTCACTCTAACCTAAACGCCGTCCACTACCATCTCGAGACGGCGAAGCCGGCTCTGCTCTTTCTGACCGAGACGCAGGTGTCCTCTCCGGCTGATGTCTCATATCTCTCCTACCCGGGGTACAAACTGGAACACTCCTTTGTGCCTCGGGCTGGAGTTTGCGTTTACGTCAGAGAGGACATCTGTTCTCGACGCCTCGGCAGACTTGAAGGTTCGGACCTGTCCATCCTTTGGCTACGCATAGACAGCGACGACCATCCGCGCATCTACGGGTTCCTCTATAGGTCCCATAGCGGTAATGCCGAAATAGACCAACTCTTCGACCACGTCCAAATGGCTGCAGATTCGTTGCTACAGCAGATCCCCTCCGCTGAGATCGTGATCCTCGGCGACTTTAACGCCCATCACGCCGAATGGCTTGGTTCACGTTTAACCGATCATGCGGGGAGATCTGTTCATGATTTTGCCTTGGCATATGGTCTGACACAACTGGTTTCTTCGCCTACGCGGATCCCAGATGTGGAGGATCATGCACCTTCCCTGTTGGACCTTCTGCTGACCTCTCACCCGGACGGATATCAGATTTCCGTCGACGCCCCTTTAGGCTCCTCGGACCATTGTCTGGTCCGGAGTGTTATACCACTCACGCTGAAATCGCGGTTGCATTCTGCAGGCTGCCGCCGTGTTTGGCACTATAGGTCAGCCGATTGGGATGGTATGCGGTCTTTCTTTGCATCCTACCCTTGGGGGCGGGTTTGCTTCTCGCCGGATGATCCCAACGTTGTTGCGGATTCTGTTACTGATGTGGTACTTCAGGGTATGGAACCTTTTATTCCTTCCTCTGTGGTGCCCATTGGAGGCAAATCTCAGCCATGGTTTGGTCGCTACTGTAAAATAGCATCATGCTATAAACAGGAGTGCTACCAAGCCTGGGTTGATGCATCAGCGTCCCGGGATGTAAACACCAGCGCTCTAAAAAAGAAGTATAATTCCGCCTCTAGGTCCTTCAAAAGAGTCATTGCCAAGGCAAAGTCAGAGCACATAGGCAGAATTGGCGAGAAACTAGTTCGCCTTCCTTCTGGAACCCGTGCATTCTGGTCTCTCGCCAAGGCTGTCCAGGGGAATTTCTGTCAGCCATCTCTTCCATCTCTGCACAGGGAGGACGACTCACTGGCCCATACTGCAAAGGAGAAAGCCGATCTTCTAGGCTCTTTCTTTGCGTCTAACTCGACTCTCGATGACGGGGGGAGTACGCCGCCGACCATCCCGCGGTGCGAGTGCTCCATGCCGGAAGTGCAGTTCACACAGCGCTCGGTTCGCAAAGCACTCCTCTCCCTGGACATCCACAAGTCGAGTGGGCCTGACGGAATCCCCCCAATTGTGCTGAGGACGTGTGCCCCAGAGTTGGCACCGGTTTTAACGCGTCTTTTCAGGTACTCCTACTCCCTAGGCGTAGTCCCAAAATCATGTAAGACGGCTTTCGTCCACCCGATCCCTAAAAAAGGCGACCGCTCAGACCCGTCCAACTACCGGCCAATCGCCATCACCTCCTTGTTCTCCAAAACAATGGAGTCCATTGTAAACTGCCAGCTCATGAGGTACCTTGAGGATCACCAGCTGATTAGTGACCGCCAATACGGTTTTCGCCGTGGTCGGTCAGCTGGTGATCTTCTGGTCTACCTCACTCACAGATGGGCGGAGGCAGTAGAGTTCAAGGGGGAGGCATTGGCCGTTAGTTTGGACATTGCGAAGGCCTTCGATCGGGTTTGGCACAAAGCGCTTCTTTAGAAGCTCCTTTCCTATGGGCTTCCCGAGAAATTGTGCGATTGGATCACCAGTTTTCTTGCAGATCGGAGCATCAAGGTCGTTGTAGACGGTACAAGCTCCGATTGCAAGCCTATTAATGCTGGTGTTCCACAGGGCTGCGTGCTATCGCCAACGCTGTTTCTTCTGCATATCAATGATATGTTGCATACCCGTAACATTCATTGCTATGCAGATGACAGCACCGGTGATGCTCTTTACACCGGCCGAGCCAATATTTCTCGGGAAAACGTCTCCGAGTGCCGGGACAAACTTTTGTCTGAAGTCGAATCTTTGCTGAACAGAGTCTCGGATTGGGGACGACTAAATCTAGTCCAGTTTAACCCCCAGAAGACACAAGTTTGCGCGTTAACCGCTAAAAAGAACCCCTTTGTCGTATCCCCTCAGTTTCAAGGCACTCCCCTTGTTGCCTCAGCCAGTATCGGAATCCTCGGCGTCGACATATCGAGTGACGTGCAGTTTCGTGGTCACTTGGAAGGGAAGGCCAAATTGGCCTCTAAAAAGCTTGGCGTGCTCAGCAGAGCGGGACAGTATTTCATGCCGGCACACCGCCTGCAACTTTACAAGGCGCAGGTTCGGCCGCACATGGAATACTGTTCCCATCTCTGGGCTGGGGCTCCCCAGTACCAGCTCCTTCCACTTGACCGCATCCAGCGCAGAGCGGCTTGAATCGTCGACGACCGAGTGCTTTCCGATCGGCTCGATTCACTGTCGCTGCGAAGAGATGTTGCATCTCTTTGCGTATTTTATCGCATCTATCACGGGGAGTGCTCTGAGGAATTGTTCGGATTAATCCCAGCCGCCAAATTTCGTGAACGCACTACACGGCAAACGTTCCGATACCATCCACACTATCTGGATGCTTGGCGGTCCACCACTGTACGTTTCACAAGGAGTTTTCTTCCACGTACAACCTCTCTGTGGAATAGTTTACCACCGGCGATTTTTCCGGACCGATACGACCTGGGGACCTTCAAGAAAAGAGCTTACTCCTTTCTAAAGGGCCGGCAACGCACCCGCAACTCTCCTGGTGTTGCGGTTGATCATGGGTGACGGTAGTCACTTAACATCAGGTGAGCCGCATGCTCGTTTGCCCCTTCTTCTATAAAAAAAAACATATGTTCTTTTATTAATAATGGGTGGATGTTGTCTGCAGACAGGTCATATGAAGTACCCGGTTTTATGTGCACAGTTTTTTTCTGATTAACAAGAGGCTGATCCTTTTCTCTTCTGAAGTAGAAGTATAAACAGTTTCATAAAATCTCTTTGTACGAACTCTAATTATGTTGGTTATGTGAGCCAGTGGTTCTTTTAAATCTGAAGTTGGGCTGTCGTTAACTTCTATCTCATGTTCAGGCAATGGGCGATAAGTCTTCAAATTGTAACAATCACAAAATTTGTCTCAAAAACAACTCAATGTTCGGTAGCTCAGCACTCCAGTTTGCTGAGCAACCAGTTGGTGGACGTTCATATTACCTTTCAATGGAATAATTTCACTTGGAATTTCCATTAAAATCTGGGCAATATCGTCTTTGCCAACAAGAAATAGCTTTATCTTACTGTGGTCTTTAAGTGCTTCATAAAATTGTAAAGCATCAATAATGTCGTGTCCACTGGCGACGAAATGGTCAGCTAAACGTTTAATAGATCCTCCTATACCGTCAGTTGCTCCTTTGCCGTGACCGAACTCAAAAAAATTCCAGGTTGAACTTTCAAATCTGTATTGTTTAAAAAATCTTGTTGCAAAAAGATAAAAATTATTTTTTTGTTTGTACTGTGTTGCTGGTCCATCAGAAAAAAGTGGACTGTCTTAATATGGGGTAATTCTTTTTGAACCCAATCAAGTACCGGATGTAGGTGGGCCTAAATAGCTGCAGGGCCATGATTTAGATCAGAAGACACTGTACAAAAAGAAGTAATATGTTTGTCCTTTGTAGAAGTCAAGTAATACATTACTGCGGTATGCAAAGTTACTTGGTTTCGCGATCCGCCGAAATGCACTGATTGAATTTCTTCGTGGTACTTACAGGCGTAGTAGTCAATATGTAAAGCAATTTCGGTTTCAGTCAATTCATTTATACATTGGCGATATGATTTGTATTGATTTCTAATATTAAATATATGGGATTTAAAAACTTTTAATTCTTCTTCAAACTTACTAACCAAAATTGCAATTGTAACTTGTTCGGTCTGTTTTGTCAGTAGTTACGTTGTACCAGTTCTGGCGCACTTGTAGAAAGGTTGTACCAGTTCTGGCGCACTGAGTCACAAGTACGACGTTCGTCGACTCACGATCCAAAAAAAAAAAAAAAAAAAAGGTTTTGGCATGCTCTGATCACGAATCTGCGGATCCGAATCCATTTGTGCGTAGGATGCACGGTTCCGGAGATGTGCAGATCAATTAACTCTTATCTAATTGATATCCGCTTCGAGCCTCCACCGTCATTAGCGCTCCATTGTTCTTATCTACTTATCTATTGTTCATTCAATACCGTCATTATCTATTCTTCCTCAGCGTGGTGATATTGTTATATACTCCTTTGTTACTATCTACACTAATCTGACTCATTAATAAAACACATTACCCAATTTTGTTAAAATTTTTATTTATAAAATACAAAATCTTATTACTTATTATCTATAAAATAGGAGCGAAACATCTCATCCACTAAAATATCGTTGTACAATGTGTTCCCTGTAAATATACTCGTAAAACTATGCATTGAACATCCCTGAAACTTATATAGCAAATACATTAAGCAATATTCGCCACAAACTGAAGTCCACTCATTCTGAATCCTATCAACATTCCAGTTCCATCTTTTACAATTTCTTTTAAAAAACTCTAGATGATATCGTACAGGTGCCCGTCCGAATGAATCAAAATATTGACCGACGTCATTCGTATCGATATATAAAGCTACCCAATGTGACCCTGGTTTATCATCTGTATCCAAATTGCATGTTATATACGTTGGTACGTGGGTGTACATGGGTAGTTTATTGGCAGCATAAACATTATTTTCTAGAGTGGGGTGAATCTTTTTCAGATGTTGTTGTACATCTAGTGTATCCATAATATTACTGCTATTAGTAGATTATTACAGTACCAATCTACTCAATGACTAATATAGGAATGATCAATTATAGTGATATCTAAATATTAAATTACATTCTTTGTGTTATACAAATCGTATTTGAGTCACCAATACACTGAACAAGACACGACAGGAAGGACGTAGGAATGTAGAGATAAGCAACAGAATGTAAGGTAAGCTTGTTGACGCATAAAGATACTATCAATTCTACTGCAGAAATTCTTTAGATTAGAATTATTACTCACTGGTACTATATAAGACCAAACAACTGCAGTCATGGAGTTAGTGTATGGTCGTTTGACCGCAGTGGATCTATCAATACTACGTTTGTGTTACTTCAATGCATCAAAGGCCATGGATGTAAGTGTTTATTCTATTGACAAACTTACTTTTCTTTCTGTTATTTTCTTACGTGTGTATGATTTAGTGTTAACAAATTATATTTAAATATTATGTGTGTGTATATGGTTAAGCCGTGGTAGCTGAGATGGTTAGCGCAAAATGTAAAATTCACAGTACGCGACCCGGGTTCGATCCCCGCCGGCACCAATTAAATTGTTAATTACAATTTTAAGTGTTAATTTACCACGTGCTCAGCGGTGAAGGAAAACATCGTGAGGAATGCATGTCTGAGATAATTTCGAAGGCATGTGAAGTTTTCCAACACGCATTGAGGTATCGCAGCGAACATTTCCTAGCCCTAAAACCCTCTCAGAAATGAGAGGAGGCCTATGTTCAGCAGTGGACTTTAATAGGTTGTAACTTTAGCTTTTTTAACTTTTATGATTAAGTGTTACCAAATTGATATTAACATGATAACTGTGTTGTTGCAGAAATCATTGAGCTTCGATGAAAATACATATAAACAGTATTACTACTCGCCACTCTCCCCTCAAGAAGAGAGTGATGACATCGTCATTAATAATAACACATGCGATGGTGGAAAAAGAAAATCGCAATCGATTGATCATTTTTTTGAAGCTGAATCAAAAATAAAAAAGAGGAAGCTGTTATCATCAACCGTAGCACGAGCCGCTAGAGATGGTGTATCATACATTTCTACTAATTCTGACGATGGAGACCAAGCGACGCATCTCATCAAAATTGAAATGTACGATATGAAGAAGCTATCCAAGATTCCAACTACTGATCATTGGAAACATGCTTCCACGAAGATTAAATATTACGTAAAGACTAATAAGGATAGCATCTACGACAACACAAACGCCCTCGTATACAATATTACAAAGACAATAGCAGAAAGTGAAAAAGTTAAAAAATACTTTTTTAACAATGACAGTCATTAGCTGATCATTAGTGAATGTGATTCTGTTTACTTAAATTACAGGAAGACAAGAGCAGAAGAAAGAGATGAGTGTGGCATACGTGTACAGAACACATCATTGAAGAACAAAACTACAACACTGAGTGGAGATGAAAACGAGAAGAATATGCAGTACTCAAGAGCTGAATATCCATTCTTCAGTTCAAAATCTAGCCGGTTGCTCAGTTTCGAAAACTGGCCTCTCGTTATGCGACAGAAACCTGAAGATCTTGCAGAAGCCGGTTTCTTTTATACTGGCCATGCAGACAGGACCAAGTGTTTCCATTGTGGTGGTGGCTTAAAAGATTGGGAAGATGATGATGATCCTTGGCAGCAGCATGTTCAGTGGTTTAGTCAGTGTGCTTATGTAAAATTTAAACTCGAACAGAGTTTTGTATTAGATTAAATAGAATATTTATAAAGAAATAAAAAATAATATATTGCATACAATTTGTTTTATTTAATTTTATAATGTTTCACATAGTTACATACACACAAAATGCATTACACATAACTCATAAAATCTAACACACAACACATATTATAACCTTAACTACTATAGTCTACAGTAACATTTCTGTTTTTATTTATCTCAATAATATTATCAAACTCAGCATAAACTATACAGTTAATTGTTTGTATTAGTGAGGATTCAAATCGTACTTCTAATCTTACACTACCATGCTTTATGAGATTCCAATGAGCTGATGAGTTGGCTGATAAATCAGGAGTTAAGTCAAATGCTAATAGACAGTAACCTCTGGCATACTGTTCACAAGAGATTCCATTTCCTTCATTAAGAAAGTGAATACCAGTTCCCGAGATTAGAGTATGATATGCTGATGTAAATATGCTATTATTAAAAGATGGTTGCAAAGCTTTTGAAGGTATTTGTTGACCATCAATATATAAGATGAAAGAATTAATACCATAGTTTTCAAAGTTAAATGGATTTTTAGTAAGGGAACCATTAAATGCAGAATTGTTCACAAATCCAATTATACATCTTTTGGGTACCTGCCCTAAAAATATATTATCAAGAGTTTTTCCTTGAACACCCGATGGAATTGTTAAAACTTTTACTTCAGCTCGAGTAATAGGATATTTAGCAGTGGTAGAAGCTAAAACTTTTTGATGTGCGAGTAATACGCTTGGATTAATTCGTGCTCGTCGAACAATAAGAGTTGCGTCCGTAATGCAAACTTTAAACTTTACATCGTTTGACCCAGCAATTAAATTAAAGCTCTCTCTCGATCGAACCAATTTAACACTCATTTCAACACCATTAATTAAAAATTTATCTTGGTTGAAAATGTCACCGTGAAGATGACCAATCATTTCTATTTCCTTACTTTCACTAATCAATTCCTGTCTTTTAACAAATCCCATGTTTTTACCATCCGTAGAATCCATTTTTCCTGCTGTATCATCATACCAAAGACTACAAGTAAGATGAGATTGTTTAGCAGCAGGAGCATAGTTTAAAAGGGTTTCCATGTATGCTCGATATGCATAGGTATTATTAGGTGATGATACAAGTTTTTGGTTTAAATAAACATCAAGTTGACTAAAAAGTGAATGCAGCCAATTATTTACAGGTGCTACTATTGTAGTAGATATCAAGTTAGTTGAATCTTGATTTAATACTTTTGCCTTTATGTGGAGTAATGTATGAGACAAATCTATGTAGTCATCGCCTGTCCCAGGAACTTGAAACTCGATAGGTCCATCATCACCAAGAGATGAAATTGGTTTATAATGAATCCACAATCCATTTTCAATGCTAGTTTGTGTAGACGGTAGTGCAAACAAATCCAATTCTGACTTAACGCACTCGCAAGAATGATTATGAAGGAAAGACATATTTAATTTGAAAATATATCTTTGTTATTTTTTGGTTTTAGACCAAGTTTTTTCGCACCTTTCACTTTAGCAGTTAATGGTGGAATGAACGAGGTCAATCGTTTTCTTTTAGTTTTATACCCAGATCCTGTCATGTTAAATTGATCAATTTTCTCATCAGCCTTTCTTTTTAAATTCGTACTAACTTGCTTTAGACGATCTTTTATTGAGGCTTCCATAGGACGCGCTTGAACCATATCTGATAAAAGTCCTACTCCAGCGCTTAATGCCTCCTTACCAATCACTCGAGCACCACTTGAAAGTAAAGGTAAAACTGATCTAAATAACCCCCCTAAGAAGCTCCCAATACCATGACCGCGTTGGTATGGTGCACCCTTATAAATTACTCCAACTCCTGACCCAGCTTGATGTGTATAATAATTTTCATATGGACATTTATGATGATCACGAAGAGAATTCATTATAATAATTTTCGGAAATGTAGTTTAATACACACGGTTCCAAACTGGAATGGTATTTTTTGTCCTGTGCTCGATCTTATAACTATTTCCAGCGTATCGAACTCTCTTCGCATAACAGGTAAGTAATGAGGTTGAGAGAAAACGTGCATTTTATTTGCACCATAAATGTATTTTGTAGGATCTAATGAAATGACTCTTAGTAAAGGAGTCATAACATCACCCACAATCTGAGGATCGATAATGTCACAATATAGAAAGAGTTGAGATGGTAACCCTAAGTGTAAATTAGCAGGACACTTTCCAAAATTTCTCTCTAGGAGATTTTTATTTGGTTCATAACCTAGTTGTAAACTTAATTTGGGTGATAATGTTACGGATGTTATATTTTTATCCAAAACAGAAATAGACACAAATTTTGTTATTTCATCATAGCGAAATTTCAAGTTCTCTCCGATACCATTTAACACTCTTAAAATATGCTCAACGTTATCATAGTTGGTAGCTGGAATATGTTTTTTGTAGTACACTGTGGATGGTTTATCTTCATTAGGCATTAACATAGATTTTGTAATGTATATAACATTTTCATGATCTTGAACAGTAAACATGGTACATGGATATTGAAACTCGACAACTCCAACCGACCATTCACCTTCTAATTTAATAGCTTTCGGTAATTTCGTTGAAAAATTTGTGGTCTTGTTATCAGGAAAGTATTCCATTGAACTATTGCTGAGCAACGTTAAATAAAAACTTTCTTTATTCATATTTCTTTTCAACTAGAAGCTAAAATCCAACTGTTAAATTTATCTGGATAACCTTTCCACTTCACTAATACTTCTTTTCTGTTACCTAAGTAACGAGTGTCAATTATTTTATCTATTTTATATTGTGAGGTGGGGTTGTAAGTGATTTTCTGTAATTCTCTTTCATAAAAAGTACCAACTATTGGTTCATTTTGTAAATCTGTTATTGTATAAACAACCCATGGAGATCTATCAATTATTGAAGATATAATAAATATTTCATCACTCCAATTTGATTCATATCCTTTTTGGAAAGCATGTTTATATTTAGTTATTCGAACATAATCACCCACATTGAAATTTGGTTTAGGATTTTCTAAAGAAAGTTTGTTTGACCGTCTATCATAAAGATTAGTCCAAACTGTCATAATATTGTTGGAATTTACATCACATGGGCACATCTTAATACTAGAGTGAAAGCTGTGATTGTAAGAGTATATTAAATCTTGTAAAACATCTATATATCTATAAGTATTATTATGAGTGAAATAACGCCACATTTTCATTTTTAGTGTTCTTTGAAATCGTTCAACAATACTGGCCTTAATGTCAGGATTGTTAGTGGTATAGTAATTAATCTTTTTGGATTTAAAGTATTTTTGTACATCTTTTGAAACAAATTCTGTACCTTTATCAGATTGTATGTGAGTAGGTGTTAAATTACTTTCAGTAAATATACTTTCAAAACATTCTTTAGTTGTTTCTGAGTTTTTATTTTTCATTGGTCTTGCAAAAGCATATTTACTATATACATCAATAACACAAAGTATATACTTGAAACCATCATTATATTGAGAATAAGTTCGCATATCACTTAAATCAGCTTGCCACAGTTCATTAATATTTGATAGAATGTACCTATTACGCGGGAATTTTTTTCGAATGGGTTTATGTAATGTGTATGTTTCTTGTGATTTTAACCATTCCTTTACTTGCTTTTTATTCATTTTACCCTTCATGGCTTTTGATAATTTATCAATACTACCAAAACCAGCGGGATTAGACGGATCATAATAAATCCTGTTAATTTCTTCTAGTACGGGGTCCATTTTTCCCACTCAAGCCTTTTACGTATTTTAGTTGTAGACTTTTTATCTCTACTGCTCGGTGTAGAAAACTCTTGAAATTCAATCTCAGAGGGTTTGTTCAGATCTTTTGCTTGAAGTTGGTTAATAAACTCACATCTCTTTGGATTTCCAATATAAGTAAGTGGTACTTTAATATCTTTTAATGCTTCAGCAAATCTATCCCACCCTACTGGATCACTTCTTTTTAAGGGTCTTAGTGAATCATTTATTAAATCAACAATATTACTTCCAGGAATTTTTTCATTATCAATTATGACTGTACCTTCATTATCCCAATGTATTTTACCTTTACTTGTTTCAACTAAGTTTAATAATAACTGTCCTTTTTTATTATAAGTTTTTGGTATTAAACTGAGTATTTGAGCTGGTGTGTAAAGTGGATTTTCAACATTTTCTTTACTTTTGATGGATCGATTCTCCTCCAACAAAGATTCAGCATCAACTGAAGTTTTTAGATCTCTATCTTTATTTTTAAAACCAATTTTAGACTCGTTTGAATCTTCATTAGATGTATCAGAATAAATTGGTAATCTGAGTGGTTGACGATCCTCTTCGGTAAAATGAAGGTATCTTTGCAGTGTTTGTAAATATAACATCCATTTCTTTCGGTTTTCCGTCTTACTATTCATAATATTTTGCATTTCAATATCTAATCGAGATAAACTACTACTCGTATTAACCTTATTTTCTTGTTTTAATTTTTCAATCAATCCAGGTTCGATAAGTATCATTTTCTTTGCATTTTCCATGTTAACTGGCTAGTCCACTCACTAATCCACTCAATATTGCACCTAATATTATTGGTAAGAAAGCCCCTCCTTTTTGTATAATTATATTTTTTCTTAGTTTATGTTTACACTTACGCACTATTTGACGGAGTATACTTTTGTGTTTATTCAATTTTTGTTTATCTTGATCTTTAAGAGGTACTTTTCCTTGTAAAACGTTATGAATACACTCACAAATACAGTTAATTTCTTCTTCATCACACGTTTTAAGTAATGCTCTTTGATATTTTGGTTTAAGCTTATGCAAAGCGTTTAGCAAATGTTTATGCGTTGTGAGTCGACGATGCATCATTTAGCAATGATTTGAAATGTTTGATTCTTGGTGTATTTAAACTCTTTTGTGGGAACGTAGACTGTGCAGAAACCATTAAATGGGAAGACATTTGTCTTGATACGACAAAAATCATTGGTATTCTGTTTTAAATCTACCATTAAATATCCATGCGCCTCTAGAGTTGCATCCCTGTAGGCATCTTCAATAAATTTTGGGTTATCTGGTGACACTTGTCGTGCTAAATATCTTATTTGAGTTTTATCTCGAGGGTTTTTAAAATATATTATATAACTTGAGTTTAAGGATATGTCTCTTTGCCCTTTACCCTGATGAAATAAATTTTGTGTTAAATAAAATACACTAAGATTCCTGTGATGACTACCTTTTGTAAATATATCCACAATTCTTCCATCGGACTCTCTCATTAGATCATCAATAATAACAAGATGTGGGTTTTCACCGTCAAACATATTAACATTTGGAATTCCTTGATGGTAGTTAACATTTGGTAAATTATATAAAGGTTGCATTTCATCAAAGCACCATGTGATCTGATTAAAATCACAATTACATATTTCTGTAACTGATTTTATGAAATTTGTTACAAAATTTGACTTCCCACATCCACTTCGCCCCGCCACAATAGCAGTAAATGGATGGATAAAGTGAAACATTACACACGTCTAAAGTACTAAGGGGTGAAATAAAAAATGAAAGTGTTGGTGTTAACAATTAATATATATTGCAAACATTATATAAAACAGAATGATCTGTATACTATTTCTAACACAATTAGTACATCATAATTTTACAATCAACTCAACCTCAAATAAATGCACACACACACACGCAAATATAAACAACAATTAACTTAAATTATTTACAATAAAACAACGATTAAATATGTAATAAACTCTACGTCATATTATACTATTATCATTATTTTACAATCAATACAAATTTTATTTACATGCAGACATAAAATTAAAAACTATCAACACTTAACGCAGTTTATAATGACCCCAAGCTAATGTTTCAATATTATTATCTAAAATATGCCTCTTTGTGTCATTATATGATAAACCAATCTTATTTAATTTTTGTGTAAAAATTGTGTGTTTAATTGATTTAAATCTAAGCATACTATAATATTGCACTTTTTTATTAAATAGAGAAGACTTATAATTATCCATGGTCATCTTTTTAGTGATACATTTATTTACCCCTTTTGCCTTGGCTATAGTCTTATTCTCTAAGTTAAAAGCGTACATTTTGGATCGTAAACCCACAAATTCTTTCATGATTTTACCATTATTTTCATCTTTAAAAAAACCTAATTTCTTTTTATTTAATTTTGGATATTCAAAAATATTATTTGCATCATAAGCTGAGGTATCAAAGTATGATGAAAGGTCAGGTTTTATATCAGAGTAAAAATCATCTGTAAATATATGATATATTAAACTATCCGTATCTGTATACAATAATTTGATTTTACTAAACCTTTTAACCATATAGTTATAATGAAAATCATACATTAATGTTTTTGAAATATCTAAAATGCAAAACCCTAAATAAATTGGTTTGTTATATATTAACTTTGTTTTTCGCAACTGAACCGCAACTAGGTTTTCCGAAAATACTGAAAGACTATGAAATTGTGGTTTAGCGATTAGATCTTGAACACCTAAAGCTTTGCCCTGGTTCTCCCAGTGTGTAACTAATTTTATGTTAACCCTTTTTTCAATATTCTCCATAGTCTTTCCGAAGACTGAATTATTCATTAATTTATAAAAATCTTTTTCGAAATCTGATTTTGCTAACGTTCTTAATTTTGTGTTTAGATCTATGTACATCTTCAACCAGCGAGACTGTTTAAATTTTAAAACTCTATGAATTTTAGTTAATTTAACCCCCATTTCTATGCACTGCTTTAAATTTCTGTAATGAATTACATATTTATCTTTATTATTTAAATTTGGGACTAGTTTATTTTCATTAATATTGCCTGCACAAATGTTTTCGGGGCATAAAGGAAAGTCCGAATGTAAATCATGAAGTTCATCTGGATATTCCAAATCAACTTCTAAAATAAAACCGAAGTTCGATGTCTCAGACACATTAAATTCTGTATTCGGATTTACCCATTCGAATCCACCAGTAGGAAGACATTGAGACATAGCCCAACCATATAAATTGTTGGCATCAAAATATGTGATATATGAATTTGGTTTCCCTGCATCATAATCCCCCATATATTTGTTATTAGCTCTAGCATAACGATTACTACATTGAGATACACCACCCCTGATACCTGATCTAATAAATGCAATTTTCTCATAATCTGTTAAAAGTTCTAATTCTATTTTTGTATATTTTAACATTGCATCCCAACTTAAACCGGGTGCTGTGTAATAATGGGCAGGGTCTAAATCATAAGTATTAATACATAACTTTCTAAAGTTTTCAAATACATCGGTTAAAAGTAAAACGTCTGTTTTTAAATACAGGTTTGAATAATCTAGCATATTACAACACCCAAAGTGTTCCCAAACATCTTTAGCATGATTGTAATCATCATTTGAAATATGGGAATCTGTGAGCGAGCTATAAAAAAATTTTTGTTCGGGGAGCGATGTTAGGCTTAAACTATCATAATTAGTCATAAGTTCATATGGATAAACGCCTTTCCGTTTTAAACGAAAGAAATCTTCATCATTAGGATAATTTCTACGTAATTCTTGAAATTGATCATTACTGAGATTTTTGGCCAATTCTTCTAATTTACATGATAAAAACTTAAATGAATCTATGAATCTTAATATAATTTCGTGGTTATTCATTTTTAATTTTTTGGAAAAGGATATATATTTTTCTTTATTTTGAGGGATAACTTCGACTTCACCATCACAAAAGTTTAACGCGTGAACAATAAAATGAGCATCATAGCGACTAAGGTTGTGTAAAAATATTGGTATATAACGAGGTTTTCTGAACTTCGAGCTACATGATCCGTGAGCAACACCTATAAAACTACCGGTGTACCAATCAAAATCATAAAAATGTTCTGCTAACTCTGTTTCACAAATATGACAAATGGTTGCATTTGAAATTTGGTTTTTGTCTTCATTTGTTAGCGGAAGTGGAGGATATTTTTGAATTCTATTTATTTCTTTGAGATTGTTAGATAAACTTTCCATAAACACTTGTGCACAGTTGGGTCCGCAATACGTTACATATTTTGATAATTTATCATCATATGAACATTTTATATAATAACCAAAACTATGTACTTCATGTTTCTGAAAATTGTGTGTGAAAGGTTTGGAAGGATCGTTAGAACATGATTCTATTGGTTTTAAAAATGCTTCAAAATCAGCATAAACTACGAATGGTATCTTCAACTTTTTTTCATAACTATCAAATTTAATTTTATCATTTGAAATAGGTTGACCAAACCAATTCTTTTTTTTAAAAGTTTCACTGTTTGGTAATTCTGTACAAATGTGGGCACAATCGTATTGTTCATGGTTATTTAAACTTTCCTTAGATGGAAAGTGAAGTAGACATGCTTCGCAAATGTACATGATGTGACCGTCTTTTGAAATTTGTTTACTAACTAACCGCGATAAATTTTTTATGTAACAATAATGATTTTTTGTATCCTTGGAAAAAAATAATAAATTGATATGTCTATCTTTACGACACTTTGTTAAAAATAATGGACCTACTATAGAATTACATCGTTTTTCTTTATTATATTATAACCCAAAAACATTAATACTAATATCATTTAATTTCTCTACTTTTGCTATGTCAGAAATTTTAACTGGAAAGGAAATACCATCAAATTTAAGTTTATTTGCATGTTTAACGTACGATGATACACGATCCGCGTCTTTGTTTACGGGATATAACGCCGAGAGTAACGCCCATTTAAAACAAAAATAATCCTTGCTTTTTACATTTATAACAGCCTTTTTTAATTTTATGTCACGAGGAAGATCTATGTATGAAGTACCGCGTAGGGGGTTAAATTTATTAACATTCATGTCTATAGATTTTATGTTTTTTAGACTCCTCTTTTTTTCAAATGCACTAATTTTAGTAGTAATTGTATCATTTAAAGATGAAAAAAAAATATTTAAGTCATCTCCTTGACAAATAATATAGTTAATCGTTTGAAAATCGAACGTATCATGAATATCTTTAGTTTGTTGAACAAAATCAGCATGCAATATGAAGTTTACTTTAAAAATTATGTGTTGATGAATACACTCTTGTATTAAAAATAAAATATCATCTTTAATAGAATTTAAAAATAGTTCAGGAGTTTCAAAATTTACCAATGTCGAACTATCTACTCTACTCTTGATTTTATAAGTTAAAATCCTATTTCCAAAAGCAGATTCAATAACACTAACGTTTGATAAAGAATTATGTGAATTTAAAAGATTATTTTTGTGAACATTACTTTTAAAATGATTAGCTAAATACCGTTTCTTGATAAATATATGACACGTTAGACATTCCACTTGATCATCGTTACTGATACTGTTCCCTGCAGAGGTAGGCGCTTCTGCTTCCGTTGTTGGTTTTTTGATGATCTTGGGTTCTTTGCTGCTCGTTCGCTTCGTTCCTCTTCCAAGTTGTAGTGGTTGACTACTAAAATGTTTAAATTTATTAAAAACTGTACAAGACATTGTGTAAATTATGATCGAAATGAATGTTTATTTTACTTACTTAAACTGTGTTTCAACCATCGCACAGTGATTATACAAATCATCATCATACGATGAATCGAACAGTTGATCCTTCTCCATTTCATCACAAACTTTAGACAACTCCTGATTTAATTCGCTGTTGAATAGTTCCGTATTCTCTTCCATGGTTGTGGAAAAGAAAGCACTGGTGCACACTTCACTGAAGTTTGCCATCCTTATAGTAAAGAAGAAATTAGGTAGCAGAGTAAGTAACAGTTCAGTGTTGGTAGACCAACTGATACCCAAATTTCAAATAATGTCCGATATTTAAGTCTAACAAAGGATTAGAAATAGAATATAATGAGTACACGGAAGTAATTTAAGTAAACAGAATCACATTCACTAATGATCAGCTAATGACTGTCATTGTTAAAAAAGTATTTTTTAACTTTTTCACTTTCTGCTATTGTCTTTGTAATATTGTATACGAGGGCGTTTGTGTTGTCGTAGATGCTATCCTTATTAGTCTTTACGTAATATTTAATCCTCGTGGAAGCATGTTTCCAATGATCAGTAGTTGGAATCTTGGATAGCTTCTTCATATCGTACATTTCAATTTTGATGAGATGCGTCGCTTGGTCTCCATCGTCAGAATTAGTAGAAATGTATGATACACCATCTCTAGCGGCTCGTGCTACGGTTGATGATAACAGCTTCCTCTTTTTTATTTTTGATTCAGCTTCAAAAAAATGATCAATCGATTGCGATTTTCTTTTTCCACCATCGCATGTGTTATTATTAATGACGATGTCATCACTCTCTTCTTGAGGGGAGAGTGACGAGTAGTAATACTGTTTATATGTATTTTCATCGAAGCTCAATGATTTCTGCAACAACACAGTTATCATGTTAATATCAATTTGGTAACACTTAATCATAAAAGTTAAAAAAGCTAAAGTTACAACCTATTAAAGTCCACTGCTGATCATAGGCCTCCTCTCATTTCTGAGAGGGTTTTAGGGCTAGGAAATGTTCGCTGCGATACCTCAATGCGTGTTGGAAAACTTCACATGCCTTCGAAATTATCTCAGACATGCATTCCTCACGATGTTTTCCTTCACCGCTGAGCACGTGGTAAATTAACACTTAAAATTGTAATTAACAATTTAATTGGTGCCGGCGGGGATCGAACCCGGGTCGCGTACTGTGAATTTTACATTTTGCGCTAACCATCTGAGCTACCACGGCTTAACCATATACACACACATAATATTTAAATATAATTTGTTAACACTAAATCATACACACGTAAGAAAATAACAGAAAGAAAAGTAAGTTTGTCAATAGAATAAACACTTACATCCATGGCCTTTGATGCGTTGAAGTAACACAAACGTAGTATTGATAGATCCACTGCGGTCAAACGACCATACACTAACTCCATGACTGCAGTTGCTTGGTCTTATATAGTACCAGTGAGTAATAATTCTAATCTAAAGAATTTCTGCAGTAGAATTGATAGTATCTTTATGCGTCAACAAGCTTACCTTACATTCTGTTGCTTATCTCTACATTCCTACGTCCTTCCTGTCGTGTCTTGTTCAGTGTATTGGTGACTCAAATACGATTTGTATAACACAAAGAATGTAATTTAATATTTAGATATCACTATAATTGATCATTCCTATATTAGTCATTGAGTAGATTGGTACTGTAATAATCTACTAATAGCAGTAATATTATGGATACACTAGATGTACAACAACATCTGAAAAAGATTCACCCCACTCTAGAAAATAATGTTTATGCTGCCAATAAACTACCCATGTACACCCACGTACCAACGTGTGTGATAGAATTTATGACCTGACTAGGTAATATGCAATTTGGATACAGATGATAAACCAGGGTCACATTGGGTAGCTTTATATATCGATACGAATGACGTCGGTCAATATTTTGATTCATTCGGACGGGCACCTGTACGATATCATCTAGAGTTTTTTAAAAGAAATTGTAAAAGATGGAACTGGAATGTTGATAGGATTCAGAATGAGTGGACTTCAGTTTGTGGCGAATATTGCTTAATGTATTTGCTATATAAGTTTCAGGGATGTTCAATGCATAGTTTTACGAGTATATTTACAGGGAACACATTGTACAACGATATTTTAGTGGATGAGATGTTTCGCTCCTATTTTATAGATAATAAGTAATAAGATTTTGTATTTTATAAATAAAAATTTTAACAAAATTGGGTAATGTGTTTTATTAATGAGTCAGATTAGTGTAGATAGTAACAAAGGAGTATATAACAATATCACCACGCTGAGGAAGAATAGATAATGACGGTATTGAATGAACAATAGATAAGTAGATAAGAACAATGGAGCGCTAATGACGGTGGAGGCTCGAAGCGGATATCAATTAGATAAGAGTTAATTGATCTGCACACCTCCGCAGATTCGTGATCAGAGCATGCCAAAACCTTTTTTTTTTTTTTTTTTTTTTTAGGATCGTGAGTCGACGAACGTCGTACTTGTGACTCAGTGCGCCAGAACTGTTTACTAATTTTAACTTTTTTTCCGTTCTTCTCAATAATATCCGTTTTTCTAACCCATTGTACCAATTCAAACAGTTTCTCTTGATCGATCATATTACCGTAATTGAGTTTCTTTGCTTCACATTCCGTGCATTTTCCTTTCATACAAGTTAATGAATTCACATCGCAAACAATTTGTGAGATTATCAGATTCATGTCATTTGTTTTGATAACTTTGTTTTTATATAGAGCATCTTTCATAAACGTAATATTTGCGTGCAGCTTGCACATGCAAGTTTCGCGGCCATCAATACGAGGTGGTACGACATAAAACGGTTTATGTCTCGCAAAATAACTGTAGCGACATGTAACGTCCGGATTCTCTTTTTTTTTTCCCAGCAGTAGCTCGTGACACATCATCCCTGAGATAAAATGTATGAATTTTCGCTTTCAATGAAATATTTCTTGATCGCAATGTACAGTTTTTTGATTTTCTTTTTATTCCCAAAGTCTCTTGAAACAGTTTAAGTTTAATTCCCGAACGGTTAATTGTTGTGTTTTCAAGGATTGTTTTAAAGTAGTGTTTTTTTTATAGTCTTTAATGTTTTTGTAATGTTCCTTAATGGCATAATTTGTCAAAATACTATATTTTCTTTTTTCTTCTTCGGCGCTTTTAATTTTATCTTCATTTTTTTTTCTCTAGTTTTGGTTATATTATGTAAAAAGTTGTCTTTTTTTATTTTTTTACGTTGAAGTCTTTTCTTGTATTTTCGTATTTTTTTCTGTAATTCTTTTACTTGGTTCTGAAGTTTCATATTTTGCTTATAAATTTTCGATCTGTCTCGTCTAACTTTTTCTCTTCCCCTTGCTCTAGCAGCGAATGAGGTTGGAGTTAGTAAACGATATCTAGGATTTAAAGGAAGTAAACTGGGGCTTGAAGGAACACGTGTGGAAGGCGGAGTATGCATTAGAACTTTCTGCAAAACTTTCTGTTTTTCTCTTCTCTTCTTGTTTCTAACTTGCCGTTTTCTTTTCATTTGTTTGTTCTCTTGGTGTCATATCTTTGACAAGCTTTTTGCGAGCATGGTATCTTTCTAAGTCTTATCGTTTCACTTCTGCAACTTTTTCGTGGTCTTGTTTCCTTTTTTCACGACAGCGTCGCTTCCTTTCCGCCGCAGATAACGCGATTTTTTAATTACCCCGATGATAATACCTTAAATGAATAAAATAATTGATAATGTAATATATAAAACACAAAGAATCTTATTAATTAACTATTGTGAAAATCAATCAAAGCAAAGTTCCAGACAAAAATTACTACTCCGTCACGAGTTATGCCACTCCGTCACAGTTTTTCTATAACAGAGTTGCCTCGTGACAGAGATGTAAAATAACAGTGTTCGAGGATTTGAGCGTTCACAAAATTACGAATTGTTCGTAAAAGTAGGTGTATATGACAGATTTACTGGGAAATAATAATATTACGTATATAAATGGGAATTAAAATAAGATTTCAAGTGACACAGCGGTCGCCGAATAAACACACGCACCTCTGTTCACTACCTGCGGGCGACTAACTCTGCTCGGTCCCGGGCTCCCGGGTGGGGTCTCAAGGCGTTAGGCCAAGAGGGGAGAGGAAACCGTACTGTTGCTAAGTGTTGAAGGTCAAACAGCTAAGGCACGTTTTTTGTTTTGCAAAATGTGTGACGGAAGATAGCAAGAAAAACATATACAGCCGGACCCAACGACAAAATATTTTTTTTGTTTAATAGTTTTTTTTATAGGATCGGGTGACAAACGAGCACACAGTCCACCTGATGGTAAGTGGTTGCTGCGGCCCATAGACATCTACATCTATCCTCGATTTCAAATCAAAATGCAGATGCGTTGTCACCCGTGAGGACTAAGATGGAATGCCTCGTTTCCAGTAAAAAGGGTCTCCGGTTCTCTACACTCACCATACGAAATACAGCAGCATTAAGCTACTATTTCACGCTGGTATTCTGTGAGAGCGTGGTCCTTCCCCGGTCGAGCCGACCCATTCGTGCTACAACTAAACTACTAATATAACTGCAGCATGGCTCTACCACGTATAAAACCTTTACGTTTATTATATTCTTATTAATTTAATGATAATATTTCAGAAGTTCAATAAATAATTTTATATTAAAGGGCTCTATATGGTTTTTTAAGCGAGATCATTTTGTAACAGTAGGCGGCGCAAAGAGACACATTTTATTTGTATATAAACCACCTCTGTCACACATTTCGAATACTATGTCACAATGATTTTGTAAAAAGCAAAAACAATAAAAACGGGATTTTAGTATTATTATATTAACTATATGGTCTAAAAAATCCCGTGAAAATACAATTTGAGAAACTGCAATTTTGGACGAATACCGATTTTTTTTCCCGAGGGGACACGTCATTGTCGGTAGAAAAGTAGAACGACCCATAAAATAGTTAAAATAATTAATGTACAATAAACTGTCAATCATATTATTATACATTATTTATACATACGTTTTTACATACATTATTTATACAACATTGACAGAAAACAGTGTTTAAAACATGTTTTTTTTTTTGCGAAAATCGCGTCAGTGCTAACTCACGGTTACACAACAACATATTCTTTGTAGTGGAGTATCGATAATTAAGTAGGTACAATAGGCGCAACATTTGCCTTGTAAATACCAAAATATAATTATAATGCGCTTATTGTACAAGTCTTCTTACAATACGTTTACACTGAGAAACATCCAACACGTAATGTTTTAAAACAAATTTGATTAATATATATATAATATTTTTAAATTGTTTTTTACATTTCGCGATTTGTTTTAAATCGTGTTTTTTGTTATCCAATTTAGTTGATAAACATCACCCCTAGCGGAGATGAACGATAACTTTATACAAAATATCGTCATCATCATCATTACAGCCCTTCACAAGTCCACTGCTGAACATAGGCTTCCCCCAAGGTATGCCACAAAGCACGATCCTGAGCCACCTGCATCCACCGACTTGCTGCATGGCTTACCAGGTCGTCACTCCATCTAGTGGGGGGTCGCCCTACACTTTGCCTACCGGTACGAATATAAATGTGGTATATATCTCCACAAACTCCATCTATCATTAATTAGATTACCTGCAATTCTCTTGTGTGGCGGAAAAGTTTAGTCGTTTTTTAGGTGCCTGTCCCAGAGCTCGATATAAAAGAACATAATAAAATACAAAACAAATTTCTAATTATTTATTCAATTAAAATACATAACTTAAAAAAGAACTGTACAAAACTGTTTACCAAATAATTTAGTTTGTTACTGCCATCTTCATAATGTGTTTTAAGTGATAAGAAATTTTTCTTCCACATGTACTACTAATTATATACTTATATATGAACAAGAAATATGAAAGCATGTACCATTTTTCTCTCAAAATTTTACAAAGCTTACCATAGTTTAGGCTTATTCCAATAATCTGTGTTTCCTTGGAGATATACAGGGTCATTTTGAGATAACTGGTCAAATTTGCAGAGAAGGTTCAAGATAACTAATATGGCTAGGCTAACGTTGAAGAAAAATCCATTTTAAAAAATCTTAAACTTTGTGTCCTTTTTATCTCTTAAATTCAAAATGCGCAGTAGTGAATTTACTGCACACGCAAACATTCGTAAGAGTAATAATAATAATAATAATATTTATTGAATCCAAAAATACTTTACATAAAAACAAAAACTTATAAAATTACATTGACTAGACGTAAATCTAACTCAGTACTATATTAAGGTATCTTTAGCAACCGTGCTAGGTCACAGACCTGTGTTACAACTGCTAAGCCCTCCCCATTAAATACATACCAAATAGAAAAACAAAAACATAAAAACAATTTTACCGCAATCAAGAAATGAATAAAAGTGGGAAGAAGTAAAATAATTAGCTATGTGCTATGTCCTAATCCGACAAATGCCTCAATACTATTATAGCTAAATGCTTAGTTGTATGTTACAAGAGTAAGGCAGGAGATATTCTATGAATGTGTCACACACTTATATTAATATTCTAATGTTATAGTAAACATTTACAAGAACTTATTCTATATTCCACATAAATATAATTGAAACTTAGTGAGTAGTGACTCAGTTAATATTTCATTTTCTAAAAGCAATAAAATATAATATTCAAAATGATCATTTAATATTGGAGATTTGTTAAACATAAATCAATATAAGAAGTTTAGAAGTGTAAAATATGTAGATGCCAGTGTGTAGTACCTATATAAGTGTGAGTGCGTGTGTGTGTGTGAAAGAAGGAGTGAGTGTGTGTTGTTATTTTGATTAACAGTTTGCATTTCTATATTTAATAATTTTTCAGTTTCCTCGTAAGATAAAGACATTAAAAACTTAGAGCTTGCTTATATTTGAAACGTTTTAGTCGATCGGTAGGCAAAAACGTTGTTGCCCATAAGTCGGATTCAACTTGGGATAGTTGCAAATAAAAGAAGACGCTTTATTTACTGATATTTTCAAAAACTGCAGTAACATTATATCATTATTTATGTAGCTTAAGTTTCGAATTTGATTACTCTGAAAAATATAATATAATATGTATATAATGGCAACAAAATTTATCATTTTATTAGTCTAGACCCAAAGGGTGTTAAAAAGATCGTTATACTAAGCCTACAATGTTGGGTCTTGCAGGCTTAGTATTACAGTCCAGACGGAACATGACAGCCATGCACCCGACATCGCCGCGGCGACTAGTATTTGTATACTGGCCGCCTAATAGCAGGTGGTTCTAAGGTACAGAAATACATTTCTCAAACCTGCATAATACTGGAACACTACTGACGGGAAAAAAAATTCTCTAGCGAAATTAGTTCTGTCTATTAAGTCATTAGATGAGTTAAAACAAGAAAATAAAAATCAATACTGATTACAATATTTCAATTACAATTATGAATGTATTGATAATAACATGCACAATTACAAACTCTAGCGTGACAACAATACGCAAAATAGTAATATTTTAATCAAAAACAAGTTAAATAATAAATAAGCTCATGTTTGTGTACAAGCAGAGTAAAAACCGCAAATAATAATTTCATTTAGATAATAATTGTTTGTCTATTTATTTCCATGATTTAAACACTTAAAAGGATGCCCATTGTTCATAGACACTTCGGCCATGGGTTATGGCACATATAAAAGCATATGGAAATAATAATATGCAATTAAAATAATGAAATGGTTAAGGAATTGGTTTAAAAAAAGTCGGGATTTTTATGATATAAATTTTTTTATTTTCACAAATACAGTTTTTTAACAACTACTTTTACCAATTTTATTGCTTTTAATTTCTTTATCTTTTAATTCCCGACGCGTGATTTTTTTTGGAGGCCTATGCCAAAAGGCACACCGAACAGAGGGACTTACTTTAACTAGCATTACAATAAGAACTCAAACACAAATATTATGTAACCCCAAAGTTCGGAAATAAATGACTATATTATTATTATTAATTCCCGACGTTTCAGGTGCTTTATAGCACCCATGATCACGGGGGACTGAGGTGACTGCCATCCCAATGTCAGTATTGGGACATGGAGTACCTTCAGCTTTTTATTATTATTTTTATAGTCAAATCTATGCAGATTGAACTTACTCTATCTTTAAGTCTTGCAGTGGTATGCTTGGGTTTAGTTTTAATTTGTTATGTTAATATTAGTTGTATTGTTGCAATAATTATTAATAATATAAATTTTATGGAAAAATGTATGATAATTTATATTATATTATATATTTCTTAATTATTAATTTGAACTGGCTAAATACTCATAATACTCGTAATACTAATACTCGTAATGCTCGTAATACTCGCAATACTCGCAAAAAAAAAAAAAAAAAAACACTCGCTAATACTTAGGAAAACACGACATGTACTCTTATAATATGAACAGTTGTTAAATGTAATATAAGCAGGGATGCGCGCGTAGTGTACTTTTCATTTGTTGGGCTTGGGCGCTGGCAGAATAACAGCGTTGTAGGCAACTGCAACATTTATGCTGAGCTAGAGCCCATTCATTACTACACTTTGTAATTTTGGTTATTTCTGTATATACTGCTCACTGTAACTATATTGGTGGTAATGAATAAATGTTTTATTATTATTATTAATTTTATTAATTATAATATCCCAAGCAGGTGGTAGTACCCAACCGCCTTCTCTATTGAAATTAGGATGTTTTTTAATTTCAATAGCCTCACATATCATCCTTGGTAGGAATTAAGGTTCTTTCACAAGGATTTGTGGTCTATCAAATCTGATGTATCTCTATCTGGTTGGGGTGACACCGTACACAGTACAGCATGCACACACTCAACTGCGGTCGGCTTCACTCGGTCACTGTGACGTAGACATAGGGACCCGAAGCTTGATTTTGTGCAGAACCTGCTTGACATGCTGAAGCTCCGCGGCCAGGTGCTTGCTCTCACAGATCCCATATGCTCTCTGTAACAAAGATTTGCTCACGGTAACCAACTGTGAAGGATTATGGTGAGATTCACCGCTTAAATATCAGTTTGTATGGGCCTTTTTTATATACACAGTGTGACCTATGATGTTGTTAGGATTTTGGATAACAAAAACATCGAGGAAAGCTAAGCAATTATTTGCCTCTAATATATCATAATTACTGAATAGAATTTGGTACAGAGAGTGGTAACGATGGATAAAATTCATAGGAACAACATCCTGATTTAATATTTCGTGGGCCATATTCATGAGCCGCTCTAATTTGTTTCTTGGCACTTGCAATAATGCCTATATGCATTCATCACTATCTCCTGTTCTAACTTTCATCAAATATACAGCAAGTGCAAAACATCCACTATATTTACTCGACATTTTGGGAACTTCAGACAGAATTTATTGGTATTGTGCCTTTGAAAAGCCTAGATAATAATGTACAGTATATTCGGGCATATTGTAAATATTTTCAAAGTCCATATGATGGTAAATATTATCTTACAATAATGTAGAAAAATCTATAATTTGTGCTACATTAAATGTTTTAATATGGTTATATATTGATTCTAAAAGTAAATACCAAGAGTTACTATTTAAATGGTAGTTACTGATTCTACATTCTGGAGGTACATAGTAATTGTATTCACAAAAAGACATACCCGCAATGCTGATGGAACAGTGAGTTGATTGGAATTGTTACAACCAGGAAAAAACATTGATTTTGTGTGAGTGGTACTCTTACAAAATTAGGCAGCAGTATACTGCATCATCATCAATATCATTATTATATTCATCATATCTTATCATATCTTAGATCATGCATCATACAATATATTGTACGATGTACGATCTAAGCTTTGTTGTTCTAGGTTCAATACATTACTCACTTTAGATTGCAACAATACTCAATACTCAATAACTTTATTGCATTCCATAGGTTACAAAAGGTGTTACATAGTTATGGTATCTCTATAGACCCTCATGGGCACAGCAATATTATGAAGGAGGAACATTTATTTTGTTTTATTATTATTATTGCTAAATAATTATTTAATATTCACATTCATTATATTATATAAACATACACACATTGAATATGGAATACGGCTATTATAATTGTTATTATTTATTAATTGATTTTGACATTTAATATATTATTATAGGTAGCATAATTGAATTTTTATTAAATTATTTGAATCATTTTAAATTTTATTATAATTTTTTATTGTAATTTATTTAGTAGAATGGCATTTCCTTATTACCTAACATTTATATTTATATCTATATTATATTATATTTTTATCTTCTAAAAATTCAGAAGTACTATAGTAACACTTATTTATAAGTAGTTGCTTTAATTTTTTTTCAAATGGTTTTTCGTTCTTAATGTTTTTTATGTATTCGGGTAATTTATTATAAACTTTTATAGACATGGCAAATGGGCTGGAAGAATGAGATTTTAGTTTTGAAGTTGGTAGCACTAGTTTGTTTCTCTGTCTTAGATTCCTAGATATGATGTCATCGCGTTTTGTGTACAAGCTTGGATGTTTTTGGACAAATTTGCATAGTTCTAAAATATAGATACAGGGCAGACTTAAAATGTTATACTTCTTAAAGTAAGGCTTACAGCTTTCTGTGTTTTGTAGATTAGCAATGATCCGTATTAGTTTTTTTTGTTTAGTTAATAAACTTGGGGCCTCAGTACTGCTTCCCCATAGGACAATGCCGTAGCTAAGCCATGCATATGCATACGCGTAGTAGGTTGTTATCGCGGTGGTTACATCTGTTGTTTTTTTTTTACTTCTCGTAACGCGTACATAAAGCTGCTTAACTTCCTATGTAATTTTTCTATATGTGGTTTCCAAGTAATATGGGTATCTATTATTAGGCCTAGTAGGTTGTGCTCGTTAACTTTATCTATATTGAAGCCGTCATTGTCTATTTTTATATCTAATTTTGGTTTTTGATATGGGTGAAAAGACATTATTTTAGTTTTCGATAAGTTTATCCGCAGGTTATGTTTAGTTAGCCAGTCCGTTGTTCTTAATAAAATATTTTTAATTTTTTCTGTTACATTCATTGGACTTTGGCTTGATATAAGAATAGAAATATCGTCCGCAAACATGACACAGTATTCCTTGAGAGCCTCTGCAAAGTCATTAATGTAAATTAAAAACATAAGACACCCCAGCACACTGCCTTGAGGTATTGATGCATTAATAGTTTTAGTATCGGATCTAATTTTTTCAATTTTGTGCAATTTGTCATTAAAGTACTCAATTTCTACTATTTGCGTTCTATTGTGTAAATATGATTTTAGCAGATTGTAGCACGGGCCTCTGATTCCTATGTCATATAATTTATTTAGTAATATGTTATATTGCACTGTATCGTATGCTTTTGACATATCTAATAGGATTCCTATAGCATATTTTTTATCGTTAATTATATTTTGTATTTTTTGAATGTAATTATAAATTGCTAGAACTGTTGATTTGTTTTTGCGGAAACCGTTTTGACTTTCATTAAATATATTATATTTTTCACAGAAATTGTAGATACGGTCGTATAATGCTTTTTCAAATATTTTAGAGGCTGTGGGCAATATGGCGATAGGTCGATAGTTGCCTGGGTCCGTTTGTGTACCTTTTTTGTAGATGGGTTTTACTAGGGAAAGTTTTAGTATATCTGGGAATACGCCTTCTTCAAAAGATTGATTTACTAATAATGTTAGTAGATATACTAAAGCGCTTGCACATTGTTTGAACAATGTTGGGGGAATCTCATCAACACCATGGCTTAGTTTATTTTTTAGACTATTTAATATTTTAAGTATTTCTTCAAATCCTACTCTGCCTATAAATATTGAGTTTTCTGATGGATGTAGAACAGGAAGACCCTTTGCTTGTGGATGAACTATTTCACCGATATTGGAGAAGTAATTATTAAATTTATCGGCGATCTGTTTTGGGTTAGAAGAAATTTGGTTGTTGATGTTTAATTTAATATTCGATTTTACCTTTAAGTTTATTTTGTTTGTGCGTTCTCGAACAATATGCCACATTGTTTTTATTTTATTGTTAGACTGCTTTATCTTGTTTATATAGTGCAATTTTTTTGACGTTGTTATAACCCTTTTTAATGTTTTTTCGTATTTCTTATAATAATCTGTAAGAATTTTATTATTTGACCTTATAACGTGTGATTTAAGTAATCTTTTGTTATAACAAGACTTTTTTATACCAACGGTAAGCCATTGTTTTTTGTAGTTGTTTTTTATTTTTATTACTTTTTTTGGTATACAATTATCTAGAATGTTAATTAAAGTTTGATGAAATATATTATAGTTATAGTTTATGCCTTTATTTTTATTAAGTATATTTTCCCAATTAAGCGACTCTAATGCAAGTTTAAAATTTGCTATATTGTTTTTGTTGTATTGTCTTTTTTCGGTGTACCATATTTTTTGTTTATTTTGTTTAGAAAGATTTAGATGGATTATTGTGGCCCTATGGTCAGACAGGCCCAATTCTTGCACAGTTGTTTGTAGGTTTGTATCGCTAAAGTTTAGATAAATTAAATCTAAGCATGTTGAAGTTGTTTTAGTGACACGTGTTGGACTGTGAATTTGTTGATGAAAGTTATATTGGAGCATTAAGTCTGAAAGTCTATTTCTTTTATTTCTTTTTGTTGTATCGTTTTTTATATTTTTTTGCAGCATGTCAACATTAAAATCTCCGCCCAATATGATTTTATGTTTAGAAAATTTCTTATTTATGTAATGAAGAACAGTTTTTATTTTTTCGTAAAATAAATCTTCCTTCTTTCCATTATAGTACAATGTCAACAAGATAGTATTATTTTTTATAAGCTCTATTGCACAAATTTCCACTACATATTCAATTGACATATCGGAAATTTCTTTTAGTTCTAAATATTCTATACCGTTTTTCAGCAGGATGCAGACGCCGCCTCCGGTGCGCGTTGTTCTACAATACGACGCGGCTACTTGATAGTCGGTTAAATGTATCAGATCGAGTTTTTCCGAAGATAGCCATGTTTCAGTAAAGCATAATATCTGGTAATCGGGATTACTTTGTACAAAGTCTTCTAATGTATCTATTTTATTGCAAATGCTCTGAATGTTCTGGATAAGTATTTTGTCTTGTAAGTCTTTGGTTTCGAAAAAAGGATTTATCGATGCTTTTGTCGTATGTATCTTCATTATGTATGTCTTTGTTATTTGTTGTATTTGTATTCAATATTACCTTTTTTCCTTCTACGTATAAGTTATCATCTTTTATCACAGCATATAACCCCTTTTGTCTCGCTTTAAACATTTCTTCTCTCAATAATTTGTTGTGTTTTTGTGTAATGTCATCATAATACTTAGAGATGGCTAATCCAGATTTTTTGAAAAAATGTCTATGATCAATAAGGTATTTTGTCATCTTTTTACTTATCAATTCAATAACGAGGGGTCTAGTGTTATTCCTATGTTTACCTAGTCTATATGTGTCTTCAATATAACCATTTAGATCTACATTCATAATATCTCTGAATATGTTTATAATTCTGTTGCATAAGCTGAAATCATTTTCATTGTGTTGTTCCATTAGCTTATAAAGTACTATTCTTCTTGAGTTTATTTCAGGTACTCCAAAGTTGTTCTCAATCTTTTTACTTAGTTGTTTTATGTCTTCTCTTAGTTTTTCATTTTCTTTTGTAATTAACTCTATTTTCAAGTTCAATTGGCATATCTCATCTTTTCTTTGTTTATTTTGACAATTTAGGATTTCTGTTTTTTGCTGAATATCTTCTTTTAACGATATAATGGCTTTATTAATTTCTGAGTGTATCGTACCTTGCAACTCATTTATTAGTGATCTATTATTTTCTTTTAACTTTTGTTGTATTATTGCACTTAGAGTTTGCAGTAATTTCTCATCAGATTTTGCACTTGGGTTTGTAGAGGTCTGAGTAATAACAGTATCACCTAATAGGTCAATATTGTCCGAGTCGCTAGTGTCATTATGCGGATTATTTGGGGTTCTTCTTAATGTAATGTTGTCTTTATCAATTTGGGATATAGCAACTACAGGAGATTTTTCACAAGGGCGTATTGGCGTGTTTGTGTTATTTTCCTTTGGTTGCTTACAATAGCAAGCTTGACATTTCCATGCGGCCTTTCTTTCTGCTGACATTATGTTATAGAACCGTTGTGGGGTTACATTTGCGCAGTCTAAATCGCAAAACACAAAACACTTAAACAAGGACGGACTAGATGATTCAGATGGTTCCCGTTCTAAAGTTTAACGTGATGCTGCTTTATCGATGATGACGATGGCAACTGAAATAATATTAAATCAAAAAAAATAAGACAAAGTGAACAAAATAAAATAGATTTGTTTACTTTAAACTCAAATATAGGTAAACGTTATTTAAAACTTAAAGCCCTATATTATTTAATAATTAAGTACTGACTGCCTACCAGTAGTCGAAAAACAATTAAAAATCAACTGTCTTATTACTTGGTATTTGATAAAAATTGTCCATTTCGTAACTATCTGGTGTTAGCTAGCTAATCTTATAGCCGTGTTACAAATAAGCTATTATGTTTGTCAGATATAGCTTGTGCATATGTTAAAAAATAAAACAACTTCATCATTACATTCATTCATCACTATCAAATATCAGCACTAGAATTAATAAATTAAAAACAGTTGAACACTTACTTTTAACTGTTGTCACACTATAATGTGATCGACAATCTCACTCCATATGAGTTCTTGAGAATTTATTTGAAAAATAACAAACAAAATAACACAATGGCAACTATTTAAGTACTTGTGAATTCTCTAGTACCCCTACCCTAGTACTCTCTAGTATATAGTCAGTAATCTATGCCTAGTACCTTTTTACTTGTTGAATTGTGATTTTTTAGGATTTTTTTTCGCATGACATATTTCCTATAGCTGTCAGATTTGATGTTGCCACATAACTAACATAAAGACAACGAAATGATATCGATTTTTATTCGATTAGTAATTTAATAAAAAAATAATAATATTTGAGGCGCTTTAAGTTCTACACGCTTTTTAAAATATATTTTCTTTTATTTATTTAAATTATTTTTTAAACGTATTTTTAAGAACAGTTAAAATGTGGAGTAGCGTATTGTTATGCTCTAAACAGTTCATGGTAAACCAGCTAAAAATTCACTTGTTTAACTATCATAACATGATTCCATTTTAAATGTATTGTTAAAACATATAACAATAACAGTTAAATTGTGCAGTAGCATTTTGTTGTACTCTAAAGAATTCATAGTAAATCAGCTAGTAATTCGCTTGTTTAATTATCATAACATCATATATCCATAGCGATTCGATTATTATTCGATTAATAATTTCATAAAAAGAGAATAATCTTGGAGGTGTTTTAACTTCTGCTCGCTTTTTAAAATATATTTTCCTTTATTTATTTAAATTCTATTTTAAGTGTATTTTTAAGAACAGTTAATTGTGCAGTAGTGTTTTGTAATGCTCTAAAAAACTCATGGTATATCAGCTAGAAATTCACTTGTTTAATAATCATAACATGATTTCATTTTAAATGTATTGCTAAGAAAAGATAAGAATAACAGTTATATTGTGCAGTAGCGTTGTGTTGTACTGCATAGAATTCATTGTAAACCAGCTATTAAATCGCTTATTTAATTATCATAACTACAGATACTTTTCTTCCGCGTGCAACCTCTCTGTGGAATAGTTTACCACCAGCGATTTTTCCGGACCGATACGTCCTGGGGACCTTCAAGAAAAGAGCTTACTCCTTTCTAAAGGGCCGGCAACGCACCCGCAATTCTCCTGTTGTTGCGGTTGATCATGGGCGGCGGTAGTCACTTAACATCAGGTGAGCCGCATGCTCGTTTGCCCCTTCTTCTATAAAAAAAAAAGATGTGAAGGCGGTTGTTAACGTTTTCAACCAAGCCGATAACAACGGTTGTTTTTGCCTTGAAATTGATAAAAATATTTTTTTTTATTCAATAAGTTTTTCTGTTTCGTAATGAATAAACCACAGAAAGCCCTATAGTGTAGATTAGTCCTTCTTTTTGAGCTACAAGTAGCTTATTTTCAAGAACCGCAATCACAATTTTGTCCTTTATACAAGCACTAGGAAAAACAAAGTAACTTTTTGCTGGCGATAATGATAGTTTTATTTTAACTCGATGTGGAATCTATGCTTGTTATTACGGAACTCTTCATTGACTTGCGAGGCCGATTCACATTGTGCCACTTTTTCCAACTTTTAGTTATATTTTATTAATTATTTTTTCGTTTAAGTGGAGCTCTCTTATTTTAGATTTATTACCTACATCTAAAACAATCAACCTAAGTAGATAAAGTGTGTAAATACGATTGTTAAATTGTAAAAATAATAATAGGATTTGATCACCTTAGGTAGGTATTTACTTTTATTTATTTAGAAAGTACATACATACATAAACACTCACGCCTGTCACCCAGAGGGGTAGGCAGAGACTACAGACTTCCATTTGGCACGATCCTGACACACCTTTCTCGCCTCCTTCACATCCATACACCTACGCATACATGCTCGTCGGTTAAGGGTACTCCTAATTTGGACCGTTTTCAATAAATCGCCAATTTGGTCGATAAATTTTCGCCTAGGACGTCCCTTTCCGACTCTGCCATTCACTTCTGCAACATAAGCAACATAAATTTTCTTTGTCACTCTTTCCTCATTCATTCTTTCCACATGACCAAACCACCGAAGCATTCCTTCCTTGATCCTGGTCACAACATCATCTTGCAAACCACACTCTACTCTTATTACACAATTTCTTACCCTGTCGTTCAGATTCAGCCCTAACATACTCCTTAAGGACCGCATTTCTACTGCGTTGATTCTACTTTCGTGCTTCTTCTGCCACACCCAACTTTCACTACCTTACGCTAAAGTAGGGACCAACATAGCATTGTGAATTGCCATACGTGCCTTTTTTGAGACATTTTGACTCTTCACAATAGAGTGCAGGGCCCCATTTACTCTATTTCCCGCATTCACTCGTCGTTCTATATCCTTATCATATCTCCCATCCCTGCTAAATACGCAGCCCAAATATACAAACTCATCTACTTGCTCGATCAACTCCCCTTCTATTCTTATTATTTCGCGGATAAGTCGCTCGCGTCCGTAGGCTATGACCACCTATTCCTAGGCCCACCCTACACGTGTCCCCCGGGTGGTGCTAAATGAGCGACAAGCCAATACCACAGACTCGCCTCCACGCCGTGGTAGCGGCGTAAATCATACTACCCAATATTTTCGCACCATGAGGAACTATATAAAAGAAATGGCCCCGAGTTCCCGGCGCCCCTTTAATGGGGCAGGGGTGCGAAGAATCTCCGGGAGGAAAACCGGCGACGAGGTTCGCCACCCGTCACGTTCTGTCTCCCGGAGAGGCGAAAAGTGGATTGCAAAGGCCCGTCTGGCTACGTTGAATGTATTTAGAAAGTATTAATATTAAAATAATTATTTTAATAATATAATTTTATCACACAACTAACGCCCTCATTAGCAATGTAATGGTCAAAGAATTTTCAAAATCGGTCAAGTATTTTTCGAGCTTAGCTAATAAACACATATTCACAGAAAGTAGCGCCCTCTATAATAAAATGCATCCTACATTAGATATCTATAAATATACATAACATTATAGCTGTGAAAGCATTTTACGAGTTTAGCTAAATAAATATATTCGTTGAAAGTAGCGTCCTCTATCATAAAATGCATCGTACGTTTCACAGTCATAATAGAATTGTAATGATGAAAGAATTTTTGAAATCGGTCAAGTAGTTTTTAAGCATCATTGCAAAAACCGATTCAGCTTAGCCACCCGCACGCACAGTAAAAACATAACCATCCTTTTCGTCTGTAGTCGGATAAACAACTGGTTGACTACGGTTGCGTATCGGCTGCTTTGGATAAATATCCGTTGTCAACAGTTGCTTTACACCTATATCATAACATCATAATAATTAACGAAAAGTTATATTAGCATTGTGATAATGACACCATAAATAATCGATTAAAAAAGGGAATCGATTTTAATGAGATTTGTGACTGGTAACATTTTTTATTTTATCAACAAAGTAATGAATTGTACGCATTTATGTACCTAATTTTATTTTTATAATTTCAGTACCTTTTTTTGTGCAAAAATATTCCCATCTTTTTAGGATAAATGAATACCGCGATTAATAACCATAAATAAAGATATATTTTTTTAACAAATGCATATTGTTGGGCGTTCCATGGCCGAAAATGGGCATCCCCCTTTTGTCTCTATATTATATGCTTGAAGTTACGACGTAAACAGAATAAGTTTTATTCAAAACTACAAAACTTATTAAAGAATACTTGATTACAAAACCCATTAAGTCATTAATGCTTTTACTTGTTTGGGAAAAGCCTCTGTCCTGTGTAGAAAACAAGCAAGAAGTCCAAGCGGGTCATTTAAAAAAAAATGTTATTTAGAATATAATGTTTTACAATTAAATATTAAAACATTTAGAAACAATAATAATCACCCCATTCCCAGGAGTTTATCAATCATATATTTTATTGTAATAACCTTTTTGAAACAATTTCGCTTAGTTAAAAATTTTCAGTTTTTCAAAGTTTAAATTCAGTCAAAAATTAAATATGTTTTTACAACCCTTGAGCTTTTATAACCAACTTTAATTTGAACTGTTGAAATAAAATGAAACATCGTACAAATTAGTACAGTAAGTCGATTTGCAGTTAAAAATGCATTAGAGAAATAGTGGGCAATGGGCTGTTTCAGTCTTCCTAATACTAACAATCATAAATAATAATGCATATGATGCAATGGCTGGAGATCTTCCTTGTGTACTATGATCCTAATACACTTCAATCAAATCTTCTTTTGGATTATTCATCACATTTTTTTAAAGACTTTTTCATCAAATATCAGTATACATTGATTGTCTGATGGTTTTATAATATTTAAAGAATCTGCCAGACCTTAAAAACTGATTGATTGATTCCAACAGCAAAGAGTACTCAGTTAAGCCTATAATAGAGCCTGAGTAGCCTGTAACAGGTGGGTGACATTTTATAAAGCCACAAGGGTATAATTTTCATGTATCCTGTAGTTTTTTCTTTTAATTTCTTATTTGATCTTGTAATAACAGCGCAAATGTTGACATTATTTTCTTAGATAATTTACTTACGAGGGCGGCACTGAAAATTTCGGAAATCAAGGAAGTGACATAACATTATTATTTAAAAATGTATTTATTGCTTTTCGAAGTATTCGCGAAATTTGACACATTTTTCCATACGATGAAACCAATCATTGTAGCAACCATTCCATTCGGAAGTTGGGGTCTCCAAAATGGCCGTTTTGTAAGCGTCCACAGCTTCTTCAGGTGATGAAAATCTCTGTCCACGTAATTTATTCTTTATTTTAGGGAAAGTATAGAAATCATTAGGGCTTAGGTCGGGGCTGTACGGCGGATGGTCTAATAATTCTATGTTTTCTTTCTCTAAAAACTCACATTGTCGTGATGAAGGATGATGTGGCGGTTGCAGTTCTCTTTACGGAGTTCAGAAACCACCTGTGGAAAACTAATGCTAGCATACCATTCTGTATTAACCGTTCTTTGCCCCTCAAGAGGAATAGTCGTAACATGGCCGGATTTGGAGACAAACGTGGCCACAATTTTTTTTTTGCAACACTAAGTGAATGAACCATTTTTGTTTGCTTTAACTCATTTTCGAACACCCAAACTCGTGACCGGTTTTTTGTTTCGGGTTCGTACGCATATATCCAGGATTCGTCACCTGATACGATGTTGTATACAGCATTTGAGGATCCTGCGTGGAATCTTTCGAGAGTTCTGACGCACCAAGTAACGCGAGCCGCTTTTTGCTCTTCACAGAGAGAAAGCGGTATCCATCGGGAAAACAACTTTTTACACCTAATTGTTCATGCAAGATTATTTGTATTTGACTCATGCCAATCTCTAAAGTTGCCTAAATTTCGCGGTATGTCACATGTCGATCTTCCTCAATCAGCTTACGCACAGCATCAACGTTTTCTTGGGTGACTGTAGTTTTTGGACGACCTTGACTGGGATCATCACTGAGCTTGACACGTCCACATTGAAATTCAGCAAACCAGCGATAAATTGTGGTTTTGGGTGGGGCTTCATCACCAAATGCAGAAATCATCCGGTCAACACACTGTTTTTGTGTTAAACCACTTCGAAAGTCATAATAAATCATCGCTCTTGAATTTTCTCGAGTCAATTCCATTTTCTCAACGACTAAACAAGTTTGACAAAACCTTGTGACACGACCGAGAATCTTTTTTTAAATAAATAAATGGTATTCGATTTTTAAAACCAAGGAGTTTTCAATTAAAAAGATTTTAATATGACAAGAACAGTGGAAATATTCCATTCCCGATACTTTTAGTGCAGCCTAGTACTTTATTTTCATTAGTTAGGTAAAACATTTAATACAATTTTGGCTTCTAAGGTTTCAATGTGATTATGTAATTGGTAGAATTTTCTTATGTATCACTTTCTATAATTTTCTTTAATAGTCATGCAGCACAGTTCTTAGTTTCTATCTCGTATTCCACTGCGAATCACTGTCAAACACATTGCACGCGCGTCCAGAACCTCGATTTCTTTCTTTTTTGTTGTAAATATACAGCTACCTGTGCTTAAAACAAATAAAAACTCTTCATCACTTGAATCCATTATTGTGGAAAATTCGGTCTCGGTTGTGTCTACAAATACAAAATTAACGTCAAACTTATCTTTCAACATGACAATATTTCTACAAATTTGTTTTCTAACATTTTATTTTTGCAGTTATATATATATATATATATATATATATATATATATATATATATATATATATATATATATATATATATATATATATTATGGTTATAAAAGCGCAAGTGTTGTAAAAACATATTTAATTTTTGACTGAATTTAAACTTTGAAAAACTGAAAATTTTTAACTAAGCGAAGTTGTTTCAAAAAGGTTATTACAATAAAATATATGATTGATAAACCCCTGGAAATGGGGTGATTATTGTTGTTTCTAAATGTTTTAATATTTAATTGTAAAACATTATATTCTAAATAACATTTTTTTTAAATGACCCGCTTGGACTTCTTGCTTGTTTTCTACACAGGACAGAGGCTTTTCCCAAACAAATAAAAGCATTAATGACTTAATGGGTTTTGTAATCAAGTATTCTTTAATAAGTTTTGTAGTTTTGAATAAAACTTATTCTGTTTACGTCGTAACTTCAAGCATATAATATCGAGACAAAAGGGATGCCCATTTTCGGCCATGGAACGCCCAACAATATGCATTTGTTAAAAAAATATATCTTTATTTATGTTATAAATATTCCATTCCCGATACTTTTAGTGCAGCCTAGTACTTTATTTTCATTAGTTAGGTAAAACATTTAATACAATTTTGGCTTCTAAGGTTTCAATGTGATTATGTAATTGGTAGAATTTTCTTATGTATCACTTTCTATAATTTTCTTTATTAGTCATGCAGCACAGTTCTTAGTCTCTACCTCGTATTCCACTGCGAATCACTGTCAAACACATTGCACGCGCGTCCAGAACCTCGATTTCTTTCTTTTTTGTTGTAAATGTACAGCTACCTGTGCTTAAAACAAATAAAAACTCTTCATCACTTGAATCCATTATTGTTGAAAATTCGGTCTCGGTTGTGTCTACAAATACAAAATTAACGTCAAACTTATCTTTCAACATGACAATATTTCTACAAATTTGTTTTCTAACATTTTATTTTTGCAGTTATATATATATATATATATATATATATATATATATATATATATATATATATATATATATATATATATATATATATATATATATATATATATATATATATATATATATATATATATATATATATAGGGCCCGGATTAATATGTAAATCCATATTTTTAATTGAAATGGTTTTTGTTCTTGAATATGTTTTCTACATAAATTATGATATTTTGATCAAGAAAATGCAATTTCTATTTTCCATATTTTTCCATATTTCAAGTATAAATCCATATTCCACAAGAAATTAAATAAATTTATCCATATCTTCATTATTTTATGTTAGGTTGATGAGAAGGTCTGTGAAATGACTAAAAATTAGTTTTAGATGACGAAAATGCCAGCAAATCCTTTTTATTGGCGTGTGAAGAACTTCTTTAATGCAACCACCAAACGTCAGTAAAGCTTTTTAATGATGCAATGAGAGTTTTGTGGCCTTATGGAGTTAAACATGACCAAGTTGTCTTGCTACTTAGTGATGCTGCTCCTTGTATGGTAAAAGCTGTAGATTCCCTACAAGTTTTGTATCCAAAAATTATTCATATGAAGTGCTTGGCTCATGGTATGAATAGATTTGCTGAATGAATAAGGTCTCAGTTTAAAAAGGCTGACAGTTTAGTATGAAACGTAAAGAAAAAGTTTTTGAAAGCAGCAAGCAGGATCTTAAAATTTAAAGAGTTGGTATCCCGACATTTCTTTACCGCTAGAGCCAGTGCTGAACCGCTGGGGAACTTAGCTGAGAGCAAATGAATACTATGCCCAGTATTACACTGAAATCAAAATGATTATCTTTGAATTGGAGAATAAAGCTGCTGATATTTCAATCTCAAAAGAACTTCTCCAAGATTACCCTACGTAACTATTTGCTTTATGTACATAAACACTAATTATTGCTTTTTATCATACCATATAAAGGCACTCGAAAATTCTTCCACTTCTCTAAATGATAATTTGATGACTATCGAAAATATTTTTAGAATCAGAAGGTCCCGTTGCTGAAGTAGCGAGGCAAAAATTACTCTATGTACTGAAAAAAAAACAAAGGATTTCCACACAGCATGCTGTTGATTTTCTTTAGGAAAGGATCCTAAAGAAAATCAACAGCATGCTGTGTGGAACATTAGAAGGCACCATAGATGTGCCCTACTCACTTGCAGAATTATGCAAATTTAAATAAGCTCCAATCACATCCTATGATGAAAAATCATTCAGCTAGAATAAAGCATTATTTCGTCCAAACAGAAAATTTAAGGAAACACGTAATTATATACTGTAATTTAAATAATAATGAACCTAAGCTAAGTAAAATCGTATTTTTTTTTGTTTTTTCTTAATAGGAAATCGTTTTAATGTACAATGTCGTTATCTTTTATTACACATATTTTTTCCATATTTTAGGATTTTAAGTCCATATTAAATGTACATATTTTGATATTATATATACATATTAATCCGGGCCCTATATATATATATATATATATATATATATATATATATATATATATATATATATATATATATATATATATATATATATATATATATATATATATATATATATTATGGTTATAAAAGCGCAAGTGTTGTAAAAACATATTTAATTTTTGACTGAATTTAAACTTTGAAAAATAAGGTAGGGTTTTCTTTAGTTACCTTTAAGACTTATTTCGTTCCAATTAACATTCTTTCGTTTTCATTTGCTGAGGACGTGTGCTCCAGAGTTGGCACCGGTTTTAACGCGTCTTTTCCGGTACTCCTACTCCCTAGGCGTAGTCCCAAAATCATGGAAGACGGCTTTCGTCCACCCGATTCCTAAAAAAGGCGACCGATCAGACCCGTCAAACTACCGGCCTATCGCCATCACCTCCTTGTTCTCCAAAACAATGGAGTCCATTGTAACCTGCCAGCTCATGAGGTACCTTGAGGATCACCAGCTGATTAGTGACCGCCAATACGGCATTCACCGTGGTCGGTCAGCTGGTGATCTTCTGGTCTACCTAACTCACAGATGGGCGGAGGCAGTAGAGTCCAAGGGCGAGGCATTGGCCGTTGGTTTGGACATTGCGAAGGCCTTCGATCGGGTTTGGCACAAGCGCTTCTTTCGAAGCTCCCTTCCTATGGGCTTCCGGAGAAATTGTGCGACTGGATCACTAGCTTACTTGCAGATCGGAGCATCAAGGTCGTTGTTGACGATGCAAGCTCCGATTGCAAGTCTATTAATGCTGGTGTTCCACAAGGCTGCGTGCTATCGCCAACGCTGTTTCTTCTACATATCAATGATATGTTGCAAACCCGTAACATTATTATTTATTTATTAGCTATGCGGATAACAGCACTGGTGATGCTCTTAACACCGGCCGTGCCAATATTTCTCTGGAAAATGTCTCCGAGTGCCGGGACAAACTTGTGTCTGAAGTCGAGTCTTTGCTGAACAGAGTCTCGGATTGAGGGCGACTAAATCTAGTCCTGTTTAACCCCCAGAAGACACAAGTTTGCGCGTTAACCGCTAAAAAGAACCCCGTTGTCGTATCTCCTCAGTTTCAAGGCACTCCCCTTGTTGCATCAGCCAGTATCGGAATCCTCGGCGTTGACATATCGAGTGACGCAGTTTCGTGGTCACTTGGAAGAGAAGGCCAAATTGGCCTCAAAAAGCTTGGCGTGCTCAGCAGAGCGGGACAGTATTTCATGCCGGCACACCGCCTGCAACTTCACAAGGCGCAGGTTCGGCTGCACATAAAATACTGTTCCCATCTCTGGATTGAAATCTTTATTGCTATTGTTGCAGTTCTCTATTAAATTATATCATATTATCTTGCATGGTATTTTCTACAATCAATCCTAAAATCTTTCGAGCTCTCGAAGACATTCTATAACCTAAACAAAATTTTAGAAGCCGATATTACATTCGTCATTTAGTAAAATAGTGAAATAAGTACAAACAGAGCGTAAGTCGTATCTAATAAATTTAATAGTAAATAGTAATAAATATAAAAATTACTACGTTTCTGGTAATTTATAGTACAAAACTGAAATAAAACTTAATTACTCAAGTTTTGTTTCTACATTTTAATATTAAACTGCATTAATTCGAAATGATGTCGTATTTGATACGATATAATTTATACAAAACCGAATTAAATCATATTGTTCACGCTAAAAATACATTTACTTTTCTAATAAAATGAAATAATTCTAAATATATGCAGTTTTTGAATAAAATAAAGCAAATAAAATAACAACCTGATACTAAAACAGCGAATTATTCTGGTTTATTTCATTTACATTAAAATATTTTAAGGTAAGGACTGGAACAACGCCGGCGCATAACTGAACTTGCTCACTTTACTGGTATCGACTTGTTCGCGCGCGTTAATCAAAAAGAGAACGACGATCATCTAACTCTGTCATTTTTACGTTATCGAGTCGGCTGTTGGACTGTACCTATTCTCCTGACGAAGTTAATGCGGTTTATGATGAAAACTCGAAAAACGTAAATTTTGAGTTAATTCAGTTTATGAATAAAGGTGCGATTTATCCTTATTTGTGAATCAAAATGCTGATGCGTTGTCACCCGTGAGGACTAAGATGGAATGCCTCTTTTCCAGTAAAAAGGGTCTCCGGTTCTCTACACTCACCATACGAAACACAGCAGTGTTAAGCTGCTATTTTACGCTGGTATTTTGTGAGAGCGTGGTCCTTCCCCGGTCGAGCCAACCCATTCGTGCTACAACTATACTACTAATATAACTGCAGCATGGCTCAACCACATATAATAATATACCTAGTATTATGTCGATTCCTACTTTAAAATGGGTTAAATTAAACTTTTGAGCACTGAAGGTTTTGAGACCAAAGGTTCTGAAAACATTTTAATGAGTGTAAGCTAAAATGCACAACTCCTATAAAGTCTTCGAGTTGAGCACTTCACCTATTTTTCTCTCTCTAAAATTATAAACCTTGTAAAAATAATATCCCATCATTGTAATGAAATATTTTTTATAGATGTTAGTATCCTAATTGGGGGAAGTAACTTAAGTGTGATCTATGATCCTCCACACTTAATAAAAGGCCTACGCAACAACATGTTGAATAAGAATTTAATTTTTGAGGGAAAATTAACAAAATGGGAAGACATTGTAGATGTTTACAACTATGACTGTAAATTAGGAAATATAAGAATGCTCCCAAAATTGTCAGATGAGCATGTTATACCAGAAAAAATAAAGAAGATGAAAGTTAAGAACTGCACTCAAGTCTTCAGTGAACGCGTAGCTGCTACAATGCAGTATACAGCAACTTTTTGTAAGTTAACTACTGCCTATTTTTTCAATAAGGATAACTATTCATATTTTAACTATGGTAGTCTATTAAAGTGTTTTTGGCGAGTTCATCACACACAGTCCACTTGATGGTAAGTGGTTTCTATGGCCCATAGACATCTACATTTATCCTCGATTACGAATCAAAATGCAGATGCGTTGTCACCCGTGAGGACTAAGATGGAATGGCTTGTTTCCAGTAAGAAGGGTCTCCGGTTCTCTACACTCACCATACGAAACACAGCAGCATTAAGCTGCTATTTTACGCTGGTATTCTGTGTCCTTCCCCAGTCGAGCCGACCCATTCGTGTTACAACTATACCAGAAATATAGCTGCAGCATGGCTCTACCACGTATAAAAGGTAAAAAGGTGGTTTTCTAGTTTTCTATATGCTAGAGTTGCATCAAGAATTTCATCCTTTAAACAAATCAAATACTTTATTTGCTATTGGTGTAAAGGTTTTAGGATAGTTATATTATGTACTTACAACTAAATGGACTTTATCAGGCATTCTAAACTTAAGGGAATTGTATTAGACAAGATATAATAAGTAGAAAACAAATTCTTTGTACAACTATTTAAATATAATATAGTTAAATAAAAAAAAAATTAAAATGTCACAGAGTAAAGTTCTACTTAACTTAATAAAATAATGTCAATGGGATTCTCAAATATTACTAGATTAAAATATATTAATAAACATAACTAAATTTAAATTAATATTTTCTATCATTCCATAAAACAAATGTCATAATGTAAAATTTTAATTTAATACAATCATAATGTCAACAAACTTAATATTCACCCACAGAATAGAAACATTTTTGAAGGAGAAAGGTTTCAGTTTTTTATTAAATAGTTTTGCTTTTCTGTGTGTTTATTTGTACCAAGAAATTACATATTATGGATCTTAAAGTTGTCTTTTGATGAAATGTACTCTGCTACGATAAATTAATAAATGATCTTAATTGATGTCCATTTGCTGGATGATTATTTAATCTATGAATATGTTTTTAATTATTGACAAACAATGCACAGCTCATCTGATAGTAAGTGGATAGATAAGTTGTAATTCATAAAGATAATAAGTGTCCAGCAGGCCTTATTATATTAGTAGGTATTTACAAATTATTTTATTATTTTTATGCTTGATGCTGATATATTTTTTGTAGACAATCCTTGAAATTGTGAGTTTCTTACACTTTGGTCAATGTATAACATTATGGGCTACCATGTAAAAAGCGATTAATGGAATATTGGGTTTGTGATTGTGTATGCGTAAGGCTAACTTTATGTCCTTTTTTAATTTCCTATGTCACATCCACAACTAAGACAAATCTGATGATACCCAAATGTTAAAATCCATCAAGCTGTTTGGGCTACAGTATGATCCCATCAATGTCCATCATATTGTTTATCATATAACTTTTGATAGTTTAGTTTTTACTTCTTCTCTGTGAGATTTGCAGTCTATGAATGTGTGTTTGTGGCAATTTAAATAACTCAACTGTCTCTAAAGATGAACTTTGGGGTTTAATGTTCATTTGGAGTTGGAAAGATTTATATAAAATGTAAATTGATTTTTCTTGTTTAGTTATTATTAATTTCATAAAAAATTATTTTGTAATAAACATGAGTAAAGAATGCCTATTACATGTAAGTAAAAATACATCATGTAAAAGTAATTCTAATTTCATGTTTTTTGTTCCAGCTCAGCGACATGACGGAACACAAATCGGTGAAACAACAAAAAATACAGCTGCAGCAGTTGCTTTCTTTGACCAATTGTTCGACAGTTGCAATGGTTCGAGGTCTGGTAGGGCTCCAGGAAAAATACGAGGTCCAGTCAAGCTGAATAGTGCCCACAAAGCATTTTGGATTGAAGCCATTAAGAAGTTTAAAAAAATGCATTTCATTCCAAAAAATTCTTTAGAAAAAGCTACAATAAAAAATGTACCAACATTAAACAATTGGGTTACAACACTAGAAAGCCTAATAAGAGTAAGTGAAATAATGCAATCGGAGGGGGTCAGTTTCTTTTACACGAGAAACCTAAATCAAGACCCCCTTGAAAATTTCTTTGGCAAAATAAGAGCATATAATTATAGATATACCAACCCCGATACATTTTCGTTCCGAAACTCTTTTAAGTCATTATTAATGACGGACATGCTGGCCATCCACACAAAAAATTTTAATTGTGAAGATGATATGGGGGAGACCATATTAAACATAACAACGTTATTGAATGAGGAATTTGCTTCAGATGAACAACCAGTTCCCGATAGTAATGATAATAGAAACCTTAGTTGTTCATCTGAAGTAAATTTATCAGGAAATATGGTCTCCTCCATATTTGAAGAAAAAATAAATGTAAATGCGAGGAGTTACACTTCTGGATATATTATAAGAAAACTGTGTCAAAATAAATGTAAAAATTGCAAAAAAACATTTTTAAATAATGAGGATCAGCAGCTTAGTGTCCATGATTTAATTAGACACAGAGAACGAAAGCACCTTAAAGGGAAAAATCTTATGTACCCTAGTACAAGATTTATTGTAGCATTTTCAAAATTAGTTGATTTAAGTAATGTGGTATTAAATAATACTTGCCACAAAGGAAATATTATTAAAAATATATCCGAAAAATTTATTACTCAAAATAATTTGGAATGGATAGGCTGCCAAGAGCACCATGACAAAATCAAAAAAAAAATTTTTACTTCTTGGGGCTAAAATCCAAGTATTTCACTGGTGCCGAACAATAAACAGAATATTGAATGGATCGCATTGTGTAATTAATTTTAACGATGCACCATATATTCAAAAAATAGCACATATAAAATGGTTAAAACAAAGAAAATATAAAAAATGAAACTTGCAAATATGTTTTTTTTTTTAATTCCTTTCCCTTATTAATATAACTAATAAAGAATAATGAAAATAAAAGAAATCGATAAACTCAATTCACATCCCTATCGCTGCAAAATCTATCGATATCATGGATAATCTATACACCCCAACACTAACAAGGTAGCCATCTAGCGGGAAAAAGCTTGCCCTCCAAACTCGCTACGGCGACGTACTGTCCTATCTGTCTTGTACATACAACTTTATAATTTGTGATGCGAATATGATCTCGGTGGACGTTGTTTTCATGTTTCCATGACGACATAACGTAGTATTGGAAACGTAAACAATTTACGTTTCCATGACTATGTATTTTGATGAATATAAATTAATTTAAGTATATAATTAATACAAGTAAATGTATCATGCTTGCTTTCTGTAGTACAAAAATGCGTTCATTTACCCACATTTACTAATCTATATATTTTATAAGTGTTTGTAAGGAGTAAACTTCAGTCGTGCGCCGGAGCTGACAAACTCACTTTTTATATTTTGTTTTTCAGAAAAATTCTTTTTTTAATGTTATTTATAAGAATTATGCACACAATATTCTTAAAAAATATTTTAATTAGTCTCGTAACTATTAAGATTATATGAGAGGTAAATGAAAATATTCTACTTTAAATTCTCCATTCCGTCGTTATGTGCATCAACCTATTATAGAAACAATAGTAAAAAAAAACCGGCCAAGAGCGTGTCGGGCCACGCTCAGTGTAGAGTTCCGTAGTTTCCCGTCCGTTACAAAGTGTTCCCACTTATGAGTTTAAAGGTAGGTCCATTATGTTTTATTATGTTCGCGCTCCAGCAGCGCTCCGCGCTCCTGCAACTGCTCCCGGTAGTGGGTACTGTTGTTTCCATCTAAGTTCAAAATGATTTTCCTAGAAAGTCCTTATAAAGTTGTACTTTTCAGATTTTTTCATATTTTCTAAACTTATGGTTCAAAAGTAGAGATGAAACGGATAGCTGTTTGGCTGGATACCGGATACCGGATATTCGGCCGGTCTAATCGCCGGGTGGCCCGATATACGGCCGCCGGATATTCTGCCGAACATTGCCGTTTTGGTGCATCGCAAGAAGCGAAAAGAAATGTCAGTGCAAACTGTTCGCGGTCGTGACACTTATATTTGATGGGCAGGTTTGCCTTATAGTTGCTAAACAATACCCAAATTTACTAAATTTTGCCAAAATCTATCTTTCAGTACCCTGCAGCAGTGTGTACAGCGAAAGACTTTTTTCTGAAGCTGGCCTTGTTTATAAAGACAGGCGAAACCGCTTGTTACCTTTCAATGGAGAGAAATTAGTATTTATTCACCATAATTTGCCCTTGGCTACGTTGTTCAATTATTTTATTCTGTGCCTTAGCGTGGTACGAGTACTAATTTTGTAAGTTTTAAAATTAAAATTTTGTGATTGCTGATTATATTTGTTAAGTGACATAAATGAAGTATTTAACTAAATGTGATATTTTGTGTGTTTTTTTTTAAATCCGGTATCCGGCCGTATAGCTGTTTCTTATCCGGTCATCCGGCCGGATAGTAATTTTAGGCCGTATAGGCCGAATACCGGATAGTTACCGAATATCCATTTCATCTCCATTCAAAAGTTAGAGGGGGGGACACATTGTTTTTTACTTTTGGAGCGATTATTTCCGAAATTATTGACATTATCAAAAAATGATTTCAGTAAACCCCTATTCATTTTTAAATACCTTTCCAACAATATATCACACGTTAGGGTTGAAATTAAAAAAAATCACTTCCCACTTAACATATAGGGGGCCACCCTAATAAAACATTTTTTTTCCAATTTTTATTTTACCACTTTGTCGGCGTGATTGCTACACATATTGGTACCTTTCAGCTTTCGGAAACGGCTAACGGTCACAGAGATTATGCGAGGACGGACAGACGGACAGACAGACATGGCGAAACTATAAAGGTTCCTAGTTGACTACGGAACCCTAACCATAGCAGCTTAAAATCAAGACATACAAAATCAATAGGTGAGTACTCCCATTCTAGAGTTTTTCAAATAAATCACAGATAAAAAATTTGGAAAACAAATTTTACAAAATATGAAATAATTCTGTAAACGCGCCATCTACACGTACTTTGAAGTACTACATCGAGTACAAAAGTAGTAGGTATAGCGGAAAGGACTATTTGAAGTAAATTTTCTTAATTTATTTCTCACATAATCTTAATTCTCGTAATTTAGTTACGAGAATAATTATAATAATGTAAAGTATGAAGGGAAGACTACAATTCATTATTGCACACGTTTCAGCAGTACGCACGTAAAATATGGTACTTGAAACAAAAGCGTATCCTATTCCAACAATACTTAACTTTATGCGTACTTGAATACTTTATGGACTAGGTGGAACAGGTATTTGGATCGAGTATTTATGGGTACGGAATTGGACTAGGTGCACCTAGTAGGCGTGTGTAACTCTTTACGGAACTGACTCACTGATTCGAATCACTGAAGTGATTCAAAAGATTGGTTCAGTAACAACGTTTCAAATGTATCATTTGGATCTGGATCTGGAACATTACTTTGCTCTGTGCGCGTTTAGCGCGACGCTTCTCGCTCGCAAGGCGACTGAGCCACGACCCACGAGCGAGAGAGTGGTGAGTGAGCGCGCGAAATAATTACAATCTATACAAGTCAGAAAGAGATAACAAATGAGAAGTGTATCACTGAACTCGTACGGATTTTCGCTATAGTTATTCATGCACGTAAAAATGACCACTAAGGCGCTTACGTATCAAATACTATACGGTCGTCTTTTGCATGTAATGTTTACATTAAAAAGTTGTCATTTTACGTTGATCCGGCACTTGTTAAATTGTTTATGTTCGTTTGCGCCTGTTTACGAAAACATATTGATTTCAGTTTAGGATTTCTCTGCGTAGTGATTATTGTGACTTACTTTCTTCCTTTTCATACGCCAGCTGGCCATAAATTAAGGACTAGCCGCCTGGTCCTAAGCCAGGATAAAATATAAAGGAGGATCGATTTTATATACAACCTTATTACGGTACACAATGAATAACAATAACTATATATTAACATAATCTAAGCACTTATAGGATTCAGCATTGTTGCCACATAACATATCACTGAATCAGTCAGTAATAAACGCCCGCTACGCAACTTAATGTATTCGTAACATTCTGTATTTTATATCTTTTGAGTCAATGACCCAAATGAGTCAAATGAAACATATCAGTGTTACAGAACATTTCAATGATCGAGATGCAATTGTTCCAATCGCAAAAATGATACACTTTGCCCACCTCCAGCACCTAGCCTAGTACGAGATTTACCTACTGTCTCTACCTAGTACTAGAGATGAGTCGTACTAGGTAAATTTCGTACTAGGTGCACCTAGTCCAATTCCGTATAAATACTCGATCCAAATACCTGTTCCACCTAGTCCATAAAGTATCAAGTACGCATAAAGTTTAGTATTGTTGGAATAGGAATAGGATACGCTATAGTTTCAAGTACCATATTTTACGTGCGTACTGCTGAAACGTGTGCAATAATGAATTCATACATCTTCCCTTCATACTTTACAAAATTATTATAATTATTCTCGTAACTAAATTACGAGAATTAAGGTTATATGAGAAATAAATTAAGATAATTTACTTCAAATTACTTCAAATGCTACTTAGTAGTACTTCATATTTTGTAAAATTTGTTTTAAAAGATATTTATCTTTGATTTATTTGAAAAACTCTAGAATGGGAGTACTCACCTATTGATTTTGTATGTCTTGATTTTAAGCTGCTATGTTTTTTTTTACTATTGCTATAATTCTATAATTGGTTGATGCAGCTCATACTAATGACGGAAGGGAGAATTTAAAGTGGATTATTTTCATTTATCTCTCATATAATCTTAGTAGTAACGAGCCTAATTATAATATTTTTTTAGAATATTGTTTGCATAATTCTTATAAATAACATTAAAAAAAGAATTGTTCTGAAAAATAAAAAGTGAGTTTGTCAGTTCCGGCGCACGACTGAAGTTTACTCCTTACGAACGATTGTAAAAAATATAGATTAGTAAATGTGGGTAAATGAACGCATTTTTATACTACTGAAAGCATGCATGACACATTTACTTATATTAATTATTTAATGTATATTCATCAAAATATATTACATAACCATCGAAACGTAAATTGTTTACGCTTTCAATACTATGTTATGTAGTCATGGAAACATGAAAACAGCGTCCACCGAGATCACATTCGCATGAGTCCGTACCGTATTTGACAATAGACACTCGCCTGCCTTGTACTCTTGTATAAGTATTTGGTACAACTAGTCCGAGTCCCGACTAGTCTCGTACTAGTATTTGGTTGCGAGTCCCGACTAGTCTCGAGTCTCGAGTATTGACAGACAAAGATAGAAAGACTACGGAATAGTCTAGTTAAGAAGGACGGAATATATTGTTACACAACAAACACGAGTGCGCGTCACGTTACCTTTATGTCCATTAACATTTGGTTAAAATCCAAATGACTGACAAACTAATGATTTAGGCAAAGACGACCTGAGTTGAGCGCCTAGTAACTACAGTCTACGGCAACAAAATACGAGTACGACGCGTAGGCACAGTGAGACTAGATGGATCGAGTATTTTAAAAGTTGGAACTTGGAATTAGTAATGGGCGTTGAATCAACGAACGGTTTAAATAGACGGTCTACGTTCAATCGACGTTTCGACGGTCTACAGTTCATTCGTTAACTAGTCGAATTCATAGACGGCTAAACTGAGAGTCCACAGCGTTCTTATCTACTAACAATGCGACGACGACGCCGTAAACATACCCGGTTAATGTAAGTGCATGCGTTCGTTGAATTAGTATCATTGTACAAACCGATTTAAACCTTAAGTATATGACATAGGAGTTAATATTTCTTTTTAATAGAATTGAGTGAAAAGGCAAGAGCATTCTGATATTGCGCGAAAGAGTATGTCGACGGTCTGGCGGACTATTGTTTACCTAAACTAGATAATATTACCGTGCCTAAACGTTGCCGTTGTTTAGAAATTTGAAATTAGTGTGTCGACTCGCGTCGCAAGGTCAAAGCTAAAGAAATTCTTCCAAGAAAGGACCAGAGGGGACATTTGGCGTGCCCCCTTGAATGGTGGAGAAAACACCAATACGTACGTCTACCCAAATTAAAAAAAAATTGTAATCCATTGTAACATTGTAGCAACATCTGTTCCTTGCGAACGGATGTTTTCTAAAGCAGGTCTTATAATTAATGAAAGGCGAACGAGACTAACGACAAGCAAAGTTGAGCAAATTATGTCCTAAACGTAAATACACCTGAGGAGAGATTTTAGGGTTTTTAAGGGTTTTTTAATTCATTTATAAAATAATTTACATGATTCTTCTGTACATACATTAATAAAAACGAAAACAAAGAAAAAAGCAAATAAAAATATTTATTAAACACCTATCCATAAAAATATGTAAATAAAAAATGTAAATAATTAAATATGTACATAAAATCAGTCGATCTTCTAAATACGCCTGAAATACGATAGTAGTAAAATCTTTTAAAAACGTATTGACTAGTTCTAAGCCTAGAAAAGTACGAAGGGAAGTTTAAATCGATTGATTGTAAAATTCGATAGTAGGTATTTATACACCAGTGAGAGTGCTTTGTGCTCAAATCAAATTTCTTTGAATTTAAACTTTACCGTTCATTCAACTGTCGAATAGTGGGCAAAACTAGTTAAGACACCGTCGTTGCGTTGCGCCCGTAGACACCGCGCTTTAGTCGATTGAACGTCTGCCGTTATCGCGTTAACTAGTCGACGAATTCAACTAGTTGATCACCCAGTCGATGGACGGCAATAGACGGTCTAGTTTCGTTGACGAAAATTACGTCGACGACCCACCTCTAGTTGGAATAGGTGCAACCTAGTCTCGTTAAATACTTAGTCCCTGGATCTGTTCTAGTATATACGCTTCGTCTCTACCTAGTACGACTCATCTCTACTGGTGCCTAATAAAATAGAAAGGAATTGTTTGATTATGTTTCATGCGTATCTTCACCAGAGAGACACATGACCTTGAACCATGACCTTCTTGCTTAAGTTAAGTTAAGTGATTGGTTAACATTTCTTATATGTGGGCCGATCCCGGCGGCACTGCAATGCCAGGCCGTGACGGGAGTGGAGCGAGCCCCGAACATCCCGTCGGTTTTCATAAATCAGTTTAATATACTGGTCCCGCAGTGCGGGAACTTTCAGATATTAAGCTGAAAAGAACAGATACTACACTTTGATCTTAGCCAAAAGGCCGAGGAGCGATAGTAAACATGATGCGTCGAGGTCTCTTATACACTCCGAAATAATCCCAACATCGTGTTTTAGCAATATAAGAACTAATATACAGCGCCATCTATCGCACCTTCAACGCGACACAACTTTCATTATACTTGCACAAATTCTACGTACACGAACAATAACCACACTTATAAGTAAGTGCATATTATTCTTATTTTATTTTAATCTTGATCCCATTTGAAGTTAAAGCGTCACTTTCATTTTAAACATAATATTGCGGATGCTACATTGTTACATTATTTTTTTAGCCTATTATTACCACCCATATCATTATTTTTTATACTCAGATTAAGTATTGGGTATTCTTTTTTAATGCAAGGAATTGAATAAACAATCAATAAGTTTTTTTATGTTTTTCATCAGACCAAAAAGGAAAGATTGACGGAGCGCTGTTTACATTTCAAGATCAAGTGACGCAAAAACTGTGCACAACTTTTTGACACGCACTCGCTCGCCGTAGAAGTTTATTGCTGGACGCACCACACATATTATACACCTAAAACCATATAAACTAATAACACAATGCTATTATAATCATTAAAATTGAGCGATCTATAACATACGAATAAATTGTCAGTACGGTATGCGCGCCACCTAGAGTAAGTTAATTGTACTATGCGCAAGTGGAAGCAACAAGTTGACAAAGTTTAACCTCAATCTGATGAATGGTGTGGCAGCGCATAAAATACCTATACTATTAATTTTATATAATATTATATATACATTTTCCTACATTTATGTATTATGTACCTAAAGCATTTTAAACGAAATAATTGATGTTCCAGAAAGTAAACGACGGAACTATCTTTTTTTAAACGTTTACCAGCATATGCCCGAAGGAAACTTTTGGCATGTTTATTTAATCTGAAACACAGAATACTTTTGTATAAACAGAAAATCTGAAACTGCAAATTCCGATGCGTGATGTATCCTTATTAAGAAACAGCAAACAGTGTTGAATTTTGCTACTTTTGCCGAAATACAGTTGCTCACCGATCCGCTTATTACTCCTTACTGGAATACAATGTTTCGTCTTGCATTATAATAGTGTCACAATATTTGTGATTTTTGTGGGTATAGCATTTATGTTCGTAATTCAAATTGTTTGATTTTTATAACATTAATTTAAAAAATCTTAGCAAATTTCACTACAGTAGATAACTGCAAAGTTTCATGGTCTCGGTACTGAATGATTTTTAGCTACGGACGAAGTTTTATTTTTTATAAATATTAGCACGTTTAATTTTAAACATCTACAAAATAATGGAGAAGTTTACATAGATTTGAAACGGGGCTTTATAAACAATTTTTTTTGCGAAAATTTGGCCAAAAATTGTATAAGCCTATGCCTCAGACAGTACAGGAATGGAAAATCTATGTCATTTGAAAGTACAGATCTTCTATATAAAGGTTTAGAAAAGTGCATATAGCTACGCAGTAGCGGAAGTTATGAAGGTTTAAAAAAAGTTATTCACAAAGTTATAATTTCATGTGTGTTATATTATTTATTGTTTATATATGTTAATGTATGTGTATGCCCAGATGTTTAGGAAACCTAGTAGTTTAGCTAAAAAAACAGGGACAGTAGTTTTTTTTAGTCTTTGAAAATATTTATATTTTTTGTAAAAGTTAGTCTCCTTCAGCCCCGATTGAAAAACTGGATGATTTGGTCCAAAAATTTATGCCACATTGTGGCAATATATTAGCACAATATAAAGAGCTGAAACAGTTGAAAAATGACTTGGAGAACAATGTATTTGTTAGGCTCTTGTCTGATATCGTCAGGCAAGGAATGCCAGAGAAAGCAGCCTTAACAATGAAGGAGTTACCATAGAACCCGGTGAGATGAGTAGGAATATAAATCTTGTTATTAGAGGAAGATCGAAGAACCCTATCATGATAAGAAGAGAGATATTGAAATCGTTCTATGAGGTAAGAAGGTGAATATGGATCATTTGGAAATGAAAACATAACAAATGATACTCTGTAGTTGCGCCTTTGCCTTACGGTAAGCCACTTAAGCTGAGATCTGTAATGAGAAATATGGTCATACTTACGCAGACCAAAAATAAATCTAATACAGTTGTTAAGCAGGCGCTCCAGCTTGTTAAGAAGTTCTTGGGACAGGTCGGGGTAGCACACATCTGCATAATCGAAGTGAGGTAAAATAATAGTTTGGACAAGCATGAGCTTAGACATAATAGGAAGGAAGTATTTGTGAAGATAAAGGAAACGTAAGGTGGCAATGACTTTCCGACTTAAATCGATAACCTGCACTTTCCAGTTCAGAGAGCTATCAATATAGAGGCTAAGGTTTTTAACAGACTCACTAAATGGAACAACAATACTATCATAGCAAATTCCTATTTTAGGGTTTACCACTGAGCTTCCCATGCTTTCATCCACAATTATGAAATCTATCATGCTTCTATCTGTTACTACATTTTATTTCAAATAATAGTTTAAGGCTAAGAACTTATGAAGCAGTTTTCACCTGCGTCGGTTCGCAGCTCCTGTAGAATGCAAATATAGCCACTTGCATGATGAAATACAAGCGAGACAGGATAAAGGAGCCGACTGCGTCCAATTTCTGCCATGGTGCCAGGAGGGACTGTTCAATTTTATTTACACGCGCGATTAGTTTCTTCAATGCGCTGGTTGGAGTCTATCTAATGTCAAAGCCCGTTGGTATTCAGAAATATTCATAGTAATTGTACGGTCTCATTGATTTCAAAGGTCTCCGGATGTTGAAAACTGTGTCTTGTGCGCTCTCACAATCGCTCTTCATATGCAGTGTCGCGCATTTGGTGGGATTAAAGACGAGACCAACCGACCGAGCGCCCTCCTTCCAGATGCATTTAGGAGATTCTCATTCCTTCTCGTGAGACGATGATTGCAATGTCATCGGCGTAAGTCAGATGTATTATACGCTTATTCCTTTTTTGTAGGATAGGGTGGCAAACGAGCACACATTCCACCTGATGGTATGTGGTTATGTGGCCCGTAGGCATCTACATCTATCCTTGACGAATCAAAATACAGATGCGTTGTCACCCGTAAACACTAAGATGGAATGCCTCGTTTCCCGTAAAAAGGGTCTCCAGTTCTCTACACTCACCATACAAAACACAGCAGCATGAAGCTGCTATTTTACGCTGGTATTCTGTAAGAGCGTGGTTCTTCCCATTCCCATTCGTGCTGCAATTTAACTACTAATATAACAGCGTATAAATATTATTAGTGATTCCTTATGTTGAAGCCCTCACCAGTCGATTGCAAGGCGCGGATAACCACCTCCAGAGTGAGATTACATATATGCGGACTAAGCAGGCGACCCTGTTTCACGCCGGAATACAGTTTGATTGGGTCAGTGAATCACTCCGAGGTACGAACTTTAGTTCTCGTGTCTTTGTACAGCGGATCAATTAAGTCTCTAATAATCGCAGCCATCCCGTGATGTTCAAGAGCCCTATGTATAGACGAGTGCGGGACAGAGTTAAATGCGCTGGCCAATTCCAGCCAGGGGACAACGACCTCTCCTTTATCGCGCTCGGCTTGCTGGATGGTCTTCTTAAGCACAAAGTTGTGCACATAGCATCCCTCGTACAGAAGTAGTCCCTTTTGTGAGGTGCTATATCTTCTATTGGCGACTGCCCAGGTATTGACTCTGTCTGCAATGTCACTCATCGGTCCTTTCTTGTGTAGTATCCTATCCTGTTGGAGTCCTTCCAGCAACCAGGTACTACTTCGAGCCGTCCCATTGCATTGAATAGTGCTGTTAATATAAAGGCTCCCGGGTTCGCCTTTCTAAGATCACCGTATGTTAATCCGTCCAATCCGGGAGAGGTACTAGATTTTGTTAACTTGCTTACTTCTCCCTTCCTATCGAAGACTTCAATCAATTCCAACTTGCTGTGACTCGTGGAATCATCATGATTGAAGACATCGGGCCACATTTGATCTCAGTTTCGAGGAATGGCCATTTTTGTGAAGTATTGCTCAATAGACCATTGGGAAATCTCGCAGTATCTACCTAGCAGGTCCATTGGGCACTTGTTGCACGGATTTTTTCCTAAATTTACGATATTTTTCTTGAATATGGGCAACCTCACTCATTAGATATAGAGCTCTGTTGTTGCTCCGTTGTCCGCTGTCTGTTCGATGTCGCTGTATTCGCCGTCCGCTGTCGTGTCCCGTATGCACGAGCCTACCCAAGAATGGCATGGTTCTACGGGGAACCTCTTCCAATTCCTCGGGCCTGTTCACCGAGTCAATCTCTTCCACATACAGACTTTGTTCTGCTGTGAGAAAAAGACGATTTTGAGGCCTGCGAGTCTGTATTTATTAAGCTGTCATTTGAATAATACACGTTTCTCTCTCTCTATGTATTATTATGGGTGCGAGTCAGTGGGAAGTCTTACTATTACCGATTGGCTTCTATGCACTATATGCTTTGATAAGAATAGTCGTAATGGGATGAATATAAATGAATTCTATCCTTAATTTTATCTCCCACGGGTTAAATTATCCCTGTTGTATTTATTTTTTACTTTTATATCGAGCATGCGCAAGCTACATATTTATGGAGTGTAAAAATAAGAAGAACAAACTCTGTATAAGAAAGTGTCCGTAGAAAAACGCTTAATAAAATTGTGGCGCCACTGTAGCTACAGTGTAAAATTTAAAGAACTTTTTATAATTTTTTTTATTGCACAGACTTCCACCATAATTCTTTTTATAATAATTATTTTATTGTTTTCAAAATTTTTATGTTCAAAATCACTCTCAAAGTATTTTACGGCGATTTTTCATACCCTCTGGCTACTAGAGCGCTGTTGTGGAGAATTTTTGAAGTTATATATTGCTTATAGATTGACACATTTTTAAGCATTCTCTTATGTGAGATTGTCTTCCTTATGCATAGATTCAGGATAAGCTCCAGTGAAGTTTATACTAGATCTATGTCCTTATGTATTATTATTAGGTTATCAACAATATATAAGAAATGTATTGTTGATAGATAGATGTCGCTAGATTTATCAGTTAGTTTTCTGTCATGCCGAAAAAGATGTCGCTTTTGAAAATGTTTTAAGTCTAAATTATCTGTCGGTAGATGGCGCTATAGCATTTTAAATTAATATAATCTGCGTCGTGATGTAGAGATTCTTGGTGATGTTATGAGGTCTGTATGCCGCGAGTGGGACGGCAAGACCAAGACCTTCCTTCATAGGATCATTTCTATAGTAAGTTCTTCACGAGATCTTCACGCTATGTGAGATCTATCCAGTAGAGATGAGACATACCAGAGTTTCCACTTACAATTTTGGTTTGTCCCTATTTTTTTTAGGATTTATCCCTAAAATTCCCTAAACGATCTTAAAAATTCCTATTTTTAAGGAGCATATTTTTATTCGAGAAATTATACAATAATTTATTATTTTGAATATTTATTAATAAATCAACAAAAGATCAATCACCAAAAACCAGATCAGACAGAAGATTTAGAAGCTGAATCATTACTTTTGTAATATTTTGCTGCACTTATCATGGCACTGTTGGGTTCTAAAATTGAGCAATTGTTTGCTTGCATTCCGAACTTTGTGTGAAACAAGCCGTTCAGAGTTTCGTTAGAAAGTCTATTTCTTTTATCTGTTTTTACATTTTTTAGAATACTAAATAATCTTTCTACCTCAGTATTTGAAGATGGAACTGCTAGTAAAACTGAAATAACTACTTCAAGATTTTCGTAAATGAAATTACCATGATAATCTTTCATGCTTAGAACCTTATTCCAATAAATGTCAGCTGGCATGTTTTTTAATTCTTCTTCGCTTTCAACTCCAAAATGCTTTAAGTCTATAAGAGCTTGATTTCTCCATTCGTTATCCGCTTTTTGCATGTTGCATTTTGTCGTTAAAAAGTTAAATTTATCAAAAACATCTTTCACTGATTGTTTCTCCAGATTTCTTGCTATTTTTGGATCCACATACTTCAATATGTCGAAAAGTTTCTCATTCAAGTCGAACCGCTTTTGGATTTGCAATACTATTTCCACATAAAATTCACGACAACTAGCATAAAATTTGTTCACTTCTTCTATTGGGGCTTTTGTCTTTAAATCTTCAAGTATCGCATGTGCTTCCATACCAACGTATATATGATCATTATTGAGGTGAATTTCTGTTTTAGTGACGTCAATTTGCTTAAGGCTCTTTAGATCCGAGCTCAGATTCAGGTGCTCCTTTTTGACAAAGTTGCACAAAAAAGTGTTCAACATTTTCCGAACCATCACTGGCAGTATAAATAATTGTGGTGATTTTGTTTGAAAAAATGTATTAAAATCGTTAGTTATAGAGAAGACGTAACTCATGAAGTGTAATAAAGCTTTATTAAATGGGTTGTTAAGACTGTTCAAGATGGAATCATTTGTATTAGAGGGATCCTCAAAAACTGCCCCCGTAAAAAATAATTTCAATGCATCATACTGCTCTAATATCCTGTCGACACAAGCTTGAAGTGACAACCATCTTGTATTTGCTGCAGAAAGTAATTTATGTTGGTCAATTTTTAGAAAATCCTGAAACTGTTTTAGTGCTTCTGTTCGCTTAGGGCTCATATGAAAATATGCAGGTATATTACGGCACAAATCTTCTAAATTTTTAGGTAGTTTACGGGAGGCATATGATGTGGCGAGATGTATTAAATGGCATGAGCACTCTATAACGACCAGATGTGGAATTTCGGTTTTTAGTAAAGCCTGAACTGAATTGTGCTTTCCCATCATTACGTTCGTCGTATCTGATGTAAGTCCGAAGACATGATCAAGAGGTACTTCATGTTTTGAAAAACTTCCTTTTATTGTTTGGAGGATACCTTTTGCCGTTCCATCAATCATATCTATCAAATCAAAAAATCTGTATTCTACTTTTTTTGTCAAACTATTAAAAAATGTTATAATAATAGCCAACTGTTTTTTCACAGACAGATCTGTTGTTTCATCTATTATTATATTAAAATAGCTATTCTTCATGATATCAATCACTTCTTGTTTATATGTAGCTCCTGTGACTTGACGTAAAATATTTGTTGCTTTTTGTTTTCCTAGATGCACGTCATCTAAACATTTCGATTCCGGAAACAAGTTTCGCAACAGCGATACCAAATCATCGACTAAAGAAATTGGTAGATCATGTTTCGCAAGAAAGCCGCACATTTTTAATTCCATTTTTAATACATTAGTAGCGTGCGTCTGATTTTTGTTCAAAAAAGTTGACATTCTTCCACATTGCGAAATAACAGCCATCTTTTTGGTGTGTTTAGCACTGTTTTTATGTTTAAGTAATTCGGACATTCCACATACAAGATCACAATCGCATATTTTACAGTAAGCTTTTGTCTCACCTTTATCAGATTTCTTCAGCCAAGTCTTAAAATCAGGATGCTCCAGCCAAGAAGTTTTAAATTTTTGCACGTATTTTCTTTCCTTACTTGCTGACTTTAAAGTCGAAGAGGATGGTGTTTCATTATCTTCTTCCATTTTAAATTACTTACAATTTAATCGAAAAGAAAAATTTTTTTTTTATATTCCAAGGTGCAATTCGGAGTTCAGTATGTAAATGAAACAAAACTAATCAAATCAAGCAAGCCTTGGTAGGTATACATAATATGACTAAGTTCCGACTACATCTAAAACAACGGAACTGATATTATAAATGACAAATTAAAATTGGACGGATTACATTCATTAATAGTACGGGGGATTCCCCTTTCAAAAATAAACCGCGGGCGGTGGCACCATAGAGTTTGTACATACTACAACAGGGTTACCATCATAAGTTTTGATTTTCCCCGAATTTCCCTAAATCCCTGTCTTATTAAAATAATCCCTAGTCATGTACAATTTCACTTAGTTTTCCCTAAAAAAGGGAAAAATCCCTAAAAGTGGAAACACTGAGACATACTTGCAAAATTTAATACCAGGGCTTTTAAGTACGAGTATGGAAAAATACCAGGGTCGAAAACCAGGTTCTAAAAATACTTAAAAGTATTTTGTTGACGCGAGCGACGTGTCCAGCCGCGGTGTCAAAATTTGAAAATACTTGCATAGGAATTCGACCCGTATTGCATGTTTCCTGTTATGAATACGGAGCAAAGTCGTATAAATAAAATAAAATACTTTGAAGTTAAAAGTATTTTCTATTCACAAATACGATTGAGTTTCTTATTTCTATTAAGATATGGATTATTTTCCTATGCAAGTATTTTCATGTATAGTGTTCAAGTTATTCGAGCATCTGTCTTACAACATGTACTTTCATACTTGCAAGTATTTTTTGCTCGCGCCGTATTGTTAATGTCAATATAATATTAATATGAATGACTAGTTCGAGTCGGGCCACAATTACGAGTATAAGATTGAACGTTTTTTAATTTTTTGTTAACGAAATGAAATCTTTCCTTCCTACTTTTTAAATCACATGCTTAGGACTGTCTGCTAAATAATATTTAAGAATATATTATATTCTGTGTTTTTACAGTATTTCAGTATTCTCATTAAATTAACAGAAATATGTTTTCTCTGTACATGTTTAGTAAGGTTTGATACTCCAGATTTGTACGATATAATTACTTTACACATCTTGCATTCGGCTTTATTTTCTCTTTTGTCCAAAAAATGATCCCACGCCAAACTTTTCTTAGGAGCCATACTTATGGATTTGTTTGTATGTACGAAGATCTATTTACTATTCACAACAAGAACCTATGATCTATACACAAAAAACACTATTTACACGCTATTATTTACAGTTTAAACATCGTCATTTCCAACTAATAAACACAATAATGTTCAGTTTTATTTATTTACGTACTTAAACATTAATTAATAAAACTTTAAAAATTGTCTCTAAATTCAATAAACACGCAAAATAACTTATATATACATAAATTATGTCACGGTCAGTAGGTTACGTACTCAGTTCACAATAACAACTGAATTTACAAAAAATCGAAACAAAACTTTTACTTCCTCGAACATAAACATAATTCTCTTATTTACGAATACGTAAAATAAACGCAATAATGTCTCTTTTGTATACAGATATAAGAATGGTGCAAAATAGTCAAAAGAAATTTTACGAATAGCATGTTTAGGCAATTATGCTCCTTAATTAGTTTCGTTTTATTTAGCTTATTTGATTGACAAGTTCCCGATCCGATCGGATGGCATGTGCATTAAGTACCTACACAGATTTCCGTTCAAGCATTCGGCCTTCGTCGGAAATACTAGGGATCGACAACCTACTCTCTGCGAGTCCCTCCCGCCAACGCGTCGAGCGAACCCCGCGTTGCTTTCGGTGTCAAAATTTGGAAATACTTTGAAATACTTGCATAGGAATACGACCCGTATTCTATGTTATCCTACTATGAACAAGGAGTAAAGTCGTATAACTAAAAAAATACTTTGAAGTTCAAAGTATTTTAATTCACAAATACGATTGAGTTTCTTATTCCTATTAAGATATGGATCGTTTTCCTATGCAAGTATTTTCATGTGTTGTGTTCAAGTTCTTCGAGCATCTGACTTACAACACATACTTTCATACTTGCAAGTAATTTTTGCCCGTACCAGGGCGCCGTACTTTGAAGCGAAAACCTGGTTTTAAAACCTGGTAGCGTAAATACGTCTCATCTCTACTATCCAGCCGCGTTGATGAGAAGTGGCGCGGCGCCCTGAACGTGAGGCGGGCGGCAGTGGTGCACTGTCAGCTCTCGATGATCGTTCGCTCTCCCGCCTCGGCGGGGGAGGGTGGGGCGTTGTCGCTAGAGGTGGGTCGTCGACGTAATTTTCGTCAACGAAACTAGACCGTCTATTGCCGTCCATCGACTAGGTGATCAACTAGTTGAATTCGTCGACTAGTTAACGCGATAACGGCAGACGTTCAATCGACTAAAGCGCGGTGTCTACGGGCGCAACGCAACGACGGTGTCTTAACTAGTTTTGCCCACTATTCGACAGTTGAATGAACGGCAAAGTTAGTTAAAATTCAAAGAAATTTGATTTGAGCACAAAGCGCTCTCACTGGTGTATAAATACCTACTATCGAATTTTACAATCAATCGATTTAAACTTCCCTTCGTACTTTTCCAGGCTTAGGACTAGTCAATACGTTTTTAAAAGATTTTACTACTATCGTATTTCAGGCGTATTTAGAAGATCAACTGATTTTATGTACATATTTAATTATTTACATTTTTTATTTACATATTTTTATGGATAGGTGTTTAATGAATATTTTTATTTGCTTTTTTCTTTGTTATCGTTTTTTATTAATGTATGTACAGAGGAATCATGTAAATTATTTTTATAAATGAATTAAAAAACCCTTAAAAACCCTAAAATCTCTCCTCAGGTGTATTTACGTTTAGGACATAATTTGCTCAACTTTGCTTGTCGTTAGTCTCGTTCGCCTTTCATTAATTATAAGACCTGCTTTAGAAAACATCCGTTCGCAAGGAACAGATGTTGCTACAATGTTACAATGGATTACAAATACCTATTTTTTTTAATTTGGGTAGACGTACGTATTGGTGTTTTCTCCACCATTCAAGGGGGCACGCCAAATGTCCCCTCTGGTCCTTTCTTGGAAGAATTTCTTTAGCTTTGACCTTGCGACGCGAGTCGACACACTAATTTCAAATTTCTAAACAACGGCAACGTTTAGGCACGGTAATATTATCTAGTTTAGGTAAACAATAGTCCGCCAGACCGTCGACATGCTCTTTCGCGCAATATCAGAATGCTCTTGCCTTTTCACTCAAACAATTCTATTAAAAAAGAAATATTAACTCCTATGTCATATACTTAAGGTTTAAATCGGTTTGTACAATGATACTAATTCAAGGAACGCATGCACTTACATTAACCGGGTATGTTTACGGCGTCGTCGTCGCATTGTTAGTAGATAAGAACGCTGTGGACTCTCAGTTTAGCCGTCTATGAATTCGACTAGTTAACGAATGAACTGTAGACCGTCGAAACGTCGATTGAACGTAGACCGTCTATTTAAACCGTTCGTTGATTCAACGCCCATTACTAGTTGTCGCTGTCTGAGTGGCTTTTTGATTTACGTTGCACTGTGCCAGTTTTTATTGGCGGACATCATAACTTCACATCGTCATCGTATGGTCATCATCATAACCGAAGTTTCAAGATGGAATTAAAAGAGGAAGCAAAACGTTTAGGTTTCATGTCTAGCCGTAGTAACATTTTGCAATACTTGTGTGAGAGTACAAGAGTTGTGTGGATGTGTGCATGTGCGATCAAATGATGGATTATCGCACATGGCGTAAATCCAATAAGTGGACCGTCAAAGTGATTCTCCACATGTTTGATTTCGCCATGGTAGACTCCTGCCTCTATGGCCTGTCGGTCAGTCCATCCATCAGTGCTCATTGCTGAATCCCGACTTGCACTTACCAAGTTTTTTGTTTTCATTGACCGAGTAACAACCATATGAAAGTAGGTAAAAATTTTGAAATGTCTTAAGCGCTTATTACACTATACAATTTTTAGGAAATCTAATTAGGAACCTAAATTGGAAGCTAGTGATCACACTACACTAAATTGAATTCTAAATCGTGACGAACCGCATTCGTAAAGAAGTATCGACGGGGTTCGACGTTTGATCGATGGCGCCGTATTTATCAAAACAGCAGAAAATAGGACTTGACTTAGCCATGGTGGGAACAATGGATATTAAAAAAAGAGAAAAGAGGACTTGTCATTGAAAAAAAACTGTCCAATATGAATATAATTATATATTTTTAGATTCTAAGCAGATTTTTTATAGGATAGGGTGACAAACTAGCACACAGTCCACCTGATGATAAGTGGTTGCTGCGGCCCATGGACATCTACATCCATCTCCGATTACAAATCAAAATGCAGATGCGTTGTCACCTGTGACGACTAAGATGGAATGCCTCGTTTCCAGTAAAAAGGGTCTCCGGTTCTCTACACTCGCCATACGAAACACAGCAACATTAAGCTACTATTTTACGCTGGTATTCTGTGGGAGCGTGGTGCTTCCTCGGTCGAGCCGACCCATTCGTGCTACAACTATACTACTAATATAACTGCAGCATGGTTCTACCACCTATAAAACAGTTTGAATATTTGTTAAGTTTGGTATCCAAACATATTGAAAAAGAAGTCACGATATTTCGATAAAGTGTGAGTACCAAAAAATGTTTGATGGTGACATTACGTTTTATAGCCACCGGAAATTAATATTAAGATTTAAAGTACTGCTCTCGGATATCAGACTTCTATCAAAACTTCAAGACATCCGCTTGTATCAAAGCGCGGGCGCCGACTTCCTATTTCCTAATTAGATTTCCTAAAAATTGTATAATGTAATAAGCGCTTTAGGAAGCTTTCATTATATAAGTTTAGGCCTTAGGGCGCATATTCGCCATAGATGGCAGTCCACAATTATTACGAGTTTTATGTGACCAAGGCTCCGAAGCGTCATTTTATACCGAAGAAATTGCACAGCTCTGCCGTCCTTACGATAAGTGCAATAACTCGAGTTTTTGGGCTTACTGACTTTAAATAAAGGACCTGGTTGACCGAGCTTTGCTCGGTATTTTTCGCTCGATTTTTTTAATTCGTGTGTATTGGAAATTATATTTAGATACAAATTACATACTGATGAAATATAAATAATATTTTTTGATCTTAGCGACATAACAGAAAAAACGGAACTGGTTATTTGAATTAAAAATCATGAGTGCAATCATTTTAATTTAAATTTTCGTGTTTTTTTAAAAAAATACTAAAAAAAGGGCTCGAAAAAATAGATTTTCTCAAAGAAGAAAGGAGCATGAAAAAAAAAATTAAATAAAGTCGGTCGGTCGGTCTGGGCTCGAACCGGGGTTTTAAGATTCTGTGACCGACCATTATACCAATTAAGCTTTTATAATCACTAACAATCCGTCAAAATTTACCTTCTTATTCTAACGATATTGTAGCAGTTTTTCATTGCCTAAAAACACGGACAAAAAGACATTTTCTAAAAATAAATCCTAGCTAGATCGATTTATTGCCCCCGAAACTCCCTGTTACACACAATTAAACACTAAATTTTATGAAAATCGTTGGAGCCGTTTCCGAGATCCTGATTATATATATATATATATATATATATATATATATATATATATATATATACATACAAGAATTGCTCTTTTAATAGTATAGTTTAAATACATATCCGTAACCTGGAAATGAGCTTTATATTTTCTTCTTAGATGTATTTTTTGTATTAACGGTAGATTCGGTTATTTTGTTAAGCATAACTGCAATATCTAATAATACCATTTGTAAGTTTCATACCATGAACGAAATAACTTGAGTTATGGCATGGTAAACTATAATATTTTGTTATATTTCTATAGATTACCGCAATAAGTCCAGTTATTGCACTTACGATTAAAGCATTTTTTTTCAATTAAAGACACATTCACTTGTCATAAGCTTAACAAGTAAAAGTTATTGCAGTTATGTTAAGGAATCTTAATATTTAAAACCTTAAGCTTACAAATTCTAATAATAACAAGTAAATTTATTGCAATTATTTGAAGTAAAAACAGACAAGGTTTGAATGGCTATAAATACTAAATCGCAAGTTATTGCGGCTATGAGTTGTTTTGATTTCCTGAGTGAATTTAGTAATTCTTTTTTTTACTTTTTATTTTATAAGCCAGTGCTTGACCACAACCCCACCTGGTGGTAATTGGTGATGCAGCCTCAGATGGTAAATCGTAGTAGCGTAACAAAAGCCTATTCACTCTTACCTTGAAGACGCCCAGATTGTATTCGTACGGAAAGGTAGACGCCGGCAAATTATTCCAATCCTGTGCATAAGGAGTGTAGAAGTAAAGAGTACAGAGTGTGTATTAAAAAGTGTCCTTAGAAAATCGTTAAATAAGGGTGGCGCCACTATAACTACAGGGTAAATTTTAAAGAACTCACCGAAAATATTTGTGGGATAGACGACTTTTTCGAGGTTATATTTACTAAATAAAATCATTTTAGAAAACAAATCATTTTAGAGCTACTGAGCAGTTTAGCGGCACATTTAAACCGTCGACAACTGCTAAGTTCATATCATCCCAGTAGCTACTCCAGCGCTGTTGTGGAGAGTTTTTGAACTGTTATTTACTGCTTACAGATGGCCACTTTTTCAACTATTCTACAATGGGAGTTGGTACTCCTTACTTCTACACTCCATACCTTTAATGTACGCATTAAAACATTTAATTTAATATAATACGCATTAAATTTAATGTAGTTCGAGATATTGATCTTTATATTCTGGTTTCTAAAACTCAACAAAGAGAACAGGTCTCAGGTCAGGGTCAGGTCATTCTTCAAAATGACACGAAACCCTGATGGCACCTATACTTGTTAGGTTACCATTTAAAGACTCCTCCATGGAATATGGGGACTCAAGTCAAATAGCTTTCGATAGAAGTTTACAATTGGAATGAAAATTAAACAAAAACCATGACTTAAGAATGCAATTTATGCATGAATACCCGACTGTGGACCACATGAAAAAAGTTGACTGACAGGAAATTTTTATATTTTTCATCAACCCGTAATAAAACAAGACTCTCTAACTACTTGGTTAAACTACGAAGATTTAGAAAAGCGAAAACTATCATAACGCCTGTTAATTGTAACACAGTTATTATTGACTGCACAAAATATAAAAGAAATAAAACAACCAGGATTAGTCACTGGTTGTTGCTTTTCTTAATTATCATATTACAATCAATTTTGTCATCAACCGCGATCAAATGGGTATAGCTAAAGTGAACTGGGGAACAATTAGGATAGAAACTAATTTTGACAGAGGAAAATTAGACGACTATATTGAAAACATAAAAAACGTAATGCCTTAATTTAAGTAGCTCTGCGGTAACGCCCTGCCTGTTGAAACCCAGATGCACTGTACTCAATTTAACAACCACTTAGAAAGAAGAGGTAGAAAAAGTTAACAAATAAATTTTTATCCGATATTAACACGTTCGCTGCGGCGCTAAAAATGTTCACCTTTCTGTTCGTGCTGGAACTATTTGAACAGGTTTCGTAATGAGTAGGAGAGACACAATTTTAGTATTCAAATTGTCTTGTTAAATTTATTACGTAATCACTAAAAAGATCAATCGGATATAAATTTTCATCTAGTGATCCAAGAGATCTGATTCCCGATAACCCGATAACCGCATTAGATTACTGATTAGTTGACCTAGTGCATTGCTTAATGACGGTGTTGTAATAAACGTTCTGTACATCGAAATTTTGCTACAAACTATAAAATGAAGCGATCAAGACGAATGCTTTCGATGTGTAAAAGTGACGTGAAAAAAAAAGAAGATTCCAAAGACATAGAAACAGGAACACGGTCTCGTAGCTACAAAATTACCATCGGGGCGGAAGAGTAAGTCCCACTGTTTATACAAGTCCATCGACTGGTCGTAAGTTGCAAGTACTTCAAAATTCAGTTGAACTGCTAGCTGCACCCATCCGATCCGTACCAACGATGACACCCAATCCTCCATCACCAAACCTCAAAATATTAGAAGACATTGTGATTAAACCCGCTTGCCTTAATAACGACAGTGATAGCGACTGTTACATTTTCCCCGTCACTCATAAGAATTTGAAGTTAAATCCTCAAAATTTGAGTTGCAAGGACATGATAAATCACACCGTTGTTGCCAATATTAACGTTCTATCTGCGCATTTAGCAGAGAAAAAATTTTCATTGTACTAATACGATAGCGACAACTTGATTTATACAGTATAACAATAAACCCTCCGATGACGGTTATTCCTGATGATAGTCACATATTTTCTACATCTAAAAGCAGATTAATCACAGGCGAAATATTTTTTTTTAAATTGGTCGTCTTTTTAAATTAGTGGTTAACAAGTAGATGTGGACCTTTTAACGACATCAGATATAGTCTCATTTAATGGAGAACAGCTTTACGGATTGTTGTTATCATCACCTCAGTTACCTCCACCAAAAGCAAACGATCCTAATGCAGTTAAGACGACGACATCAAATGATACTTTTTCATCATTAATGCAACCTTCAACTTTAACCATTAAAACAATAAACACAATTCAAACGCGGGCATGTTTTGATGATAGTTATTCAGATTCAAATTATATTCCTAGTAGTAGGTCTATGTGTTCGTCATCAGAAGATTCTTCTTCGGATATAAATGATGAAAACTTATATGAACACTTGAATTCATTGGCAAATGTATGTAAATCCAGATGATGAGTGGGAAGATATATCAGAAAGTCCTTTAAGTTTCGAAAAACAGAATAGAAACCTATTTACTCTCTGATATCAGTGAACCAGACGAATATTTTAAACTGTTTCTAACAGATAAATTTGTTGCTAAGATGGTGATTGAGACTAATAAATTTGTTGATTTATGGAGTCCAACTTGCTTACAGACAAATCACGATTCAAGTTATGGAAACCAACAAAACGCGAAAAAATGCATAAGCTATTAGGTATAATGCTGGTTATGGTCCAAACAAAGTACCACGTTCTATTGGTCTAAAAAGAAAATTTACAGAAACGAATATATTGCGTCATTGATGAGAAGATATCGGTTTTTAATTATATTAAAATACTGGCATTTCACTGACAGCGATATTTGCACCGATAAGCTTTACAAAATACGAGAAGTGTACGATACGTTGATAATATAAAATATGACAAAATAAATAAAAAAGAATTTACGGAGTACCTATGTTATAGAAAATCTCATAGGAAAACCTATGCAAAATAAGAAAAAACGCTATAACAAATGATTCAAACTCGGCTCATACACTGGCCATAGCTTCAAAATGACTCACAAAAAAAGAAATTGTACTGACTGCTACGATAAATTACGTGAAACTTTAAACAGTAAAGCTAACAATAAGATTAAAAAGGACATTGTGTCGCGAATTTTATAACGAAAAACATTCTTCGAATACTGTGTCATTTTCCTGACTCAAAACTACAACTTTGTATTTCCTTTCCTTTGAAATTCCAGGTACATCCCTGATTTTTATCGATAAATATTACCGATCAGTACGTTTACCGGGTAGAAAAGATCCGACGCTTAAAACTGTTAATTACATAAAATGTACTAATCAGATCTACTTAGGAACTAGAATGTACATTCATTAGGTACTTCGTTGAAAATACATTTAAAAAAGTAAAAGTGTGGGATGCTACTTGCGTTGACACTTTCGCGGCCTCTCATCTCAAGGGTACCTCTTTTAGAGCCGGGGAGGCGTCAGAGGCAGCCGAATTTAGTAAATGGCGCAAATATGAGTCTTTCAGAAATGACTACATATTTGTGCCATTTGCTGTAGGGACTATCGGTCCGTGGGGTCCGCGTGCAGTGCAGTTTCTAAAGGAACTGTATCCACGACTGGTCGTCGCTGCTGGTGATAAGAGGACTGCTTCTTTCCTCGCTCAAAGGCTAAGTATAGCTATTCAGCGAGGAAACGCAGCCAGCGTTCTTGGCACTATACCACGGGGAGCAGGTCTTTTTGACTATTAAAATTTTTAGTTTTAGATTTTCTATAATATTATAGTTTCTTCTTTTATATTGTATATAAGTAATTAGTTTTAATCGTAAATATTATAATTTTAATTACTATTTTAGTTCATTATTATAATTTTTGTAATATATTTTGAATTATAATATTTAATTTTAAAAAATAAAATTGAACTAAATACATTTTTTTTACATAAATAATCATATTTTTACTACAGTAAGTCCAACGAATCTTTTCGACCTGATAACGTATTTCAAAAAGTCAAGCATAGGATCTTAAGGATCCGATGCAGTTACAATTGAGTCAGGCAAAAATGTAACCGCAGAGAACGTGTTAACCTAGTTACAAAAAAGAGAGGGCAATAAAATGCAATAATAATAATAATTTCAATTATTTTCCAGTCGCTGTCAAGAACATGCATCCAAACAAAGATTGTTAGACAACCTTACAAAAATTAGACTAGGTAATATTCAATGACTAAGACTTATGCCCCTATTACATCACTCTGAATCAGGGCCCTAAATGAAGGGTGGGCGTGGCCCCTAGTTAGGGACGTCAGTTATTACACTACCCTGATTTTACGCCCTTACTCAGTCATAGGGATGGAAAAGTGAAAAAGGTATATATATTTATTGAATCGATATTTTTAAAGTAATTGTAACAAATCATTTACTGTGTTTCGTCCTGCTAACACTAGTTGCATAACTCGAATTTAGTTCGAGTTGTGTGAATTTGAACTTAGTTAATTCGAGTCGTAATATTTCCAAGTAAGCACATCTATAGGATGCAACATCGCTAATTAAAAACATCAAAGCTACGATCAAAGAAACGATATATCAATTTTTTTGAGATTTTTTATCATCATTTAAATATATACATACATACATAAGAAATAAATAATCATTTTTATTTTATTTTATTTTATTAAGTTGCCTGAATTTCGCAGTTTGTCACATGTCGATCTTCCTCAATCAGTTTACGCACAGCATCAACGTTTTCTTGAGTGACTGCAGTTTTTTAACGACCTTGATGGGGATCATCACTGAACTTGACACGTCCACGTTGAAATTCAGCAAACCAGCGATAAATTGTGGTTTTGGATAGGGCTTCATCACCAAATGCAGAAATCATCCGTTCGACACACTGTTTTTGTGCTAACCCTTAATGCACCACCCTGAGTCCACGGGACTCACCACCACTTTTAAACAACAAAAAATAGTTTATTTTTTAGAGTTTAGACTTGCGCTTTCTAGTACCTTTCTGCAGTGAGGCGCAGGTCACAGAGGTGTGCGGTCGCGTGCTCACGTCGTTCGGAAAGGTAAATATGATCGAGTTTGAGTCCTAGGGACTCATGGTGGAGTGTTGTGTGACAAAAATGGATTAACTGACTTTTTGTTTATCTATGTTAATTTTGTTTTAGGCTTTTACTATGGCATCTAAACGTAGGAGGATTGAATCGGTAAACATTGCAGATGATTTAGCCTCAGATATCATAAATTAAAGGCTTTTTTTCATGTAAGAGGGGGCAAACGAGCATACGGTTCACCTGATGTTAAGTGACTACCGTTGCCCATGAACATCCGCAACACTAGAGGAATTGCAGGTGCGCTGCCAGCTCTTTAGAAAGGAGTAAGCTGTTTTCTTTTCTTGAATGAGGCTGCAAGAAGATGATTTACCGGGCGAAGATGAGGAGATTGGCGATGGCAGCGGCTATGCAGCTAAATTTATTCGTGAGCCACATTTTGATAACGAGGACGCCGATTATATTGTGAGTGATCACGACATCAATTCCGAATGCTCCGAGACTAGTGAAAACGTTGAAAAAGTGTAAATAAACTGTAAATATCAATAATCATTGTATACGAGTATACAATCAAATTGACTTGTAAATATGCCTGTATTAATAATTTTATGAAAATCTTAGTGTCATAGTAAACGCAAATCAATCATAAATACATTTAATGCAGTCACTCCTAAACCTGAACAAAGTATGAAGGGAAGTTAATTTATTGATTTAACAGTATACAGTTACTGTACACCTACAAACACAGATTGTGATAAAACTTATTTTCGTTTCGTGTGTAACTGTATTGTTGGTGGTGACTGGGGATATTTATGCAAACAATCACAGTAGCCGAATAAAAATAGCCAATTACAAAAATCACTAGTTTTGAAACAGGTGACGCCGATCAAGTCACTGGTTTCGTTACGTTTCTTGAAAATGACGTAAAGACCCACGTCTAATAGGTACGGACACAAATGCACACGCCTCGCATACACTCAGGTATGTCAATATGAATGAAATATAAAATTTCCCAAATTATTGGGCAATCGATTCGCACTATTATTACCGAAGTCACGCACACTAATGCAGGCATGGTACGTAAGATATGCGCGTCACGTGGTACTCACGCACACATGAATCAAAGACTGGCGTCACTGTTAAGTATGAACGGTACTATGTGTTAGCAACACGGTATAGTCTGTACCTATAAAACATCTTCATTGCTATAATTTATTAATTAATCTAATTGTTGTTTTCTATATTAAGTACTGATTTTTAGTTAAAGACCAAGATTTTAATATTTTAAGACTAGACCTAGTGCAAATAATTATATACTATTGGTGATTGGTGGATAATTATGTACCATTTGTTGATTTTTATAATAATTACTGATTTTTCATTCCATTACCAAGATTTTAATATTATAAGACTGATTTTCCTAGTGCGAATTATAAACAATTGTGGATAATTATGTATCATTTGTTGATTTCTATAAGTACCGATTTTTTATTCCATGACCAAGATTTTAATATTATAACACTGATTTTCCTAGTGCGAATAATTATATACAATTGTTGATTAGTGACTAATTATGTACCTTTTTTATTTTAATAATATAAAATTACAAATAATAAATGTGTTTTTTTTTACTTAAGATATGAAGAGCAATTTTTCATTTTGTGTTGTGCGATTTTCTTTCTCAATCTCAAAATCATCTAGCAGCATCAGCATCATATTAAACCCCCATTGTCATAAGAGTGTAAGACTTTTCTTCTGTGATTCACTTGGCCTACGCCTCGCCATAAAATATTTTGAATCAATGCCTGTATATTTTGGTTAGATCGATTTTGAAATCGATACACAACGTGCAACACGGGTACATCTCTAAGAAAGTTTCAAAAAGAAAGGTCAGCTACGCCGTTGTCGTCCAGTCGTGAAAGTGACGTCATCATGATGGAGAGAAGCGCTTCTACACGGTCGGGACCAACCACCAACCGTCGTGACCTTGGTCGGGTCAACCGATTTTTGTATTCGTTCTACACGGTCGGGTGGTTGACTCAACTTGTCAGCTGTCTCTGGTATTTAAAGAGTAAAGACGTAAGGTAGTTTAGTTAAGGTACTTTTAAAAATGGCTCCTTGCTTTTCTATACAACAAAAAATCGGTTTAGCTTTAACGTTTCTATGCTTGAATGAAGATGAAAAAAATAAAATGGATAAAATTGTGGCTGAAAGAGCGCATTACATAAAACAAACATGACGTGGTACTTTAAGAAATGGTAAATCACAGTACAGTGACAAGAATTCGGTCAGGACCTCACGTTCTTTGCTTCCGTTTGAATCCATAGTGCCGTTAAACATCCGCCTGCGACGACTGCTAAGCGCGCACCGCACTGAGGCGCTCTCGTCGGCCGACAGCGTTCCACACGGTCGGCGTCAACCACGGACCCAACGTGTCGTGAGGGATGCACTCGCGACCAAGGCCGTCGGACTCAACCAAAATATTGGTCAGACAACCGATGTCTACACTGTCCATTTTTACATCAACTCGACCAAGGTCACGACGGTTGGTGGTTGGTCCCGACCGTGTAGAAGGCCTATTATGTTGTGGTTTACTACTATTTTATTGTTATTATTTGTTTTTTATTTATGTACAAAGTACATAAATAAAAAGCCAGCAAGAGCATAAATAATAATGGAAGACAGCATACGATTAAATAAAACATACCCGATTATAAAGAGTCATTTATTGTATAAAAACCAACAAAAACAAGTTATTTTGTGTTATCGATATATCAACTCTTGGCAGCACCGTTTTTTTTTACTTAACCGTTTAGGTATTTTTGTTTACTTTTCGCTTTGGCGTACAGGACACGGTAGTGAGTTTTTGGCGTGGCGCTCAAAAGGTTAAAATTTTATAACTTTGTAATTGTACAGTTTTTGTGATAAAATATGAATACCACGGTAATATTATCTATACAGTATTGTAACTCAGCCGTATCTTTCAAATAAATGCCTACAGCCGTGCGGCACGTAAACATGTGATAGGGCTGCCTGCCTCCAGTATTTTTACATTTGCCAACTTTGTGTCGCCATTCAGTTTTATGATTGTAAATATACTTTTTACATAAACAAATGAAATAGGTACTTTGTGAATTGAATAGGAAGTGTTCAATAAAAATGCGTGTCGTTTTTTGATTGGTAGATTTAATTAAAAAACCATGTGTTTGAATAAAAAATCGGTTAAATAAATTTGCGACCGAAAAATATTTGCGCCTCGGCTGAGACTAACGAAATGCTTTATTATTAGATTTTTAAATATAAAAAATCCGCTTTCTAATATAAAGGTAAAAATAATATAAATTAAAAATTGTTTTGGAAAACATGGACACATGTTTCCCAAAACAATTTTTAATTAATTTTTAAACTTAGAGAAAAGTAATATCTATTAGGTAATTGGTTATAGATACCTGCAGCTACTTTACAATTTATATGTTTGTTTTTAAATGAAGTTCAGATTTATTATTTCTTTATTTCTACTCTATTATTTATTTCCTCCATTTTTTTATATATTTCACAAAATCATCACTGCGGCACAGTCTCGACTGTCTGCATGCCGAGCGCATGCCGAGATCGAGGCGCGTAGGCATAGCTCTCGCTTCGTCCGTTTGTATGAAGTTGGAATACTGTATAGATAATATCACCGTGATAATACTATCCCGATCTTTTTCATTGAAACTATGTTTATTCTATATTTATTTAAAATTGTCTACTTTTTATCATAAATCCGACGTCAGAAATAATTTAATCACGAAAATGTTTGCTTTTTAATTAATAAATGTAAGATTATTTTGATTTTCATTAATATTGGCAGTAAATATCAATGCGATTCTGAAACACACAGTGACTTGTTTCAGCTCCTTTGGTTATGTTTAAATAGCTGGCACTGCAACGGACGGTCGGGGGCGAGCAACGGCTTGCCGCCGCGGCTAGCCGTAGCTGCTGTCTCTTTTTGCAACGTATTTCCTTGTATACAAAACGAGTTAGCCTGACTATCCGTTATAGTGCCGGCCCTAATTGTTACCTAAGGCTTACAGGACGATTTACAGAAAAAAACCGAAAATCCTCTGGAAGGTTTACAGGAAACGAATGAATGAATTTACAACAACAATGTATTGTACAAGAAATACTTCAGATATGCAGTAACTTCAGAAAATTAGTAAGATTTCTATCAATTTTTTTTGTTTTTGTGGGAGAACCAAGTGTATCGAAGTCAGACATTTTATATTAGATTCATCAGATAGCAGTGACTGATCCCACAAGTTCTTCATCCAGCTCGTCTTCTTCTGGAAAAGATTATTCTTCTGATGACAGCGTAGCTGATTCAATATAAGTAAAGATTTTAATTTATCACAAAGTGATTCTGATTCTGAGCTATTCCAAGCTGAAAATCCATCGGTTCAATTAATCCAAACAGTTGAATAATAGACAGAGCAAGTTTCACCGAAAAAGAACACACGTAAACGTCTAGCTAACCCAACAAAATGAAAAACAAATGAATTAAAACGATTAAGGCATGCAGGTAAAAGCTACTTTACTAAAAATAAAATTGTGAGTGAAAAAGCTATTAAGCCTCCTTGCGGAGAGAAATGCAGGCAGAAATAATGTTCTTTCATTTTGGAGGAACATAGGCAAAAACATTTTGATGCATATTATGCTTTACCAGATGCACTACATAAACGTCATTTTATTGCCAATAGTATTGAGGATATTAAGCCTAAATATGTATATAAATCTAGGAATAGACCACGCAAATGTAATTTAAAATTTTTCTTGAATGATAGCAAAATCAAAAAATTCGTGTCTGTCAAAAGTTTTTCTTAAATACGCTTGATATTTTTCCCTTTCAATAGTTCGAACAGTGCGAGATAGGATGTTTAAAAATGACAATCCGGTTCCATTGCTCGATGACCGAAGAGGCAAACGCGAACATCATCACCGGGTTTAGGAATCACTAAAAGACAGCGCTAGAGAATTTATTAGGAACATACCAAAAATAGAATGTCACTATGTTCGTGTTCGTGCTGATACAAGTCGAGAGTATATTGATGGAGGCAGAAATTTGTCTGATATTTACAAGGATTATGTTGAATTGTGTACAGAAAAGGGAGAGAGGTATATTAACTACGTAATGTTCCATAGAATTTTTAACACAGAGTTTAATATTAGTTTTTTCACTCCGAAGAAAGATGCTTGTGAAGTTTGTACAGCCTATGTTAATGCATTATACTCCGAGAAGGAAGAAATGAAATATCGTTATGAAAACCACCTGATAGAAAAAGAATTGTCACGAATAAAAAAAGGGAACGATAAAACAGATGTCCAAAGTAAATCATCGTTAATTGTTGCGGTTTATGACTTACAAGCGACGTTGTCATGTCCCAAACGCGAAATTTCAACATTTTATTAAGTATCAAAATTAAATTCTTACAACTTTACCATCTACTACTTGAAAACAAAAGATGTAGAATGTTACTTTTGGCACGAACAGCAAGGTAATAGAGGCGCAAATGAAATAGCAACATGTGTTTATAATTATATTGTATCTTTGTGTGCCAGAATAAATGAAGATGTTGATATAATTTTTTACAGCGATAATTGTACAGGTCAACAAAAGAATAAATTCCTAATAAGTATGTATATGCATGCGGTAGCAACGATATCCAGTCTTAAAACAATAACGCATAAGTTCCTTATTAAAGGACACACTCAAAATTAAAATGATTCGGCCCACTCGGTTATTGAGAGAAATATTAAAAAATCACTTAGATCTGGGCCAATATACAGCCTAGATCAGTACGTTTCATTGATCAGAACAGCCAAAAAGACTGGGAATTCTTACAAAGTTAATGAATTAAACTACACTCAATTTAAAGATTTCAAATCTCTTTGTTATGATGTAGGCCGCAATTATACTAAAATACAAATAATGAAACTGTAAAGATGAACGACATTAAAGTTTTAAAATTCACTAAGAAAAATCGCGGTTGCTTCTTTTATAAAACTTCTTACAGTCATGAAGATTTTAATATGGTAAAGGTTGGACCCACCGCTGCAAAAGGTCTTCGAGATAATTACCCTTTTAAAGCAGTATATAACGCGCCAATTAAAATTGCTGATCAAAAAAAAGAAGTTTATTAGCTTTAGTTGATAAGAAAACTATTCCCGAGTATTATCGTCCATTTTATGAAAATCTGTAATCTTTATGAAATAGACCACAATTTAAAATAAAAAGAATACAAATTGAATAGATTTACTTGTATTTTTTAAATTGCATTCTTAAAATTATTGCTTAAAACTTTAATATTTTATATTAACTATTAGTACGTACAAATAATACTCAAAAGACTGGATAAAGTTTCTAACAATTAAAAAAATAGTACTTCTATATCTACATCGTAAACTTAAATATTAATCAGTAAGACTGAAATACCTTAGTTGACAAGTTCCTTACTAAGTGCCATGTTACTCAGTGATTAACGTGATTTAACCGATCACATAATTTCATTTTATAATTACCTTATTTTGAGCCATTTTGTTTTAGTTGTATAAGTTTTAGTCCACATTTAGTTTAACAGTTTCATAAATGTACTGAAAGAAATAAATATTTCATAAAATATTATTGTTTTACTGCGAAAAATAGTTTTTTATTCCTTAAATTAAATCGTATTTAATAAATTAATTATTTATGTTTAAATTAAATTGTAAAAATTAAGCAACGTTTTATCGAGAAAAGTATTAAAACTCAAAACGATTATTTTTTTGACCTACATTTCGGCTACTATATAACATTAATATATAATTTTAACTTACTTTGAAAGACAGATAATGTAACTAACAAAATATAAAAAATACATGTTGAAAATATCTATCTATATATCTAGCTATATATTATTGAAATATACTATATATATATAGTATATTTTGACCATTTCAATTTAGGTTGGTAATGTTTACCAACCAAAATTGAGATGGTTCTCCGAATTTAATTCATTTTTATAAATACGATGAAGGGTAACACACATACATATATGTATTCTTAAATTAATTTTTATTTATTAGTATATTTTGTATGTCTCTCACAGTGCATCATCTAATTCGATCTTAAGAAAAGATATTATCTTTATTAATTAGGTGATTATCTATTATTTATGTAATTTTATTTTAATTAAACCACAATTTTATATTATGTAAACAAAAATTTATTTAAATGAAAATTTACAAATTGTTTTTTTAAATAAACTAAATAATAAATTATGATGGCTCTGAGGCGCAGCGGCTTAGCAATTGAATTACAACGCTAAAAACCGCGGGTTTGAATCCCGCACTGTACAGGTATTTGTAAGGCCTACAAATAATTGTTCCGGATCTGAATGTTTGTCCTTGTGCAATTTGTTTGTAAATTGCCCCCATGATACAGGAGAAATAGTCCTAGTGTGGACGTTACGTTTTTAAAGACTAAGAAGAGAAAAAAAAGAGTGAATATTTTTTCGCGCCGTTCGAGTGCTTCCAGTGTTGCCACCTTGGTGATTTTGTCACTAGGTCTGGTGATTTTTAAGAGCGTTTAGCGACTTTTTAGTTTTTAGTGATTTTTCAATTAGGAATTTGGCAGCACTGATTTTAGATGGAAATCGTTCTCTTTCTTAATCTATGGTCGGAGAATTCCAAATGCTGTCATTTTTTACATATATGTTATGTTATGACATAAATGTTTTATCGTTCTTAAAAGTGTCGTAGTAGTCGATTAAAGTGGTTGGAAATTGCACGTGTTCATTGAAAGAACAGTAAAAAAAATATTTAAAGAGTGTGTCCATTATATCGTACTATTGTACAGTGGTCCCGTTTTGACGTTTCATACAAGTAGGGTTTTCAAAAAAGCAATGTGTCTGTTTTCCTAATTTTATTTTAGATTCTAGATAAAACGCACAAAAATTAATGACTTATTTTTTTCAATGTATGGTAAAAATATTCAAACCCGATTTGCTGCAATATATGAAAAAACCGGTCGGTGAAAAATCCTACTTTTAATAATTTCTTTTTTAAATTTCATTCATGTAACACATGTAAAGTACTTAATTTTAATTTAAAAAAAAGAGCGAGATTGGTAGTTTTATTCAATCCAAATTTCCAAAATACGGCGACATTTTATTCTGGATCTAGTGACAAGATAATTTTTGAGGTGGCAACTCTGGGCGCTTCTATATCCAGTATGCGTTTTAGTGTGATTTAGTTTTAGTCAGTTTAGTGTGACGCCGTTGAGACGCACCGTTAAGTATTGTGCTGTACAAAATGAATTACATCGATACGGGACGAGTAATTGAGGAAGTGCGATTTAGAAGATGTTTATGGGACCCGGCCGATGATTCATACAAGAATAAGGATGCGAAAAATAAAGTACGGGAAGAAATTGGAAAAGAACTGTGTGGTGAAAATTTCAATACAGACTTAGGTAAGAAATATTTATTAATGAAATAACTTTTGTTACATGTATTGCTTGGTACCTTAATAAAGTTATACTACTACTACTTATTTATCTAGTGTAAAATTATAATTAAGTGAAATTGTTTGTTCCACCGTAGGTATGTAGGTAAAATAATCTAAACACGACAATATTGCTATTTATGGGACCCGGCCGATGATTCATACAAGAATAAGGATGCGAAAAATAAAGTACGGGAAGAAATTGGAAAAGAACTGTGTGGTGAAAATTTCAATACAGACTTAGGTAAGAAATATTTATTAATGAAATAACTTTTGTTACATGTATTGCTTGGTACCTTAATAAAGTTATACTACTACTACTTATTTATCTAGTGTAAAATTATAATTAAGTGAAATTGTTTGTTCCACCGTAGGTATGTAGGTAAAATAATCTAAACACGACAATATTGCTACTGCATTTCCTTCTATTTATTGAATTTGGCGGCAGGTAAAAACGGTTCCAATATCTCTGCACCTCGCTGGAATGCGATGCCCTCTCGCATCCCCCTCAATACGCCGCGCTCGCTCCGATCGCGTCACCGCCGGTATGGTTAGCATTTTGTTTATAGTGATAATGATTAGGTATTACTAGTCATTATCACTATATATAATTGGTAATTAAAAATGCCACTTTTATTATCATCATCATCACTGTCACGTATGTCGCTAAACAATAAATAATTTAGTAATAATGTAAGAAAATGATTTTAATAAAATGATATTTTTTTGAATTCAATACCAATTTTTCAAAAATTCGTTGCCAAAAACGTGAAGCAAAAAGTATTATCTTTAATTTTCATTACGTACATAAAAATATGTTTTTATTGCAGAAAAACAAATACGCCAACGATGGAAATCAGTGAGAGACAATTATTTTAGGACAAAAGGGAATATGCGAAAAACGCCATCGGGAAGCGCTGCAAAACACAAGAAATATCTGTTTTTCGAGCAAATGACATTTCTTGATCGTATTTCAGAAAATGAAGTCTCAAATTCATTGAGCGACGCGTATTTCAAGATTTGACTAATAGAATGAAATGAGAAATATTCAAGATAAAATATGAAGCAGCCACATCTGCAAGTAACTTGAGTACTCCATCCCAGCTCTACAGTCAACAAGAAAACATAGAAAATACTAATTATACTCCCAGATGGAATCAAAAGAGCAGAAATAAACAGAAATCCGATCAATAAAATTTTGAAAATGAATTAATAACGTTATTGAACCAAAATACTTCCACTTCCAACTTAAGTCCTGATGATTCGTCATTTTTTGAATCTCTTGCTTAGTTTTTAAATAATTTAAGTGCTAATCAAAAGCTGCAGTTCCGCTCAAAGGTTCTAGGATTAGTCATGGAGATTTCACCTCCAACAACTTCGACACCCAGCTTTTTATCAGCATCAAAAAATAATGTTAATTCAAATAAAGCAAGTTCTACATATAGTTACACAACTGGGACATCGCCATGTCCTAATTATAACTATTCTACCACTTCTACACGTGACAGCTCTATGAATCTGCAGTAGATTATCCAAATGTTATATCGCGAACTGACGATAATAATTCAAATTCTCAAATAAATCTGCATCTGCATTGAGTTGATTTGTCGGCCTAGTATTGATCCTCATTTAAGACGTTGGTGATTAAGTATTAGCTACAAAATAAAGTGTGATTAAAATAAGACTGTCTAAAAAATGTTAAAATTAATTAAAAAGGTTGATTTAAAAAACAGTATATTATAATTCTAAACATAGATCTTGGCTACTCGTCGTGTGTGTGAAAGAATCATGCCCACTTTCCATACATTGATTGACCTGTCTTTGAATTTCTTTAACAGGTCACGTCTATCTACAACTACTGCTGTATAAAAAACAATTTTTCTTTATAATAACATAATAACGTATCATCTTTTCATTTAGAGGCCTGGGAACTATGCTATTAAGTAAATAAAATTTTGAGGTTATAACAGCTGTCAGATAAGGTCTGTACACTTATTTTTCTTTCCACACCATAGTACAAAACCATTAAAAATCATATCTGATCATAAATTAATAAGTTATAAAAATATAAATTGGTTATTTTGAACATTCGTAAACCACATGACATATGAACTAGTTTTTCGTAGTCGAACGTAGTGAAACGGAACGTGGAAAACACGTTTTTAATATGACTTTTGGGCCTTTGAGCCATTGTAAAACACGTTAAAAAAGTAACATTACTTTTTTTCATGGCTTTATATGAAAATTCAATTATGCGATACGACGAAATAAGCAAAAAATATGCAATTTTATAAGATATTTTACATCACTAGACGCGTTAGAAAATTTTCTGGTCAATAATAGACATGATTCTTTCATTCAATTTTATTGTTTAGTTTTAAAATTATTACAAAACATAAAGAAGTACATGTAGTATTCCCGACTCAATGACATTTGGTGAAACGACGGCTGCTGGTGGTAAGGAAATCTGCGATCTGTTTCCAGAATTTTTTGGATCAGTACTCGAAGATCATAGTCGTGGATCGGGTGTATCCGTCTGTTGTAGTCAAACAAATAACCTTCTTACTAAAATCGTACTCACCGAGAACGAAATATTAACAAAACTGAGGCATCTTGACTCCAACAAGGGAGCCGGCCCTGACGGCATATCACCTATATTCCTGCGGGTATGCGCAGATGAACTGTGTCACACGCTTCTGCTAATATTTAATAAATCACTGAATAGCGGTGTTTTCCCTTCTCGCTGGAAAAAAGCTAACGTTGTCCCCATATTTAAATCTGGTGACCGAGACAACTGTGAAAATTATAGACCGATAAGCATTTTGTCAGCAGTATCCAAATTATTTGAATCAGTAGTATTTGATCACCTCTATTTTCATTTAAAACCTCTTATATCACAAATAAGCAGCATGGAATCATCAAAAGGAGATCGACAGTCAGTAACCTTATTAACCTCAAAACCTACATGCGATGCTTTTAACAACCGTGGTCAGGTAGATGCCATATATACCGATTCCAAAAAATCATTCGATAAAGTGGATCACGCAATTTTATGTAAGAAACTCGAGTCACATGGTATACATGGCAGTCTGTTGCGTTGGCTCGAGTCCTACTTGAAGTACAGGAGTCAGCTCGTGACCGTCAAGGGGTACACATCAGAAGAAATCCTCATTAAGTCCGGTGTTCCACAAGGATCCCATTTGGGCCCCTTACTTTTTGTGACCTTCATTAATGACTTCATTGAGAAAATTCAGTTCCCTTGCCTGTTATACGCTGACGACCTAAAAATTTTCAATAGAATTGGTGGAGCTGACGACACTCGCATCATACAGGAAGACTTAAACAGCTTGTCTAATTGGTGCAGAGAAAATAACATGTTCCTTAATGTCAAAAAATGCTTTGTCATCACCTACACACTTAAAAAAAACAAGGTATTAAACAATTACACCTTAGAACAACAAACTCTATCTCGTGTGTCGTCTATTAGGGATCTCGGGGTCGTGTTTGACGAACAGCTTAGTTTTCGCCTACATTACGATTTCATAGCCAAAAAATCTAACCAGGTACTAGGTTTCGTTACTAGACAGAGCAGGCACTTCAGGAACTCACAAAGTTTAATTTTGTTGTATAACAGTCTGGTTCGAAGTAATTAAGAATATTGCTCAATTATATGGAATCCATACTATACAGTGCATTCTGAGCGCATTGAATCGATCCAATCCAAATTTTTGCGTTTATTAAGCTTACGTACTGGCAACAATAGAAGACTCCGGTCATATGCTGAGAGGCTTAAAGAGTTTAACATGATACCACTTCACCTCCGTCGCGACGAATTGGACCTAGTCAACCTACACAGAATAATACATTCGGAACTGGATAGCCCCGAGGCCTTGGAACTGTTAAATTTTAACATAAAACACAACCCACGTAGACCTATGAAAAAAATATTTGACATACCCCTATCGCGAAATAATATCTCTCGAAATCAACCCCTATCAAGGTTATGTCGACTTTATGAGGATTATAGCCTTCGCTTTACCAACCTTGACATCTTCAACTCTAGCCTGGTTCGCTTTAGAAATGTTTTGAAAGACATTCTCAAGGACATCCCCGTCGATCGATATTCATTATATTTATAGTTCTTGATTTGTTGGAATGTTAGTTTAAGCAATTTTATTTAAAATGTTTGTTTCTCAATCTTGGCATGCCGTGATAACACGTATAAGGATTATGTCTTCTATCACACCATTATTTTTGTAAGTTATAGCTTTAAGTCGTGATGTAATCAGCTGTGTTGTCCTATAATAAATAAATAAATAAAATAAAATAAAGCACGCATGGAGTGCTCTCCGTGGATGATCTCCCTAACAACGGTTTTATGACGAGATAAGAGAGTCAATACGTCAACGTCTCGCCGATATTTTTAAAATTATGTCTGTTAAATTACTGACAAACCGGAAATTATACATACAACACCACGTTTCTGGAAAATAAATATAATTTATAGTTATTCAATACTCTTTTATTTCACTTAACTTAGAGTGCCAATTTTTCCAAAGGAGTTATGGGGATGCAACGTAAGCCGGATCGCCTAAAAGAAAATTAACTTGCAGAGTATTTCGTCGAAACTGCTTGTTCTTGTTAAATTTATAATTCTCGTAAATCGGAGAAAGATGTTAAGTGTTCGCCTCTCAGTAACCTTGCAGCGTTATAAGGATCAACTACTCTTCTTCTGAATCGCTGTGCCTTCTTTTCCATAAAATATAAGCAGCCAGTTCTCTAACCGCATTAACGTGAGACATTTTGTACACGACTGTCTCACAGCAGCGGAACCCGTGGTACTACTCTCGTTTTATAGTGCACCGCTGTTCAAGCGCACGCTGTTAACAGCATGCTACCCAGCGGCGCGTCTAGCGGCGTGACGATAAAACCAGCCTATGTTATAACATAGTTATATAAACCGCATTCATCAAGTTATTGACAATGTTTTTGTTTTGCTAATGGCACATCCATGCCCATGCGGTGAAGCTGAGTTCTGCAAGATTCGCCGCAGAAGAACACAAAACCTCTCCGATCACATTTTTAATCTCATGGCTGTTAGACGGGAAATGAACTGCCGGGGCTGCGGGCTGTTCGAAAGATATACCGCGGCTCCGGAACGTAAGGGCACTGAAAGAACACGGATGGTTTTTAGTCAGTAAAAATCTGACACTCCCTTACGCTCCACCCAGAGCGAAAGGCGTCATTAGATGATTTTCCATCGGCAAAAAAAGGACGGGAAATGAAGCTGCAATCTTCAACAGAGTTAACAGCACACAGGCAACTGAACAGACAGATTTCCAAATGCATGCGACGGGTCTTACGCCACTTTAATACTGCTCGTATTGAAGAAGCCATCGAGCAAACCCAAGGCTCCAAAGTCTTTGCGAGAAAGAGCAAACGTCAAAGCTAAAGACCGATAGTGGCAGCATTGTTTCCGGGACACCTGAGATTTTGAGTGAGAATGAGAGGTTCTATGGGCAGTTGTACACATAATGGTTGAAGGCACGAAAGTGTGAGTAATAATCCAAGAGCAAGTGTCACTATTCCGGTGATATTGCGGACGTCAGTCCGAGCGAGATTAGAATGGCTCTCCAGCGAGGATGTAATTAGAGCGGAGTTTCTGAAAGCGGGTGGAAAACCGGTACTTAAAGTCCTTCAGAAGCTCTTTTATTCCGTCCTCTATGGTGGAACTATTCCGGAGAACGTGGAGCAGAAGTGCGGTGGTCTTGTTCTTCAAGATAGGCGACAACACTCTCTTGAAGAACTACAGACCAATTTACCTTCTAAGCCGCGTCTACGTGCTGTTTTCGAGAGTAAGTACAAATCGTCTCGTACGCAGACTCAACGACTTCCAGCTTCCCGAATAAGCCGGTTTCCGAAAACGCTTCAGTACAGCACAGTAGACCATATAATAATAATATTCCACAACTATCACACAACGCCATCTAGTCCCAAGCTAAGCAGAGCTTCTGTTATGGGTACTAGACAACTGATAAACATACTTATATATTTCTAAATACATAAATATTATAGATAAATTACACCCAGACACAGAACAAATGATGGTGCTCATCACACAAACATTTGTCCTGGGTGGGAATCGAACCCACGACCTCCGGCATAGCAGTCAGGGTCACTAACCACTAGACCAACAGGCCTGTCCAATACATACCATTCAGCAGATTGTACAGAGGACCGAAGAGTACAATCTACCACTTTGCCTTGCGTATGTGGACTATGAGAAAGCCTTTGATTCCGTCGAAATTCGGGCGGTGCTGCAGCTCCTTCAGCGGTGCCTGTTTGACTGTCAGTATATCGAAGTACTGAAGTGTTTGTACAGTAGGGCTACGGTGGCTATCCGAGTCTGTACTCGGACAGCCATTGATTCCCTAACCAGAGTTCTGTAACCAAGCTACGAAACTTATCCAACTGCAGAGGGGTGTAAGACAGGGTGATGTTATATCCCGGAAAATCTTCAACGTTGCATTGAAAGACGTTTTCAAGGTACTGAACTGAAAAGGATACGGTATTAATATCAATGGCGAGTACATCACTCACCTTCGGTTTGCCGACGATATAGTCCTTATGGCAGAATCGCTGGAGGACCTAAGCATTATGCTCAATGAACTCAATAGTGTCTCCCAACGGATAAGTTTTAAGATTAACATGAACAAAACAAAGCTCATGTGACGAAGTCGTTGGCGAGCACGTTTACCTGGGTCAAATAGTCCGACTAGATAAGTCCAACTGCGTCAGAGAGGTCAATCAACGGGGCCAATTCTCGTGAGGTATACCTCAAAATCTGAAAACGAGATTGTACAACCAGTGCGTGTTGCCAGTGATGACTTAAGTATCTGAGACATGGTCCTTCACTGCTGGCCGTGCGAGGACGCTCAAGGTCGCTCAGCGAGCTATGCTCGGGGTTTCTATGCATCATAATCTTAGAAATGAGGATATTTGCAGTAGGACCAGTGACCGACATAGCCCAATGGATTTGTAAGCTGAAGTGGCAATGTGCCGGCCATATAGCTCGAAGACCCAAAAACCGATGGGGAAAATAGATTCTCGAGTGGCATCCTCGTACCGGAAGGCGAAGTGTAGGGCGACCCCCCACTAGATGGAGTGACGACCTGGTAAGACATGCAGGAAGTCGATGGATGCAGGTGGCTCAGGACCGTGCTTTGTAGCTTCCTTGGGGCAGGCCTATATTCAGTACTGGTCTTTTGAGGGCTGTAACGACGGAGAGCGCATCCATTGCTGTGTTTATGGAAAGGAAAAAAAGTAATAACCTTTAATAATAAGGTGAAAATAGTAAAGCTATATTATTTTGAACCACGCAAAATATGACATTTTGCGTGGTTCAAAATATGCATAAACAATTCAACTACAAGAATTTAGTTACTATTTTAGGATTCCCTCTATACTAGTAATTACTCAGAGCCGTGGCGGACTATAAATATGTCATCTATGAAAAATATCAATTTGAGTTGTCCAAATCACTGAACGATATTAAGGTGGGAGAAGCGGTAAAACCGGTTTGCAGGTGGCCGCGGTCGGCGGTGGCATTACATGCAGACGCTCAAATAATACCATTTTTAACTGGAACATACTGTATGTACCCTTGATCGCTATTATACCAGTTTTTCATATAAGATTGCAGTTATTTCAGTTTACATCGAGAACATACAGAGTTATTATTATTTTTTCTGTATTTGAAAAAGGTTGAATCTTCGGCCTATTCTATGACGCCATCTTTAGCAAAAATATGAAATGCGATTAAAAATTAACTACTGCTTGGAAAACAAAAGTGATTAAAATTGGTGTACTTTATATATAAAGCAAAATGTAAAAACTACACCTTAAATTTATTTACATACCGAATTCTTAAATTGTTACATTCACAAATCTATCGTATGTACTAACGTCCAAACAGGATACACTCATTTACAACATATTTAATGCAACACAGTTTATACACAAAATGACTTAAATGGCTACTTTTAATACAATATTATCTTTAATACTTTTCACCACCAATTACACTGTAATCTTTGGAAAATCACTCACTAATTAATGATAAATAATATAACTCGCATCAGCTCCACAAGTCGTCATACATGATATGACTGAAGTCCATTTGTCATTCATACTGTAGCGGGTCCACCGACAAGTTGTCAACTGCAACCTCTGTCTTGTCTTCCAAGTACTGATCATCTTCAGACTGGGAGACATCGGAACTTGAATGAGATTCGGAATTGCTGTCTGATTCGTCTTTCTGTAATAGAGATGGATGTAATAATAAATTTTTCGCCTAATACAGGACGTATACAGGATGACTGCTGGGCTCTTGCTTAAACGTAGTTCACGCTGCAGTTATATTAAGGTTGTAGCACGAATGGGTTGGCTCGACTCTGGTAGAACCACGCTCTTGCAGAATACTAGCATAAAATAGCTGAAGTGTTTCGTAGGGTGAGTGCAGAGAACCGGAGATCCTTTTTACAGGAAATGAGGCATTTTATCTTAGATCTCAGGGGTGACAACGCATCTGCATTTTAATTTTTAATCGAGGATAACCGATGATGACGATACCTTTGGGCTACAGCATCTAGTTATCCCGTGGACATGTACTCGTTTGTGGCTTATTCTATAAACAGAGGCGCGTACACTGCGCACGTGCCTACGGCGTAGGGCGCTGGCGCGGCGTGGTAGCGGCACGCGTGTGGCGCGTGCACTGCTCAAGTACCTTGAGTGTGAACACGGCGTAGGACGCTGCGTGATAGCGGCACGCGTGTGGCGCGTGCACTGCTCACGTACCTTGAGTGTGAACACGGCGGCGCTGCGTGGTAGCGGCACGCGTGTGGCGCGTGCACTGCTCACGTACCTTGAGTGTGAACACGGCGGCGCTGCGTGGTAGCGGCACGCGTGTGGCGCGTGCACTGCTCACGTACCTTGAGTGTGAACACGGCGTAGGACGCTGCGTGATAGCGGCACGCGTGTGGCGCGTGCACTGCTCACGTACCTTGAGTGTGAACACGGCGGCGCTGCGTGGTAGCGGCACGCGTGTGGCGCGTGCACTGCTCACGTACCTTGAGTGTGAACACGGCGGCGCTGCGTGGTAGCGGCACGCGTGTGGCGCGTGCACTGCTCACGTACCTTGAGTGTGAACACGGCGGCGCTGCGTGGTAGCGGCACGCGTGTGGCGCGTGCACTGCTCACGTACCTTGAGTGTGAACACGGCGGCGCTGCGTGGTAGCGGCACGCGTGTGGCGCGTGCACTGCTCACGTACCTTGAGTGTGAACACGGCGGCGCTGCGTGGTAGCGGCACGCGTGTGGCGCGTGCACTGCTCACGTACCTTGAGTGTGAACACGGCGTAGGACGGCGGCGCTGCGTGGTAGCGGCACGTGCGTGGCGCGTGCACTGCTCACGTACCTTGAGTGTGAACACGGCGTAGGACGCTGCGTGATAGCGGCACGCGTGTGGCGCGTGCACTGCTCACGTACCTTGAGTGTGAACACGGCGGCGCTGCGTGGTAGCGGCACGCGTGTGGCGCGTGCACTGCTCACGTACCTTGAGTGTGAACACGGCGTAGGACGGCGGCGCTGCGTGGTAGCGGCACGTGCGTGGCGCGTGCACTGCTCACGTATCTTGAGTGTGAACACGGCGTAGGACGGCGGCGCTGCGTGGTAGCGGCACGTGCGTGGCGCGTGCACTGCTCACGTACCTTGAGTGTGAACACGGCGTAGGACGGCGGCGCTGCGTGGTAGCGGCACGCGTGTGGCGCGTGCACTGCTCACGTACCTTGAGTGTGAACACGGCGTAGGACGGCGGCGCTGCGTGGTAGCGGCACGCGTGTGGCGCGTGCACTGCTCACGTACCTTGAGTGTGAACACGGCGTAGGACGGCGGCGCTGCGTGGTAGCGGCACGTGCGTGGCGCGTGCACTGCTCACGTACCTTGAGTGTGAACACGGCGTAGGACGGCGGCGCTGCGTGGTAGCGGCACGCGTGTGGCGCGTGCACTGCTCACGTACCTTGAGTGTGAACACGGCGTAGGACGGCGGCGCTGCGTGGTAGCGGCACGCGTGTGGCGCGTGCACTGCTCACGTACCTTGAGTGTGAACACGGCGTAGGACGGCGGCGCTGCGTGGTAGCGGCACGTGCGTGGCGCGTGCACTGCTCACGTACCTTGAGTGTGAACACGGCGTAGGACGGCGGCGCTGCGTGGTAGCGGCACGTGCGTGGCGCGTGCACTGCTCACGTACCTTGAGTGTGAACACGGCGTAGGACGGCGGCGCTGCGTGGTAGCGGCACGCGTGTGGCGCGTGCACTGCTCACGTACCTTGAGTGTGAACACGGCGTAGGACGACGGCGCTGCGTGGTAGCGGCACGCGTGTGGCGCGTGCACTGCTCACGTACCTTGAGTGTGAACACGGCGTAGGACGGCGGCGCTGCGTGGTAGCGGCACGCGTGTGGCGCGTGCACTGCTCACGTACCTTGAGTGTGAACACGGTGTAGGACGGCGGCGCTGCGTGGTAGCGGCACGCGTGTGGCGCGTGCACTGCTCACGTACCTTGAGTGTGAACACGGCGTAGGACGGCGGCGCTGCGTGGTAGCGGCACGCGTGTGGCGCGTGCACTGCTCACGTACCTTGAGTGTGAACACGGCGTAGGACGGCGGCGCTGCGTGGTAGCGGCACGCGTGTGGCGCGTGCACTGCTCACGTACCTTGAGTGTGAACACGGTGTAGGACGGCGGCGCTGCGTGGTAGCGGCACGCGTGTGGCGCGTGCACTGCTCACGTACCTTGAGTGTGAACACGGCGTAGGACGGCGGCGCTGCGTGGTAGCGGCACGCGTGTGGCGCGTGCACTGCTCACGTACCTTGAGTGTGAACACGGCGTAGGACGACGGCGCTGCGTGGTAGCGGCACGCGTGTGGCGCGTGCACTGCTCACGTACCTTGAGTGTGAACACGGTGTAGGACGGCGGCGCTGCGTGGTAGCGGCACGCGTGTGGCGCGTGCACTGCTCACGTACCTTGAGTGTGAACACGGCGTAGGACGACGGCGCTGCGTGGTAGCGGCACGCGTGTGGCGCGTGCACTGCTCACGTACCTTGAGTGTGAACACGGCGTAGGACGGCGGCGCTGCGTGGTAGCGGCACGTGCGTGGCAGCGGCAGGCGCGCCACCGGCTCGCCGCACGACGCACACCCGCGCGGGTCCCCGCACGCTGTGAACAGCACCTGCCGCAAACATATTCCTATATACTCGCTACAAAATTTCGGCTTTTCGTACAGAAGGATAATTTAAATTTCAATATACATTTTTATACTATCCACACATAAAATATGCATATATTACACGAAAAACTGCCTAATATTAAAAAAAATTGTAAAACTGCATCATCATGCAAAACACTTGCTTGTTGTAACCCGCTGCTAGCTCATCCTAGACTATTCGGATAATTAATTCGTGGAAACAAATTAATTATTATTATCTTAGCTATTAAATTAGTCTCAGTACAATTTATAGTTGATTACCCGTGATACGTGTATTTTGTGATTGTAAATTAATTCTATTTAACTACCTTCCTACATTAGAAGTGGGATGGGGCCGTTTTCTGCCTACATTTAATTTTTTATGGGATAAACTTTGTTATCGCTCACATGGGATAAAGTCCCCGCTATTGCCCACATGTAATTTTTAATTAGTAAAATGGTAATCACGTTTGTGAAAGATTATAATGCGCTTAGCGTTGATGCCTTAGTTTTTATGTTATATGTTTAATGAAATAGAGTAAAACTTTAAAGTGACCAGATTTTAGCCAAAACTTAAATCTTTTTTTTGGATTTATGTTAAAAGTACCCGCTAGTACTTTTTATTTCTTAACGTACCTAAATATGTTGACAAATGTCAGGAAATGTTGGGAGCTTCCTAGATGAGTTATAATTTGCATTCAGCGAAAAATTGTTTAAATTTTGTTATAGTTTGATAGTTCATGGGAAATATGATTTACATGGGTTACATTTTAAAGTTCGAAATGTTTAAGCGATGTAATAAAATAATGGATTAAATTCGACGTGCTATGAATTGAAAATAATAAGTGGCCTTTTTGTGTTCTGTGTTGATAAGTGTAGCATCTTACTTCGAATATTGTGTAGATAAGACTGGGGTTTGCTGTCGAGGAATTGGTAGAAGTCACTACAAGAATTTGAAAGGGCCTTGTGCGCTTACAGATCGGTCTGCTGCCAATAACCTAAATGAAGTCTGGGATGGTCGAGCGTTGTAATATCTAACGAGTGTCGATATCTGTTTGCAGGTTAGGATAACTGATAGAACGAATGCTAACGGTTTGCTGCCAACCGCACGAGGACGTGCGATAGTCGGAGATCGCCGTGTCAGCGCGTCTATAGTACAGAGAGGTTGCATCATTCTGGAGGAGTGGCCGTATTCATGGTGGTATCACAGGATTAAGGTTAGGTCGGGAACCCACTCGTTTATGCAGAGTGGAGTTCACTGTGGATGCCATTGGCACGGGATTCCGACAAGGTCATTCAACGAGTGATGGGACCCGTAGAATGAAAGAATTGTGGTTCCGCCATTGCAGTGGTTTTTCTAGTGCAGGAGAGTATTTGTTATGTTGCTGTTGGTTACTTTGGTATTATTGTGTTATTGCGTCCCTCACTACTGTGTGATTGTGATGGGGAATGATTGTGGTTTGATCGGGCTATATTGCTCCTGCAGAGAAAAAAAGAGAGGAAAAGTGACAAAAAATGGTTTCTTCTATCAAACTTAATCGACAAAAAGTCGAAAAAATATAGAGAAAAAAAGAAAAAATAAGCAAGAAAAAAATGGTTCCTGCTATCATTGAAGGGCTTATGCCGGACCAGTGATATGGCTACTGGGAATAGTGATTCCGGACTAGCGTAAAGTTTTGAAGGGCATGTTGCCGGACCAAAACCGATTAGTGTTGCAGGGTTCAAAGGAACCGGTCCAATACTAATTGCCTGAAGGGTCCATGTAGACCGGACCAGAGCTGATTGAGGTTCAATACAGACCATACCAGAACGTATTGTTAAATGTGTAAAAGTTTATGACTTTTGTCATGATAATCGAACGATTTTTTTCTGTCTACAGATAACTAAGATTGTCATGGAGCATGTGCAAGGACGGACGCATGTCAGTATGGCAGTGTCGGTATTCGTAATTTAGGTTTTGCTATACACTAAAGGACTATATATTCCATTATACTAACGCTTAAAATAAACTATTATTAGCTTATAATAATGGTTGTATTCAACCTGAAAGATAACTCTGCCGCATATTTTCGTAAAACGCTGTGAAGGGATTGTCTTCGCTCTAAAAAACCGTCATTAAAAACTATGATTTTGCATTGCTATATACTAAATAAAAACTTCATCTTTCTAAAGCCCTAATTTTTTCGACAAGTAATCTACTCACATCGTTACGATATCGCCCTTCGAAAAACCCTAAAACATGTAGTTTTCGACGCGAAACGCATATGCCCTCTTAATAATTTATTTGTTCTAGTTTAATGTTCTTTATATGCATAAACTAAATGACTTACTTGATGCCTGTCATGTAGAATGTGCTTGAGGCAGTGCTTAGCTGCGGGCAATACATGGTTAGCGCAGCGCACTCCTCCCTCTGTGAATGTGCACCGCCCTTGAGATGGTATATGACGATGTGATGATGTGTCATTCACCTGTAACATTGATTTAAAATAATGTAATACATTATATTTCAATTATATTTGTAATTATTAAGTCAAATTACTAGGTGGTAGGACTCTTTTTTGCCAAGGAGTCTGTCTGAATAGTTATCACCCTCTTGCCTATTTTTGGCGACAAATATCCAGTGCTTTTTTATAAGATAGGGTGACAAACGAGCACACAGTCTACCTGATGGTAAGTGGCCCATGAACATCTACATCTATCCCTGATTACAAATCAAAATGCAGATGCATTGTCACCTGTGAGGACTAAGACGGAATGCCTCATTTCCAGTAAAAAGGGTCTCCGGTTCTCTACACTCACCATACGAAACACAGCAGCATTAAGCTACTATTTTACGCTGGTATCCTGTGAGAGCGTGGTCCTTCCCCGGTTGAATCCACCCATACGTGCTACAAATATACTACTGATATAACTGCAGCATGGCTCTACCACGTATATAATTGTGTGCTTGTAACAATTACAGGCTTAGAGGCATTCCATCTTAGTACTTAAAAATAATAACGCAATCTGGAGCTTTCATAGTTTAACGTTGACGGCAGTATATCAGTAGCCACTTACCATAAAGCGTGTCACACACTATGCAGATAAGATATCTGTATCTGAGCGCATATTTTTCAGTATAGCTCTCTATGAAATTCAATGAACAAACACACACAGCTGAGATAATTTATATTATATTGTAAAGTATCTGTAAGCACAGACATAAACAAATCAACAGACCCTTACCATACCATACCTTAATCCTAAATGATTTACGACTTTACAGTTTAAAATCTTTTTAGTTTCCATAAAAAGTTTATGTACAGTTTGAAACCTCTTTTATTCTGTTTGCAAAATTGAAAAATGTAAAAAAAAACAAAATACGGTAGAAAAATGATTAGTAATTCATTATGTGAAGGAAAATTAAAATTGTTCTACTGATATTAATTAATGAAAAGGGATTAGATTGTTTTTCTTTTTTAATTTGACGAGCCGTTGTGAGCTTTAAGAGTCATGTCACATCGTCATTTGAGTTGAGATGAAATGTTATGAGCCATGGGCATGTTAGAAAATTGTGCTATTCAACGTGTTACCTACACACCAGCCAAAACGTGATATCAAGGTTGTGGTCACGTTATCACGAGTTTAGAGAACTCCAGGGGTAGTTAGCCGTCTACGGAATCCTCGGAAGGTCCAGTCATGCTAAGGCGGGACAATCATGACGTGGGCAGGAATTCATCTCGGTGGACGAACCCATCCAGTATGAATCCAAGGTAGCATGACTGAACAAAAATACCACAAGGAAGTAGTAGAGCCTGTTATTGTCCACACAGAATCCAAATGGGCCATGAATTTCTACTCATGCACGATAATGCTCCTTCCCATACAGCGCGGCTGGTGGCGGCCGCTCTCCGAAACCACGATATTCAAGTTTTAGATTGGCCTGCACGGTCGCCCTACTTTAATCCCAGTGAGCATGCCTGGGACATGTTACAACGAAAAGCTTTGAGAGATTTCCTCCCTTTTCGAAGTCGGTTAAAAAAAGGAAGGCAATAATACATTTATAAGTCAGTTTTCTATGGGGTGACAAACGAGTACACAGTCCACTGCATTCTGTGAGTGTGATCTTCCCCGGTCTAACCGACCCATTCATGCTACGACTATAGGATAGCTACAGCATGGCTCTACCATTTAAAAATGTTGTGTTATACCTTAGCTCGTTTGTGATATAACTTCCTTGCTAGCACCGCGTCGACGCCATGTTTCTTGTGGTAGCCAGCATAAGCCTTTAACTTACGAAGCTGTCTTCTCTCGCGTACTGTCAGCGGACCGCTGCGCGCTTGTGTGTTAATACTGCCTGCAAAATACAAACCGATATTGATATTTATGAAAACATTCGAAAATGTCCTAAAAAAGTAACCGGTCCCGTTTTACAAGACAAGTGTGAGTAGGACCCTACAATATTGGCCTTTTTTCGATATGCATACACATCATCGTCATTACAGCCCCTCACAAGGTAGCTACTGAACATAGGCCTGCCCTAAGCTCCAAGGATTTTCACAAAAATAGTACGATACATGTACGTGTATCGTACTATTTTTGTGAAAATCCTTTTGAAATTTTTTTTAAAACTCAGTCTGTATAAAAAGGGTTATTATAATATTAAGGAATTTATGGATGATAAAAACCCCTGGGAAGGGTGATCGCTACCAAGCTATTTCTAATTTGTTTTGTGTTGTTAATTGTAAACATAATTGTAAACTAATATTAAAAAAAAAAAATAGTCCCGCTGGGTTTCTTGCTGATTCTTCCCAGGACAGAGGTTTTTTTACGAACCAGTGATAAATGAAAAAAAAGCGATTTACAATAAGTATTGTCTATAATCTATATTGAATAAAAGTTTCTGTTTTTGTTTCTATGCCGTAAATTAACAAAGATAATACTAATTTCTTAACAATATATTCTAAACTATATATGGTAGAGCCACGTTGCAGTAATATAGTAGTAGCACGAAAGGTTCGGCTCGACCGGGGAAGGACCACACTCTCACAGAATACCAGCGTAAAATAGCAGCTTGATGCTGCTGTGTTTCGTATGGTGACTGTAAAGAACCGGAGACCCATTTTACTGGAATCGAAGCATTCCATCTTAGTCATCAGGGCTGACAACGCATCTGCATTTTGATTCTTAAAAGAGGTTAAATGTGAGGTTAAATGAGATGTCTATGGCCACAGCATCCACTTACCATCAGGTGGACTGTGTGCTTGTTTGTCACTCTAATTCTATTAAAAAATAGGTATGTATAAAGGTGATAACAGTTATGGTAAGCGCAAACCTACTTTCACGTAAATAAAGGGTGACTCAACTAACTTTTTAAATTCAGATCGTTAATAATTTCGCGGGCAGCTGGGCTAACGGGAGGTGAGGTGCAGCATTCGAAAGCAAACGGTCGGGAAATTTTTAGTCGACGCCATGTCGTGGTCTGGAGCGCACCGTGCGTATGCAGTGGAGGCTTATTTTAGCAATGGACATTCGTACACACGAGCACGACGTATGTTTTGTAGTCATTACTATATTCGGTACTTGCGTGATGCACCAAGTGTCCAATTAATAAAAACATGGGTAGAAAGAATTCGACTAACGGGCTCAGCAATCAGCAATGAGCAACAAAACAATTCGCCACCGAAAAAGACCTGTGCGTTCCGAGGAAAACATTAACCGCGTCGCCGCTTCAGTTGAAGCCCAGCCAAGACGTTCGATAAGAAAACATGCAGTGTCGTTGAAAATTCATCGCTCTAGTATTCAACGCGTATTGACAGTAGACCTAAAGCTGCATCCATACAAAATCCAAATAATGCAAAAAATTAAGCCTGAAGATTATTTTAAGCGTAAAACTTATGCTGAACGAATGTTAGAAATTTTCAAGGAGCAAACTGACTTGGAAGACATTTATTTCAGTGATGAAGCTCATTTCCACCTGGAAGGTTTGTAAACCGTCAAAATTGTCGGTACTGAGCTTCTGCCAACCCAAATCAAAAGCATGAAGAGATGTTACATAGTCCTAAAGTGACTGTATGGTGTGCAATGTCTGCAAAAGAAATTATCGGCCCATACTTCTTTGAAGACCATCGTGGCACTACTGTTACAGTGACGAGTGAGCGCTATACAGCTATGATAAACTCCTTTTTCATGCCGGAACTAAGAAGAGGTGTCAGTAGTCATCCAGAAGTATGGTTTCAACAAGATGGGGCCACTGCGCACACCGCCAGGGCCTTAATGAATGCAGTCAGGGCACTTTTTCCTGGAAAACTCATCAGCCGATTTGGAGACATACCCTGGCCTCCCAAATCGCCCGATCTTACCCCATCTGATTTCTTTTTATTGGGCTATCTTAAAAATAGAGTATTTACTGACCCGCTTGCTGATCTCGAAGACTTGAAGGCTAAAATAACTGAAGAGATAAACTCTATCCCCAGCGATTTATTGAAGCGTGTGATAGGGAATACACGTGTCCGCGCCTTGAAGAGTGTGTACGGCGAGAAGGAAAACATCTTGATGATGTAATATTTCATAAATAAATTCCCAATTTGTAAGCTTTCTTTTAATATATTTAAAATTACTACAAGAACATCTGTTACTTTTTAATTATTTTTTAAAGTTTAAAATCTGGAATGAGTCACCCTGTATTTTATTTACTGATATTTATAAATTTTAGGTAAGAAGCATCGAACAAGTTATTCAGATTGAAGGACAGACTTTGCAGTTCCCATAGTCAAGTTAACCATTCTGAATTTTTCAAATGCAGTCTACTAAGTTTTGGTTTGTGATTAAGCGCTGTTCTCATGAGTTTACTGGACGATTGGGACTCCTTGAACTTCTTGGTGAACTTGTCTCCTGTGACATTTTTACGCCTCTACTTAGTCTAACTTAGATTCAGGCTCATAATGATGAAACCAAGTTTCCAAGAAAAGTCCAATCCAAAACTTCTTTGTTTTCGTTCCCTATACTCAAGACAACATGTTACGCATCTCAACGTGTTGTCTTGAGTATAGGGAACGAAAGCAGAGTATGCTTTAGGTTCGGCGTGAGCATTTTCGACGCACACCTGATTACACCATTGACGTGCAAAAATTGTCATGCTGATTATTCAAAACAGGTTTATCTGATACCCCCACCATTTCTGCAAGTTACTTTTTTTAATTGGCATCTTCCAATACTATTTTTTATATTTTTCCACATTTTATCACTTAACAATGCTCTTATTAGAGTAACAGAATGGAATAAAATAGTTATTATTCAATATAGATTACAAATAATACTTATTGAAAATCATTTATATTTTTACCCCTGGTTCGGTTAAACACCTCTATTCTAAAAAAAAAACTGCGGGACTTTTTTCCTGGAAAATAATTTATAATATTGTATGATTATAGTAAAATGTCGGTCACTCTGGTTCTATTGCGGATATCCTTATTTTTAAGTTTATTATGCAGAAAAACCCCGAGCATAGCCCTCTCCATAGCTCAGTTAAAAAGGTTCTCGAGTGTCAGACTCGTTACCGGTAGACGTAATGTAGGGCAACCCCCCCCCCCCCATTGACTACCTGATAAGACATGCAGGAAGTCGATGGATGCAGGTGGCTCAGGACCGTGCTTTGTGCATTCCTTAGGGGAGACCTACGTTCAGCAGTGGACTTGTGAAGGGCTGCGATGATGATAATGATGAGAGTAAAATAAATAATTAAGTCTCTTGTCGATACTTACAATACTGTTCTTTTTCAGCCTTCAAAGACTTCAGGTATTGGTGTCTAGCAGACTGGAGTAGCATCCTCAAATGTCCCATTTGCCTTATATAGGCTGATTGCAGGGACTTCAACACTGTTTTGGCTTCGCTCACTGCTTCTTCTGCAGTGTATACACCTGCACGCCTGTAAAAATTAGTATGTTGAGCCCTTGAAATATACTAACATTCAAGGCTTTTGACGAGTGTTACTGTCAATGAAGAGACAAACTGGTCCCACTTACGCAACTTATGCAATGTACATTACATCTGAACACTAAGATGTGTTCAGATGACACTTAATTTTGTATGAAAAACTACGCATTAGAAACACACTTGTGGTGGTAAGTGGATCCTGTGGTTCAGACATCTATATTTATCCTCGTTTAAGAATCAAAATGCAGACATGTCACCATTGAGGACCCAGCTAAAATGGAATGCCTCCCATTTAGTAAAAAGAGCCTGGTTCTCGAAACTTATCATACGAAACAGCAGCATTAAGCTGCTCCATGCTAATTTTTTTTGAGAGTGTGGTCCTCCCTGGTCGAACCGACCCATTCATACTAAAACCACTAACAAACTTATGTGCTTTATTTTTTCGCACGGAACTTTATTCGTTTTATTATTAAATGTGACTTGCTAAATATTAACATTAAGAAAAAAGTTTACAGTTAGCTTAACAACTTATATTAACTACATTTAAAAACGTTTTCTGCTGTTAGTCTGTTAGTTCACGTTACCATATTACAAATTCAACGAGAATTCCTTCATTCTTAACACAGGGTTAGGACTGTTTGAATATAATTTGAACTAGCTGTTACCCGCGGCTTCGCCCGCATAGTCACTGGGAAATGAACTATCCATTGCTTTTTGAATTGAAAGAAAACTGAGTTTTATAGATTTGTCAGAGATGCAGCCATTAAAAGGAAACTGAGCAAAATTGATTCGTCAGCTTATTTAAATGTTTTGAAACGCAGCGTATAGCAAAGCATGAAAATAGCCTGTTTATTCTAAATGGAAATGGGATATTTTTTTAATTAAAGGAAACTGAGCGTAATTATCCGTCAGGGATGCAGACTTTTGAAAAGAAACTGAGCTAAATTGATTCGTCAGAGATGCAGTTTTTTGAATTGAAAGGAAACTGAGCCAAATAAAAGATCCGTCAGAGATGCAGCCTTTTGAGTTGAAAGGAAACTGAGCTTAATAGGTCCATCAGAGGTGCAGCATTTGGAATTGAAAAGAAACTGAGCTAAATAGGAAATTTTGAATTGAAAGGGAAGATCTGTGGGAATTCTGATTAATTGATTGTGGGAATTTTGGAAAAAAAACTAACTGAACACTATTTTAAGACGCTACTGTACACAATGTTATATGTTTTTCCATGTTTTTCCATTCGGGGAAAGAATGTAGAGATTCTAGGCATTTGACACACGCGAACATGCTATATACAGCTGACCATGAGAGAAGCACGATTTTTCTAAGTTGACCCCCGCTAATTATTAACGTTTGCCCTTGCGCTTTATTAATTGTCATTGCAAAACTGAGCTTAATAGGGAACTGCAACCTTTTGAATTGAAAAGGAAGATCTGTGGGAATTATAGGGATCCGTGATATAATAACATTTTCACCTTTTCCTACGCCTGTCAAAATTGTAGCACCGATTATGTTCCGTCCAAGATGTATCACACGCAGCCTTGTCCCATTACATAACCGAGGAGCATCTAAATTTCGCATTAGCATGACTGGGACGCCTAATTTTAATTGAAGCTTATGTGAGGGCACACCTGACAACTCTAGAGAATTTAGAAACTCTACGGGATATGAAGTGCTCTGTTCTGTGTCCATAACTGTGTCTACTGACAAATACTCTGTTATTTCTCCTGCTACTTCGCTTAATGTATCTGAATTTATTTTTTAACGCTCACATTTTTGGTGCAAGAATCGCCCTTTCACATAACCATTTGTCTTCATGCATGTTGTTCGTTAAATCTGAATAAACGCTCGCAATTAATTCGGAATGACTCTGTACTAAATTACAAAAATCTCTCGTCAATTTAACGCAGCCCTCAGCATCCGTTTCCAACCGCCCATCGCCAATTTTTAATAGTGTGTCAGCATAGTTTCCAGCATTGACATCATTATACAAATGCACTCTCATATTCGTAGTTAAACTGAATTTTGTCACCTTGTTCCATTAAATAGATGACTTGAGGCATGCTTTAATTTCATCTGCAGGTGTGCCCTTTTGAATGACAGGTAAAGTTTGGTGAAAGTCACCAGCCAGTAAAACCACCATTCCTCCCATTACATCGGTATTCCTGCGCAAATCCTGGAGCGTTCGATTTAGTGCTTCTACAGCTTTTTTATGCGACATTGTACTTTCGTCCCACACTAAAAGTTTGCATTGTCGTAGCATTATACCTCGTGCACTATTTTGGCTAAAGTTGCAGATCGGCGATTCTTCCTGGGCTAGATTTAGAGGGAGTTTTAAAACAGAATGTGCAGTGCGTCCCCCGCTTAGCAGCGTGGCGGCTATACCGGAGGACGCTACGGCCACAGCAATGTTTTTATCTTTCCGTACATACTTGCGCTAAAAATAAATTTAACAAAGTCTTCCCAGTTCCTCCAGGGGCATCTAAAAAGAAAAGTGCACCATTTCCAGATTCAATTTGTCCTAATACTTTGTCAAAAACTCGTTTATGTTCGGGAAGCAAGCGGGGTACAAATTCGGCTACTTGCTGCTGCAAAGCTGGTATATCGTAGTTTGTTTCACGTATAATTTCATCACTTAGTTCATTTTCGGTTGTTTGCTGAGGGCTTATCATTCCAAAGTCGCTTAATTTTTTGCCTACCATTGCCATTACTTTATCTTCAATTTTTCCAAGTGCTTCATTATAAATGTGTTCATTGTATGTCATGTTCGCGTGTGTCTGCTGTAACCTTCGCAAAATATCTTCCGCCATGTACTCTTTATATTTGTCCCACAATTCATGTGCATTAGATAGCCCGCAAGATGATATGAGAGTTGCATAAAGATCCCTAATTTTGGGTGGTGACTGGCACTGCACGGCTTCCTCCAGTTTCATCCCAGTGATTATCGTTTTCTAAAAGATGCAGAGCTTCACATGCTTCTCTATAAGTTGCGCATTCCTGACCGTTGACAGTTTTAAGGTCTTTATATCCTGTAGGACCCCGAACATGGTGCAGCAGCAATCATAAACAGAAACATTCAAAATTAGTTACATGGACGGTATACACACGACCAAGGGCATCTGATGACTTAATACTGGGCCAATTAGCAACAAGCGCGCCTTGAATACGGCGTTTCCACTCCTTCCTAGATGTGTTCCAAGTATTATAGCGGGGGACTTCAGAATATAACAACGTTTTTCCAAAGGGGTCGGTTTGACAAAGTTGAAAGAAGGCTGTTAGTGTAGTTTTTGGCGAAATATACACGCTCTCCATTTTCTAAATGCACAGCAAGGTGAGTAACTGTTGGGTGCCTTTCGTGTAAAGGGAAGCCAAGAAGACGCCACGCTGCCTCATTACTGCTGACATAACGCCCAGCTTGAAAAATATGTATGTGAGATTAAATATTGCTTGGTCGCTTCCTTTATTTATGTACTTACAGATATACTTGATTGCGCGGACAGAGCTACATGCTTCTACATTAATGTGGGCATTAAACATTTTACATAGAATGGGCGAATACGGGACAATCCAGCTGTTTTCTAAGGTTTCGAACGCTCCAGAGCGAGATTTGATTGTAACTTTCCTGCCACCATCTTCGGGAGCTCTGCGTCTGTATAAAGGGTAGCCATTGTCATTGTGCACTGTTTCTTTTAATAGCTGTTTTAGGGAATTTCTTTGTACATTTTCCTTTTTTCATACATGGCGATATTGAATTTAGTGTTCCACATGGACCGTGAATCATATTTCGGACGATGGTATCATACAATAATTTATCTTGCTCATGATCCGGAATCTCGGCGCTTATTATGTCGTCAATTTGGCTGGGCCGCAACTTCTCTTTAAGCCATATTAGAATGTGGGCATGCGGTAATCCACTTTTTTGCTATTCAATTGAATACATGAAGCACTGCACCTCTCCGAAAATTTTCCCTTTGTTAATTACATACATTAATTTTTGTACTTTTAATCTAAATACTCTAGCAACTAAATCGTGTATGTCAGTACTTTTTTGGTCCGGCATTAGCTCCTCGGTTATTTCTTTCCATGTGGGATTGCAAGTAACAGTAACAAAAAGATCAGGTCTTCCGTAAGTTCGTACATAGGCGAATGCGTCTTGTGTGTAGGTACTCATGTAGGTTTTGGGGACTGTTAACGAATGATGAAGGCAGAATTACCATTTTACCTAAATCTCTGGGGTTTACATTGGCGTCGCTAGAAACTGCATCTTGTAAATGTATATAATTCTCAACGCGCAGCTTTTTTGATTTAAAGATATATAACGGAGACGTTCACTTTCTACCTTCACATACATGTCTACCAAAAATTGATGAAATAATTGTCTACACCGGGCTAAGAGGTTAAAATCATTTTCTCGCAACATCATATGATACGCATAAAAATCCATACATGATACTTTTTTGTTCGGAGTAGGCTCCTTTGTGACCGGGTTAATGAGTGGAAATTGAAAATGATAACCCTCTTGTCCTTTGCAATAAATCAATGGGTATTGCAGAGCGTCATAAAACTTGTGTGTATCGGCTACCCGTTGCACCTTATCATCACGTGCTCGCAAAAATTGATCACCACTAATTACGGCTGCTATTTCGTTTATCAAAGGTGCATTGTAGCGCCTTTCATGCTCTCCTGGAGGGGTCCTATCTGCGTGAATGACGACTTTATAATCCTCTTCAGGTAGGTTTTCTAAGGCAGTTTTAAATGTTTTGACTAAAATGTTACGTTCATTCAAGAATCTTTGAATTTTGAACACTGTGTCTCTCTCAACTCCCTGGATAAATTGGCAGCGACGGTCTACCTCCATTTCTTCGTCACCAATAAAACGTTCCGGGAAGTCTGCAGTTTGTGATCATATCCTAGACGGCCCCAACCATTACATCAGATTTGATAGACCACAAATCCTCGCGAAAGAACACCGATTCCTACCAAGGATGATACGTGAGGCTATTGAAATTAAAAAAAATCCTAATTTCAATAGAGAAGGAGGATTATAGGATCCCAAGCAGGTGGTAGTACCCAGACTACCACCTGCTTGGGATCCTATTATCAATAAAATTAAAACTAAACCCAAGCATACCACTGCAAGACCTCAAGACATAGTCAGTTCATTTTGCATAGATCGGACCATAAACAATAATTAAAAAAGCTGAAGGTACTCCGGGTTTAACAATGACATTGGGACGTCAGTCATCTCAGTCTCCCGTGACCATGGGTGCTGGAAAGCGCCCGAAACGTCGGGAATTAAAAATAAAAAGTAAAAATAAACGCGATAAAATCCGTAAAAGTAGTTTTAATCATACTTGTAAACATTTATGCTGTTCGTTTTCAGCTGGAACAAGTGAAACTAAACTCTTCTCAACTTAATCCGTAAGATATGTGTGTGCACGCGTGTGTGTGTGTATGTGCGCGCGCGTGTGTGTATGTGTGTGTGTGTGTGTGTGTGTGTGTGTGTGCGTGTGTGTGTGTGCGTGTGTGTGTGTGTATGCGAGTGCGTGCGTGCGTGCGTGCGTGCGTGTGTGTGTGTGTGTGTGTGTGTGTGTGTGTGTGTGTGTGTGTGTGTGTGTGTGTGGTGTTTGGTGTCCATACCAAAATTCATGCCATGCCGACGCTCTGTTGCGAGGTGAAAGAAGGACAAACTTTTGCAACATATTCTATTTTCCCACGGGGAATGAGATATTTTTCCGCAGAAAAAAGTAACCTATGTCACTTTACAGCCACCGAACTATCCCCATACAAAAAATCATGCCATGCCGACGCTCTGTCGCGACGTTAAAGAAGGACAAATAAACAAACAAACACTTTCGCATTTATAATATTAAGTATGGATTATTCTCTTTGCCGTGCCGTTTCGAAAATGTATCAAAATGCAGGCTTGTTTAATTTAGGAATAAGCAATTAGTGTTCATTTGCTTTTTAAATTTAATTTGTGACATTGCTCACATTGACTGTTATCTTATATGCTTATCGTTAAAACGCCCATCTTTACCTGCAGCATGGCTCTACCACATATAAAGCTTAACAATATAGGCAAATTCCTCCCATTGGTAATGACATGTCCAGCACTAAAATGTCTATGGTCTAATAAGGTGTGCATGAGTAAATTGGACCATTACCAGAGCGGTTGTAATTCACATGGCGCCTCCTCTGCATCAGACAAATGGTCCTCGTGAACAGCCCGACAGTTGCCTTCGGGACCCAGGGTGACACTGTCGCAGTCGCTGTCACTGGCACTCGCACACTCCATTATGGAGGACGAATATGCCGCGTTCACTGCCGTGGCATCGATCTGCTCTGTAGAAAGATAACTTAAATTTAAAAAATAAAAAAAAATAAAAACAGATGATCTTCAAACGGCTAAACAGATTTTCTTTAATCATAGTTAAGAACACTCTCAATCAAATCATCTTTGAAACAAAAATAATCAAAATCGGTTAATCCCTTTGAGTTTTGAAGCTACAGATGTGGACACATAGGACATACGTTAAACTTATAACGCCTTTCTGTTTGCGTCGAAGGTGGAAAAAAAACACTAAACATTAGAAGATACTCCGTAATCTTCTCCAAGATCCTTCTATCATTACATTATGCTGCTGGGCATAGTCTTCTTGGTCTTGTGTATAATTCGTCAATGTATTTAGACGTGAGACAAAGTGGTCCCACGTATGCAACGTATGCAGCGCATTGTGACGTCTGGACTCTTGGATTTGTAAGAAAAACTATGTAATGGAAACACACTTGGATTCAAAGCAATCACACGCTTCCGACGCTACATCGACCTGCGATATCCAGATCGGCGTGGGAAGGTGCGGGGGATGTTCGTACGCAATTCCACATTTACATTCTACATTCCGCATTTACAGCCCTTCACAATTCCACTGCTGAACTTAGCTTCCCCCCCCCCCCCCCCCAGGTATGTCATAAAGCATGGTGGTCCTTAGAGATGTCAACCGATAATTTTCAGCACCGGTATAAACCGATTAGTAATTAAAAAAAAACCGGTTTTATTAGGTTTTTAGGATCCATATAACAATGAAAAAATTGAGTTTTTTTTAATACTTATTAAACTTTATTCAATAAAAAAACTGATTTTTATTCTTAGTTAAATAAATAATTTTGGTGGATAAAACAAAGTTGATCTACTGCATCACCTAGCAACCTGTTCCTTCGCGATGATAAGAAATAGCCGGCAGTTGAAAACATTCGTTCCGAAGGTACAGAAGTCACTGGCACTGACAGATAGTTTAAAGCCACGTTATTAAGGCTACAGTCTTTTAAAGTTGACTCACATCGAATCATTAGCGCCACTTTGATTTCTTTTTTTACAGCAAATTATTGTTTCAGAGTAAAATATTTTGATAACACATAAATACCCAGATTATAAGTAATGGCTAAATTTTTTTTTTGGTTCATCTATGTGGTCTATGTTAGATAAATCAAACGGTAAATAGAGCTCTCTCGCACCCAACGCAATTTCGAGCTTTGTTCGTGTACCATTATAAGGCAATCGATAATAAAAAGGCGAAATCTATTCAGCGCGTTAATAGCTAAACATCTTCATCTCCAAAATGCGCTGTTTCTTTTTTTCTAAATATCTTTCATTGTCTTAAATAAGAGGTCTCAATTTCGTTAAATTTCGCTGTTTTCGCCTCATAAAAAACTATTTGTTTCATAGCAATAGCTGAAAATATTTATGCTATAATTATTTTTTTCTCAAGGGCAGGTGTTTAATTAGACAAATATTAAAAAATAATAATTTAAACCACTTTATTTCAAAATTAATAATTATTTCGATCGACCTATAAAATATTGACTTTATAAACAATAATTGCGGGCAATATTCCTTAGTAGCCGCTGAGCGGCTGTAGCGTTCAGACGTCTTGTCTGTGCCAAATTTTTGCACTTCCTCTCGCTCTAACATTCCTCTTTCTCTCTCTATCCCTAATCTTGGTTGCGCATTGTTACGAATTGAAAGTTTCTCTACTTTATTATTTTTTGCATATAATTCTTTAAGGGTTTATAAATCATTTTGTATTTGTTTTATAACTTTTAATTTCGATATGGACCATAAACGTAAAAAATATGCTTGTACCAGAAAACGAAAATTGAAATCAAACGTTGAAGCAATGAACAGAAATAGAATTCAAAGGTAAGTTTTTTTGTGTTTCATAGTAAAATAGTTAACAACGTGCATATGTGTGAGCACTTGGTTAAATATTAGGTATATAATTAGGTACCTAACCTACATATTATGTAAGTTCTTCAAGGAAATATAGAAGTATTATACATTTTTGGATTGCACATGATGTTTTGTTTACAAGCGACAGTAGCCTAATGGCAGGGAGCGGACCGCGAACTCAAAAAGGTCGTGGGTTCGAATCCACCATTCGACTACTGGCGTGAACCACTCGTAACACAAGCAATTTAAGCTTACCACGAGTGGTTAATGTCCTTTTTTTTAAAAAAAAGTACATTATGTTTTTATAGAAATACTTTTTTAATTTAATTTTTAAGTGTCATAAGGAAAATTTCGTCTTTTTGATTTTCAACTAGAGATTTCCTTGTTACCGGTAGCTGCTGATGTCGAGTTAATGACATTTTTAGATACGAAAACTATTCAGTAATACACGTAGACTACAAGTAAACTATTAAGTAATATCCTCAGCATCCCGTAATTTATTGTACGCCCACTATGGCCAATTTTGGATATAATGTGGCGTCAAACTGCTTACGACGTCCAATATACGGACGTCAAATAGGAGACTTAGCGCAATGTTCGCAAATTGTCATGCTGATCACAGAAACGTCAAAATCTAAAAAAAATTGGACGTCATTTTTCTTCCTCTTTAGCTTCCTGAGCTAATTGATTCTCGCATGGAACGCTCGATGCCAATCAAAGACCCTCCATACATCATTCAAGCCATTGCGAATAAATTAAAAAAAAGCGCTAAGTCGTCCGTCGATGCTGCTGTACAAGAATAGTAATTCATGCATATAGGTAAATGCTATACAAAGTTACATTATACTTTAATGAGAAACTATAAATATGTGTGATAGTGGACTGTTTGTACTTATATAGAAATTATTTTGAGTTTTTTTTAAATCTATTTTAGTATTTAGAACTACTTGACGTACTTGACGGATTTTCGGTAGTGTCATCGACTTATTACGAAACCCTCAGTGCACGACTCATTCTAGCACTTGCCAGATTCATTTGAATAATCAATAATACGAGTACATGTTATACAGGTTCTAGATGATTATCTTTTAGAAACCTTTTCAACAAAACAACAAAAATTATACAAACTTAAAATATATTTTTTTTGTGTAACGAATTTTGTAATAAAAGCATGGAACAAAAATAGATACGAGGTAGAAAATCTGTATGTGAAAATTTGTTAGCTAATTATCAATAATCCTGTATATTAGATAAATTGATACTGGAAAATCTTAGTAGAGCAACTTTCCACGCTACGGCCAGAAAGATAACTGCGGAGGCGGTACATGAAGTGGCGGGGCAGGGAGGGTGTAGATGTGTCACCAGAACGCAATTTTTCTGTTTTGCTCTGAAAGACTGGGCTCTTAAGCGGCGCCAAATGTTTATTTGTTTTCCAGTAAGTGACAGCGACTTCTGTATGTTTGTCTTTTCGCCCAGGGTCAATTTCGGTTTCCACATACATGAGCAGTATGTTTACTGCAGAAGCAGTCGCATTTGGACCACCACTCTCAGTCCTTCTTTGTTTTAAGAGGCCATCCCACAGACAACTTCTTAAAAAAATTCACAATTGCTTTGCAATTCTTGATAACTTCTTCCACCTGTGCAAACTGTAACGATTCTTCAATAAAAATACCGGTTTTATTAAAAACCGGTTTTTATCAGGTTTTCTTAAAACCGGTTGACATCACTAATGGTCCTGAGCCACCTGCATCCATCGACTTCCTGCGTGTCTTCCCAGGTCGTCACTCACGCTTACGACTACAATAAAATTATTTTGTCCGTGCAGTTGGGGTCATAAATCATAGCTCGGCCTCAGCCCGGCTAGGTCGGTGAGCATGTTGCGCGAGCGCAACGCCATTATCGATAACAACAAATGAATCATCGAAGGCAGGTACACGGCGACGGTGCGGTATACAAAGGATGGTGCGATTGTTACGTTATGAATCATTTATTTTCCATTTTTAACCCCGCCTAATACCTGCAAATTAGTGCAATGATAATTTAGTACATATATCGAAAAGAAATTTGTTTTTGCGCATTAGTTCTCTGAATTTCTTTAGTGACACAATATGGCTACTCCTTTGTTTTGTACCAAAACTGAAGACAGAAACAGAATTTATTCAAAATGATATTTTGCCTGTTGGCATCAATATACCAGCACAAGCACGTGTTGTTATCAACAATGTTTTAACATTTTTCACTGAAATGAAAATAGATCCCGAAAAGATACAAACTTTTCGGGTGAACTTGCTGCGGCGATATGTGGCGTGAGTGTTAGAGCGACAAAATTAAAAAAAGAGTGTATAAAGGGAGAAGTTAGCTCTCCGCGAGAAAGCGTCTATCGGCCTTGTACAGTAACTGCGTTAGACGACATTGACAAAAGTGTAATTAAACAAAGTGTCATCGTTTATTCGCGACGGTGAATATCCTTCCACGGCTAAAATATTGAGTACAGCAAAAGAAAGAATTGCGAACATAATGGATACCCACCTTTAAACTCATAAGTGGGAACACTTATTGTGACGGACGGGAAACTACGGAACCCTACACTGAGCGTGGCCCGACACGCTCTTGGCCAGTTTTTTTTAAAATACGGTGTAAGATCTATAGTCTACTATTTGCAAATTAACACGCAAGCAAAATGGTGGACTCGACTACTTTACCATCAGAGTACAGATACCACATGCACCTATAGTGATGCCACCTGTACTATTTTTGTTGAAAAGATCCTTGGTAAGAGAATTAGTGCAAAATCCGGTACAGAAAAGACGTTAGAGACAGTTTTATTACGACAAATAACTTGTGTTCCAAATTTGTCACAGTATGCGGTAAAGGGTTAAGATGGTCCTAGGATTACGCCAAGAGTTAAATGATCCAGTCACAGAAGTATTAATAGTTGTTGTTAAAGAAGTATTTAAGAATTTTCATGAGTGCAGCATCTCGAGTAGATTTAATTTTACAATTTGAACTTCTACTACTATATAAACATTCGTATTCTAAATACTCCTGTACGAATTTATACGTGATATCTTCCGTCCATTTTATTAATAATCAACTTATGCACTGAACTATACTCGCTCTTTTACACGAACGGCGAGTTTAGTTGCTTGCTACTTAACTCGCTTATTGCCGTTCAAACGAGATTCATCCTTAACTCGCCAGGTTCGCAAGTTAACTCGCTACTGTACTTGTCGAAGTGTAAATCGGTCTTCAGAGATAGTGAAGCCACTCGACCAAGAATTTATTTAGATGAGACTTGGGTGAACCAAAATCACAGCCGCAAACGAATTTGGCTAGACAAGGATGGACAAGGCGGCTTAAACACAAAAACTGGAAAGGGGGGCAGACTAATTGGTAAATATTCTTTCATCTATTATGTAAGAAATACGACTTAATAATAATTTATTACAAAATATGATACTACTAAGATAGAATGTCATGTTTCCTATAAAAAAGGTCTAACAACACAGCAGCGAGTGTGAGAGCATGGTACTACCCCGGTGGAGCTGATCCATTCGTGCCGCAGCATGACTCTAACACATAAAACATTTTAGTGTTCTCAGCAGGAGTCAGTGGCGAAGCCTCCATAGATGCCAAAAAGCCAGGCTTGCCCTTTCAAACTGCTCAATCAATAATATCAACTAATAAAATAACTCGTAAACTATTTCAAATTTCCCGCGCGCTCCTCTGTTCTACACAGGTCATGACCTTGTAGCCTTATTATGTAACAAAAACACTTGGCAGTTTGATTTCAATTCGAAATACACTGATTCGTGTTCTCTCTGTCTCAAAGCGTACACGCAATGGACTATCAAAATTAATGAAAGCAAGGAGTTGATTTGAGCGAAAAGACGTCTCTCTCGCACGCGTGGGCTTTTGATTGGGCTTTCGAGAAGACGATCGCTCCCTTTCTACCCTGTGGCAAAATGTTCTATAGTAAAATATAACTACGAAATGTTTATATAGCAATTACTGTGAAACCAAATGCCGGGCTTTGCTATGAAGTTGTTTCCGAGTGCGAGGCCGAGCGGGTGATACGTTTGCAAGTTCACTTCACATTTCAATGTTTACCAACTTTGTTTGTTTTTGTTGTATCTGTTAAAAATTTATACTTTTTCAAAGATTTTTAGTGAAAATACAGGATAATAGTGTTCCTTGTGATGAATTGAAGTGTGTTAAAGTGCTAATCCGTGAGGAAAAGGTAAAATCTTAAAACTTTGTTGAGAAAATACACAAGCTCAAGAGCGTCTTTCGGACTCATCAATTATCGCAATTGAAAAACAGTTATTGGTACAATTAAAACGTTCACCAACATTTTACGCGGATATAATCAAATCTTTCCTTAAGAGAATATATATTTAGAATATAAATAATGTTTTTATTTTTAATTTTGTACATTGTGAGTTTTCTTTAATATAATGAGGGATATATTATAAGTGTGATAGTCTGTGTATAATAAGTGTAAGTGATATAATAAATTGCCTAATACTTAAAACTATAATATATTATATAAAGTCGTATTAGGCAATTTATATATATTATATATACATGTAAAATGAATGAACAAATTTTCAACTCACTGAAAGGGTCGACAGCGTGGGGCGTGACTTGCTCCTGCTCCATAGGATCACTAACAACAGAGATGGAAGATGCACACGAAGTTGTTCGCGTTCGTTCTGGACTGTTGGTTAAGAATATATAGTCAATTAGTAGTTTAGTAGTCCATGGACACATTCAGTTAAGTTTTATTTTTATTTTTAGGGGTGACAAACGAGCACACAGTCTACCTGATGGTAAGTGGATGCTGTGGCCTACAGACATCTACATTTAACCTCGATTAAGAATAAAAACGCAGATCCGTTGTCACCCCTGAGGACTAAGATGGAATGCCCAGTTTCTAGTAAAAAAAAGGGTCTCCAGATCTTTACACTTACCATACGAAACACAGCAGTATTAAGCTGTTTTGTAAGTGTGGTCCTTTCCCGGTCGAGGCGACCCATTGGTGCTACAACCATAATATAGTTGCAGCGTGTCTACCACGTATATATTTTGATTCACGTATAGATTGCATCACAGCCTGTAAACTGGCTCTCTATACCCTTCAGACCGGAACGCAGTAGTTCAAACACTGCTAATATTTGGCCGTAGAAATAGGTAAGAGGGTGGTGGTACCTAACCATATGGACTTCACGGCAGAAGGTCTGCCACCTTAAGAGCGTAGATGGGCTGCATTTTCTTTATACAGATGTATTTCCCTATTCTCTTCCTTGATAATGCCTCTAGAGTAATCGTTTTTAATTGTAAGAGTCTAGGTCTATTGAAGGCATGCCCCTGTCATTTAATTTTTCCAAAAACTTATTACAAAAATAAATAAGACTTTCCAAAAACCTAAAAAATGCCCCGTTTAACCTCTGTAATGAGACAACTACCAAAGAAATGTGAAAAGTTTTTAGATAAAAAAGTGGTAGGCGCATAGATCTATTCTTCCTTTAAATTTTGATACCAAAAGTAGAATTTCGGTCACGGCGGCCAGCCTCAACGGAGACTAGCCATCGGCGCAGGACAGGATTATAGTGCCCAAGTGTATGCGCAAGCACAGGTGCATTCGCTATTCCTTCACTGTCATAATCCGATGGGACGGTAAACCGACACGACTGGAGAGAGATCAGGCGCAGGACCAACGGCTTTACGTGCTTTCCGAAGCACGGGGGTGATATACCGCCAACTTCCTGACTCCGGGCAGCTATTGAGAATTTTTTGACGGAAAACCTCAATAATTATTTTTTTTCGCCCGACCCGGGATTCGAACCCAGGACCTCATGATCAGTAGTCGCGCCACTACAACCACTAGACCAACGAGGCAGTCAAAAACATACACAATTAGGGAAGTGACAACTGTCGAAGTTAACACTGAGCTACACACACAAATACAGACTATTCACTCACACATTTATACCGCGGTTGCTCGTGCGCAGAGCGACGGCAATAATTTCTTCAAATACCTATTTCTCAATTCCCGCGCAGACCGACTAAGCTCTTATATTTATATTACATTCATCTCTAACTTATTAACACCTCATAAAAATGACGGTTTAAATGATTATAAAGAATGGCATTTTAAACTCTGGAATCAACTTCCAATTAATGCCATCCTTTTTTTTATCTGGTACCTATAACTTACCGAACATAGTGCTGAAGTTGGTTCAGCAACGTTTCAGTAGTGGTCACGGGCGGTGGCGGTGCAGCGCTACGTTGCCGTGCGTATAGAGCGGCTCGTGCGTGTTCAAAACATAACCTATAATATTGAAAATACCTTTTTGTAAGATAACTGAAAACTCGCTTTATTCAGTTTTTAACAACAGATGATAAAGGATTTAGATACGGTCATAATTTGTTTTAAAAAATATATTGAAAGTTAGTTTGCACAAAAGTCGCCATTAGAGTCCATTATAACTTTTTTAAAAGTGATAATTCCCTTGCATAAATATAAAAATTACACACAGCCATATTTTAAATAGAGATGTGCCGAATATTTGTATTCGTGCAATAACATGTCAGGTGTGGCGGGGAAGCGAGGGGCAGGGTCCAGGGCTAATCCCGCGCGCTTTACGTTAACAAGTTTCGACATAAATTGGTTAGGTACCGAGGTGATCTTGCCTAATGATGTTTGGCCGAATATTCGGTACTAACTTTCGGCGAATATTCGTATTCGGTGAAATCCATATTCGGCCCATCTCTAATTTTAAACACACATTCTCAATAAATAATTTGAATACCTTATTTGTATAAATACTTACCCAGCATCTCTGGACTGAGATCCAGTTGCTGCAGGAGCTGGTTTATTGCAGCGTTGTCCACCAGCGTAAGTGTGCAAGCACTGTTTGTATGGAGCACCCACTTCGTGAAGAATGTGACGTGCGCAGTGTTGTCGCCCGTTCAACACTGGTAGGTGACACGCGTAGCCACGGTAGGCGCAAGAGCGGGAACGTGACATTATCTCCTTTTGTAACTGGAAAAGTGAGGTCAAATCTAAATATTTTAAAAGTAAATGCCATCCTCCAAACCGAGCTCAGAACGTAATCCAAACATAGTACAATAAATATTTTATAAACAAAATTTACCATGCTTTTTTTTTGTTTCATCAGCAGCTTAAATAGTTGATCACAAAAAATTCCATAACATACACATAAACACATTTGAAATAAAGGGACTGTGGATTAACATAAATATTACATTCTGCAAGAATATTCCCTGAGAAAGTGTTTCTACAAAATTTTACTATTATGACACAGGTGCTGTTTACGCCAAGTCGTTATAAGCTGCAGCTTGCGGGACGCTAGTCCGGGACGAGGGGCCGGTTTGCGCGGGGGGGGGGGGGTCACCTTGCGCCTACGACCGCGCCGGTCAGAGTTGCCATATATACAGATTTCTCCGTACTTATACAGATTTTCGGTGTGTAATACAGATTAGCACTGGACACAGATTTTTATTTTTATGCAGACTTTTCTAGTTCTATTGATTAAACTAACATAATATTCAACTTAAAACAGAATTAAGAAAGCTATATGACTAGCTACCGCGTTACACATATAATTGCATGATTCTATTATTTATGGTTAATTTATTTTTTCACAACGTAATTAGTTAGTATGGCAGCATTACAAGTGTCAATCGCTCTGCTCGGGAAATCCCCAAAAGATTTTTACGTACTGTCCAAGGTACTTCGCTGTCGCATTCGTTGCGTCGTGTGTGCGTAGGTAATACGTAAATATTTAAAAACGTTGATGCACTTTTATTAAATATATATAATATCGACCAATATAGCATCTAAAAAACCGAGAGTGATGCAAAAGTTTAATCGGAACTGGATGGAAGATTCTTCCTATAAGGCGTGGTTAAGACCTAGTAATAAAGGTGATTACTTTGCTTTTTGTACATTTTGTAACACAGATCTTTCAATTGGAAGTGCTGGGAAGAATGATCTTTTCAGACACACGAAAACAAACACGTAAATTCAAGTCCTTGTGGATCTGCTCGCAAACATAAATGACAGATTTATTTTCGAACAAGAATATTGAACCAGTCAAAAGAGGAGAAATTTTGCTCGCAGCGTTTATAGCTGAACATAATATTCCCATGAACGTTATGGAACACTTGCCACAATTAATAAAAACATTTGTCCCGATTCACAAATTGCAAAAAGTATTAGTTGTGACAGAACAAAAACTACAGCTATTGTAAAAAATGTGACTGGCATAACTGCAAAACAAATGATAATAGAAAAGTTACAAAAACTTAAATTTTCTTTGATCGTTGATGAAAGCACATATAGTGGATGTGAATCATTTACGCATATTAGCACGTTTTTTTGAAAGAAAAGTTGAGGATGCATTTCTTTGTCTCATACCCCTTGAAGAGGCTACTGCTGAAAAGCTATACCAAAATATTAAAAAAGTTTTGAGTAACAATAACATCCCAATGGAAAATCTTATCGGATTTGCCGCTGATGGTGCGAACACCATGATGGGACAGCACAACTCATTGTCATCCCGTCTAGTTGCCGATAACCCTCACCTGTTTGTATTGAAGTGTGTATGCCACTCTTTCTATCTCTGTGCATCGTATGCCTGTTTAAAATTGTCAAGAGAGCCCGAAACTCTCATACGAGACATTTATAATTATTTTCATAACAGCCCCAAAAGAACAGGAATTCTAAGAGTTTCAGCAGTTTTTAGATCTAAAACCTCATAAAATCCTCCATCCCGCTCAAACTCGATGGCTTTCGCTGAGAGCAGCAGTTTGCCGTATTCTAGAACAGTATGGCGCACTAAAATTATATTTCACTGAAACCGCTCTTACGGACCACTTGAATGCTGATTCGATATTGTTCACATTAAAAAAATCCATATAATAAGCTATATTTAGAGTTTTTGGAGTTTTCTTTAGAGATATTTAATAACATGAATAAGCTGATGCAGTCAGAGCGGCCTCAAATTCATAAAATGCATGAAAACATGGAGACTGCTTTTAAAACTTTACTGGAATGTTACATGGACGATGGATACGTTTCGCGAACTGAAGTCGGTTTAATTCAGATTGACAATCCACGTCATTACAAATCAATAGATGACCTTTATCTAGGAGCAAAGGTTTCAGCCTCCCTTGTCTCTACGAGTTCAAATGCTCTACACCAAGAAGATATTGAAGCATTCAAACTCAAATGCATTGACTTTTTTTATTGAAGGGGCAAAGCAGGTAAAAAAAGGTACAATTACAGCAATGATATGTTTAAACAAATGCAGTTTCTTGACCCACAAGCTGTCAAGTCTCGTAGAATTGATTCATTGGGCACTTTGGCAGTAAAGTTTCCAAATTTGATCTCAGTTGAAGAACTGCAACAACTAGACACAGAGTGGCGGTTTTTGCGTAATAATAAAGATTTGGCGCCCGATGAAGCAGAAGATCTCGAAACCTACTGGTGTAAAGTCGCTGCAGCCCGTGATCCTGTGAACGACAGCAATCAATTATATCCCACGCTGTCGAAATTTGTTTCTGCAATCTTAAGTCTACCTCATTCCAGTGCCGCCGTAGAGAGGATCTTTTCATCTATAAATTTAATAAAGATAAAACAACGCAATAGACTTAATACAGATACTATTGAAGGTCTTTTACATACAAAGCAACTGATTGGTACAAAACCTTGCTATAGCCTAGAGGTTGATAATGAATTACTGTTGAAATTTAACAAAAATATGTATGACTGAAAATTTAATATATCGGTGACGTCAGATTACATTACACACTTCTCACACACCACTCACACATATCCTTGTGGTTGACCCTACACCTGTAATTCGGTAAGTTTGTGTTTGTCTATAGCAGACGTTATAAATTAATTATCCATAGGCCATTGGGTCCTCCCCTCGGTTGCTCGTCGAGTTGGATTACTGATGGGCCCTAATCCTGTCGACTTTTGTCGGGGTAACTGAGGGCCGTAACATTGCTAATAGCAGAGCGTGGTTGATTGTTTCGACAATCACGCCCGGCCGTAATATAATAAATATTTTTTTGTTTGTTAGCGGATCGGTGGTTCGAACCACGCCGTTAAGCTGCGCAAACGTAGTGTAGTTTAGAGTTAGGTACCTACGCGTCAGGTATTTCGGGTACGTAGATTAAATTGCCGAAGGGTCGGTCGCCTCAGCGGGGCATCTTTTTTGACCGACTGTAGTGAGTACTTGCCGTGTAGTGCAATTGTGTTTAATTTAATTAATAGTAATTGTATTAATTAAATTAATTGTGTTTAAGTGTAATTGTGCTTAATTTAATTAATAGTAATTGTAGTAAAGTAGTGATGCCATCGCACAAACCACCGGCGCTTCCTGCAGGCGTAGCTGCGCTGGGACACGAACACCCACACCTTGATAGGGCGACCCGATCGGGTCCATAGTTTAGAGAAGCGGCTCGAGCAGGTCATGGCCCGAAGGGCCGTAGTGGAGAAGGCTTGCACAGAGCTTTTGGCCTCGGATGCGGAACAGGGAGTCCGAGACTTTTGCCTCGCGGACTACGAGCAATTCTTTTCGCTCACGGACGACTTGATCGAGGCGGGGGCCAAGTATGCTAGTGACGCGCGTGAAGCTCGGCTGAGTGGCCTGCTCGAGTCCCCTCGGAAGCAGCCCACTCAGCCGGTCTCCACCTCCTCAGACGGCCAACCCGCTCTCTGTGGTAGGCGTGTCCCTTTCGGACGTCGTCCAGCAGTTCTGGGAAATTGAGGAGCCACCACACGCGTCTCGAGTCAACCCTCTGAACCGTGAGTGCGAGTTCTTCTACCAGAACAATACCGGCCGTCGTGTCGATGGTCGTTTTGTCACTCGCTTACCCTTTCTTGACTCACCTGTGGGCCAATCTCGTACCCTGGCCGAAAAGAGGTTGCTTTCCATGGAGCGCCGTATGCGGCGCGACCCAGCCTTTGGCGACAAATATGTCGAGTTCATGCGCGAGTATCAAGAGCTGGGTCACAGGTCACCGTCCAACTTCGACTGGCGGTCACAGGAGCACTACTTCCTCCCTCACCATGCGGTCTTGAGGACCCCTGGGAGTAAGATTCGGGTAGTTTTTGTGGGCTCCGCCCCCCCGTCAAATGGTGTGTCCCTGAACCAGTGTCTCCACTCTAGTCCTAAATTGATCAAGGACATATCCGACATTTTGACCCACTTCCGTCGGCAACAAGTGGTTTTTGTAGCCGATATCCGGATAATGTTTCGACAATCAGTGGTCCTTCGTGATGACCGTCGATATCAGCTGATATAGTGGCGCGAGAAGCCCAGCGATCCGATACAGGTGTTTGAGTTGAACACCACCACCTATGGACTCCGGTCCAGCCCGTATATCGCCATGCGAACCCTCCTCGAACTCGCTGAGAGAGAGCGTCTAAAATACGCTCGGGGGGCTTCTATTTTGGAGACTTCGGTCTACATGGACGACATTTGCCGGGCACCTCCACCGTCGAGGAGGCTCTTGTATTGCGAGACGAATTGATTGCCATCCTGAAGTCCGGAGGTTATGAGTTGCGCAAATGGTTGTCGAGCTCCCCTCATATTTTGAAGGACCTCCCAGGAGAGGATCAACAAGACCCTCATCTATTCGAGCACCCTGAAAATCCTAATTTGTTGACTGTGCTGGGCATTCAATATCAGCCTGTTCAGGATACTTTCACGTATCGAGTCAAACTCGATCCCCCTCCTAAATCATGGACCAAGCGCTCCATGCTGTCTACAGTAGCCCGCACCTTCGATCCTAATGGATGGATCACTCCGGTAATTTTTTTGGCTAAGTGCTTTCTTCAAAAGCTCTGGATATCCGGGTTGGGTTGGGACGACCCTATAAGCGGTGCCCTCTTGCAAGAGTGGCACTCCATTGTGTCCTCCCTTCCGGACATCAACCGAGTCTCCATGCCAAGGTGCTTCCTCCCTCCAGGGAAATGCAGGGCTACCCTACATGGATTTTGCGACGCCTCTGAGAAAGGCTATGCTGCTGTCTTATGTTTGCGGACTGTGAGCTCTTCTGGCCATACTTCCGTCCATTGCATACTTGATAAAAGCAAGGTTGCTCCCATTAGGTCCCGCTTAACTATCCCTAAATTGGAACTGTCCGGAGCCGCTCTTCTCACGTTCACGACTCCTCAACCACGTTCACTCGTCTTTGAAGTCTGTAATCGACATTACGGACGTCTACGCTTGGTCGGACAGTGAGATAGTACTTTGTTGGCTCAGAGTTGCACCTCACAATCTTGAGGTCTTTGTGGCGAACCGCGTGTCTCAAATCCAGAATTCTGGCACGTCTCTAAGTTGTAGACATGTCCCAGGGGAAATAAATCCCGCAGACTGCGCGTCTCGCGGCTGTGTAGCCCCCTCTTTATTTGACCACCCGCTGTGGTGGGGTCCCAGTTGATTGACTGAGTCTCAGTCATTCTGGCCCCAGAATAAATACTCCGAACCGATTGAATTGCCTGGCCTACGAGCCCGAGTAGGAGTGGGTAAGGATAAAAGCCCACTCGGGATTTCTCCCTGCTAGAACGGTACAGCTCTCTCGATAAGCTCTTAGGAGTGACTGCTTGGTTGCGTCGATTTGTCCGTAATTCGAGAGACCGTCCAACCGAATCTCTGATTCCGTTTTGTCCCCTAGCGAGCGTCGCGAAGCCTTGATGCATTGGACCCGTATGGTCCAAGCGGAGTATTTTGAGCCCGTGATTCAAACCTTGAAGCGGGGCTCCGTTGTCAAGGGCGCTCTGGCCCGCCTGAACCTCTTCCTGGACGACGCTGGGATGCTGCGCGTTGGCGGACGTTTGAAAAATTCTCAACTGCCGTACGGGGCTCGACACCCGTTACTGCGCCCTAAGGACGGCGCCTTTGTTCGGTTGCTGGTAATTCACCACCATGTTCAGAATGCCCACGCTGGGTGTAACGCTCTTTCGGCTATTTTGCAGTGGGAGTTTTGGATTTTGGCTGGCCGACGCACCATTCGGAGCGTCATTTTTAAGTGCATACCTTGTTATAAATTGAAGGCCACCATATCGCAGCCGATGATGGGTGACTTACCACCCGACCGCGTCAGGGCCATCCAACCATTCGCTGGAGTCGTAACCGGCTTTCTGGCCTCTTCCTCGTCAAATCCTCCAACCTTCGTAACGCGCGTTCACATAAGGCCTATCTGCGTTTTCGTGTGCCTCGCCACTAAGGCCGTTCACTTAGAACTTGTAAGTGCCCTCGGCACGGAAGCCTTTGTCGCCACGCTGGGACGCTTCGTATCGCGTCGCGGCTTGCCGGACCTGATCCGGGCGGATTGCGGAACGAATTATAAGGGCACGGATAGATATTTGAAGGAGGTCGTCGAATTTCTGTCCAGCAACAGGACTTATTTAGGTACTGTGATGTCCAAGAAGGGCATCCAGTGGAAATTCGACCCTCCGGCTTGCCCAAACTGGGACGGTATTTTTGAGGCGGTGGTTAAGGTTGCAAAAAGCATCTCCGGTGCGTTATTGGCGAAACTAATTTGACATTTGAGGAACTTGCCACTGTATTCTGTAAAACTGAGGCGGTACTCAACTCTCGGCCCCTCTGTCCCCTCTCGTCCGATCCGAATGATTTGGAGGTTCTAACCCCGGGCTACTTTCTGATTGGCCAGCCGCTTAACGCCCTGCCCGAGTACCCCTTCAGGGAAACAAACTCTTTGCGGTTGAGCAGATTTGACCTGCTGCAACAAATGACTCAGAGTTTTTGGCACCGATGGTCTCTAGAGTACCTACATCTTTTGCAGCAGCGCGTTAAGTGGTCTGACAAGACGGATCCTCCTAGGGTTGGAGACATCGTGTTAGTTAAGGAACCTAACGCTTTGCCTTTGTATTGGCGCCGTGGGCGCATTGTTAAGTTGTCGTATGGAGCGGATGGGGTGCCTAGGGTTGCCGAGGTTTTGGTTGGAGATTCGGTCTTGCAACGTGCCGTCGCGACCCTATCCCGTTTGCCAATTTACTCGCGGACATAAGTCCTTGTGTCCGGGACGGGGTTTTTTTTTACGCCAAGTCGTTACAAGCTGCAGATTGCGGGACGTTAGTCCCGGGCGAGGGGCCGGTTTACGCGGGCGGGGGGGGGGGATTTGCCTTACGCCTACGACCGCGCCGGTGGTCTAGAATCTTCGTACGCTACGGCCGTGCCGCTTAGACGTCGGGCGTTATATAAGCATTGCTACGTCGCATCACGACGGCCTCCATTGTGTTGTTTTATTTCGTTAATATACGTGACAACGAGGCTTTTTTTGAGTTTTGATTGACTATTTTAACTTAGATTACTATTAATTTGCGTCGACGAGTGGCTTGTGTAGTTAATATCGTACGAAGGAATTTTGCTTTGTCGTGTGGAACGCTAAAATTTGTGACCCGGAGGAGATCGCGCTCTCTCCGATTATATTTATGCTAAGTGACGTTGAACTTGAGTTCCGATAGCGGCTAACGCCCTCTGGAGTGATTTCACTTTGTGGAGCTGGGCAGCGCATGTGTCCTGCTATCTGATTATATCGGTGACGTCAGGTTACATTACATACTTCTCACACACCACTCACACATATCATTTACTTGCCCCTGACGGCGCCTTGTGGTCGACCCTACACCTGTAATTCGGTAAGTTTGTGTTTGTTTACAGCAGCCGTTATAAATTAATTATCCATAGGCCATTCGGCACTCCCCTCGGTTGCTCGTCGAGTAGGATTACTGATGGGCTCTAATCCTGTCGACTTTTGTCGGGGTAACTGAGGGCCATAACAGGTGCCAAGCACATTTTATTATCTCCTATTTTAAATAGTGTGATATACACATTTTAAACTAACAATCCATTCTGCCTTCATGTTTTTCCATGATTTCATATTAAAGATAACATGATTTTTTTTAAATAAATATTCAATGTAAAGTCAATTAAAAATAGCATGAAATCAATAGCTTCATGTAAAAGGCTCATACATGCTCACTGCCGGATTTGGATTTGATTTAGGGAGGCTTTTGTTTTGAAATGGACTTTTGTGTTTAAGTCTTGTAACCATATTACTCTAAAAAAATTGCATTCATAAATTTGTTAATATACACCAGGGATTTCCAAAGTGATCTATATCGACCCCTTGGGGTCAACAACAAACCCAAACAGTTTCCCAGGGGTAGACATAAACAACTGATTTTGGGGTTCAACAAGGTCTAAAAAAGTTCTTATTTGAAACTTTCAAGATACTGTATAAGTTGTATTACATGTACCAACTTGTTGTAAGAATGACTAATATTTTAAGATTACTCACTTAACCAACCACAAAGTTTTTAAATTGATAATTATTTTGTATCGATAAGTTTAGATCACTTTTCAAAATAATTAAAGCAAAGTAAATATTCAAATTCACAAACCTGTGCCCTTAGTTTGTCTTCTTCCTGCTTTTTTACTACTTCAGGGTCTGGTGGTTTAATAGATTTGACATTTGTTATCCTAATGGCAGATGAGGAACCTCTGCCACGGTTGAGCATTCTGACTTTGGACAGATGTATCACTTTACGAGGTGGCTGGGAAGTCATATCTGAGACTGAAGATGAATCAACTGAAAATAATTAAATACATCAATTTAGTAATATAATATTTTTTTATAGAATAAAGGTGACAAATGAGCACACAGTTCACCTGATGGTAAGTGGATGCTGTGGCCTATAGATATGTTCATTTATTCTCAATTAAGAATCAAAATGCATTGTCACCCCTGAAGACTAAGATGGAATGCCTCATTTCTAGTGAAAGAGGTGTTCTATTCTCTACACTCACCACACAAAACACAGCAGCCTTAAGCTGCTATTTTCCACTGGTATTCTGTACGAGTGTGGTGCTACCCCAGTTGTGGTTCAACTAATATAGCTGCAGTGTGGCTCTGCCACATATAATCATACAATGTTTTATTTATTATAACTCACACTTTTATCAATTAAAAAAAAAGTACCACCTATTGAAGATTATTTAATAAAGATGTGTAATTAAATATACACTACTTGTAATTTAATAATTTATGGCATATACACAATTTGTCATAAACTATTTAATTCAAAGCTATAAACTATATAACTAAAATAATATTTCTCTATTAAAAATTTCCTTGTACCCTAAAAAGACACAATAGTTAAACAATCGAAATGTTCATATATGACCCATGGGACACTGAAATGGTTAATATGATTGGGGTAACGAGTAGGCCAACAGAGAAACAATTAATTAGGCTTCTGAGGAGTATGAAATAGGAGCTGATATATTTTGTATATAAAAATATGATGATGTTAATTAATGAAATTTTGATATAAAAATTAATAGGCCACAATATTGTGTATTAGTTTTGAACAGATCTTAACCAAAATACTTCAATAAAATTATTAGAGGTACCATAGAAAATGACGTTACAAATAGATTTTACTGCAATTCAAATCTCATATCAATAAGTTCGAAAAAATTATAATTCCCCCTTTTTATCATCATCAGTTTTTATCAATATCAAATATTTCAAAATAATTTAGATAAATTGGCCAATAATTAAACACGAGGAAGAGTATAATTTTGTTAAAATACATTTTTAATCATGGATTTAAATGTCTTTCTAATAATGCATTCAGAAGCTTGCATTCAAAGAGCATAAACATGGGCACAAGGATGTGAATAGACTGTTTGTGCATTGCTTGCGTGTTTATGCTTGTGCTTGACGCCGATCGGAACAACTGTCGGATTTTGACAAAGATCAAAGGATAAATGTGCTTGAGTGTACACCATCTTCGTGGTGTAGGGATCACACAACAACCCAAATTAATTGTGACAAATATATGTTGGAATAGTCTAACAATCAAATTTTAAACTTCCTGGACTGTTTACCTAGGAGAAGCAATAATATGGAACCCCAAAATAAGCATCACAAAGACAAAAAAAAGTTTGCCGATGCTTGGAAGAGGTTGAGGTGAGTCAAGCTTACTGGGAGTTTTGTGTTAAAAGAATAGAAAGAAAAAGAAGTTCTTATGGGCACATTTAGGCGGTACCTGAAAAAAAAAGGATTCTCCCATGTTTGCACTGACAAGCATGTGAATAGATAGATAGATAGATAAAACGTTTATTTGTATCTCCAATCACACACGTAAATTCAGTGATTAAACTAGATATACAATCAAAGTATTATGGAAAAAAATATACATAAACTTATGATCTAAATATACATGTGTGTTGCATTTAAACAAATGGGTCATAGCTCAGCGATTAATATTGCTCAGAGAGCAAACACTAATTTTCAGCTATTACCTTCGAGATGGCGAGAAGAAATGGAGCACAATAGTACAATGAGAAGGAAATAAGGAAAAAACAATATTTTTTTGCACGTTAATATTATTGTAGTGTTATTACGTCTGAAAGATGTGTCCTTTCAGCTCTATGATTTATATCTTGGGTTTAATTTAGTAAAAATTTACGGAAAAGATGTGTAAGACTGCGTACCCAATTAAAGCTAGTACCAAAATGACGCCAACCATGATGAGTTAGTAAAAGAAAAAAAAAAGAAAATAACATGCCATTGTTTACAGCTGACAAACGAAGTGTTTGGGAATACCTTATTTTTGTTTATCTAGAAGATATGTTTTGAATTTATTTTTAAACTTGTAGTTGGTGTTAAAATTTCTTATTGGTGGTGGGATGTTATTCCAACACTTCATTGCCATATATCGAAAACTGCCGGTAAATGCCACTGTTTTATGGCTGTAATATAGGAGTGCTGATCTTATGGATCTCAATTGTTTTCCAGAATTTTGCTTAGCAAACTTTATCTTGGCATGCAAGTACTCTGGTTTCTTAAACTTAATAACACTAAAGACTAGTCCGCCTAAATGTAGCTCTTTATGTGAGTCCATATTGAGCGTGGAAGCATTGTTCAGAAAGGGTGTAATGTGATTTCTGGGAGGTACATCAAAACAGAACCAACAACATGCATTTTGCACGCGTTGTATTAGTCGCTTGGTTTTGGTGAAAATCTGGGGTCCATAAACAACATCCCCGTAGTTGAGCCTAGACAAAACCAATGACTCTCAAAGAGTAATGCGTGATGGTACAGAAAGTTGGTCAAGGATTTGGTATAAAACCTTTAGGCGATAAAAACAGTTTTTACCATATTATGTGGGCCAAGTAACATACGAATATGTTACTTGGCCCACGTATGGGCACAGGCTGCATGTCGAGCTTCCTGTCAGGCTGTGTAATGTGTGTCTGGACGCACCATAAACATGGATGCTGTTTAGATACTCAATTAAAAAAAGTTGTCTAACATTAATAAATAAAGCCTATTAGAATTAAGCAACATGCCTCCTAAAGTGCACATAATTAGTTTTTAGTCTTCTAAAAACTAAAGAAAAAGAAGGCATTGTACCTTCTGAGAGACGCATTAAGTCTTCTGAGAAATATGTAGGTAGATACCAAACAAGATACCTAGCAAGTAGGTAAGTAAGTATTACACATGCTGAGAAGTAAGTTACAAGCCTTATAATAAATAGCTAGGATTCGGCTCACCTAGTGAATATTGGCAGGTTATAATGATTACACTTTAGAAGAGATGATCCCAGTAACGAAAAAACGACTATAAGTAATTAAATATACAATTCCCAATAACAAAATATAGCTATAAACAAAGCATCGCAGTAATTCCAAAACAGAACGCAAAACATATGGCAATAAACACAAATTCATAATAAACATTTTGATTTCTGATATGCACAAAGTTAAAACGAAATATAAACTTAAACTTTAAAAACATTTGTTCGATACTTACGCTCACTTATACTAATGTTTTGATTTTGTAATTCTATCAAATGTTCGTTTTTATTTGTAATCTTTTCTATAGTAAGCATGTCGTAATAACTTATTTAATTTACCCAAGAAGGAATGATATAATTATTAATTAATAATAGTGCTAAAAATGTATGCTTTCTTTACGGAACGAATTGTTATTGTCACAGGTAATTATTAATAATTTTTTTGTATTTTTCTATACTCTATCCTATTCTCTCACATTCCAGTCTGTACACCGCGAAAAAATTGAGACAAAAACAAAATATCAAATAACACACTTATTTATTCTCTACAAAAAACCATACACAACTGATAAATAAAACTACGATGCTTGTTGTAGAAAATTAATAGTTTATTTTACAAACATTCTATTTATGTATTAGAGAAGCTGAAGTTTTATGGCAAAAGAAATAATGAATTGTATTGACAACAGTGGTGGGTCGGCCATTTGCACCGAGTGACAGACTTTTTGGGTCCGTAAAATTAAAATGGTTAAGTTTTTGTTAAAAGTGAATGAATTAAACTAAAAATATAAAAAAAGCAATCTACAGTGTTATATCTATAAAATAAAACATAATGATAAAGTAAAACGTACCTGTGCTTGTTGCAGATCATCATTCTGTCACCGGAGACTCACTACGTTAACCATCAAGTTATTCAATGGCGGCCGACGTCTAATTAAATCTATCAAGTAAAGATAGTTACGATATATCCAACATTTACTTTCAGTATTATAATTACGTGTTAAAAGTACAGTTAATATTTACTACTCATTTTATGAAGTGTTTAATTATTTTGGCTTCATTATGTTATTCTTAAAATTGTAAAATCTCTCAAATGTTAACGCGGTCTGCATCCGTTCGTCGCTGTCATAGCGCTGTCCCTTTTTCACTTGAGCACATAAACGGAGCTAAATTTTCCGTCGTGCTTCTTCGCGGGCAGTCATTAGAACATTCGTTCAATGGCTGGAGGACAAGAGAAATGGTATTTTACAAAAGAGCAACTACAGAATTCACCAAGCAGAAAATGCGGTTTAGATGCAGATAAAGAGCTTGCCTACCGACAGCAGGCAGCAAACCTTATCCAGGATATGGGCCAACGGCTTCAAGTGTATCCTTTTCAATGTGACGATTTTAAAGTGCAATGTTTTTGTCTAGTCATGTGCGTAAAACGTGTAAAACACGCTTCAGTTAAGTGTTTTTCATTACTTCTAAATGTAACATATAGTTTTTATTCAATTTGAAAGTCTGTGTCGTGTTATATGACGAAGTGCGGCGGTGAAAATTATGACGAAATATCTTCACCTTAATGATTACGGATCGTTACTTTCCCTCGGATAACTGGGGAATTCCACCGCCTCGTGGTTTGGAATATCGTTTTCTAAAGGTAAGATTATCGACATTATTACTTGTAACTTTGTTGTCGTTTTAGTCATTTAGGTTAGGGCCGCGTGATGGCGTGAAATTTTTTAGGTCAGTGATCCTTGACAGCTGTGGACGCCTGCGCGTATGACGTAGGGTCTGGCAATCGACCTGTCCGCTAAAATTAACCGTCTTTTCCTCGTTACATTTGTACGTCTTGAGTCATGTCCTTATAGTGTTGTTATCAATTATCATTTCCTGATGGTGGTTTGTATATATACTATGCAAAATATTGCGTTTTGTTTGCCTCGTGTAAGTCATATTCTCAGTGTTATCAGTGTAAAATTTCAATAACATTGTAGATAGTTTGTTCAATGTCATATACGTCAATGACCCTCACATTCATAAAAATTAAAATTATTGTAATGAATTCTTAGCCCCATACCAAACTTACTCGTTCAGAGAAAGGATAATCACTAGTGTAAGTTTAGGTTGTCTAGAAGAAATTGCTGCATAGCAATAAGATTGCCTTTTGTTTTTCTCGGTGTTTGTTTCTTGCTATGTTGTTTTTTTGGTGTTCAATAAAGGGTATTGTATTGTATTGTAACAAGCATTAAGAGAGTTACATAGCTTGATTTGTTATTTATTAATTATAAAATAATACATCACAAACTTACTATCAGTGTGGTGAATGATTATGCTTGAATTGTTATTATTAGTGTTAGACACTTACAACATGAACCTTTAAAGTACTGGATACCAGAAAACATATTTACTATGGCGCTGAGCTTCATTAGTTTTATAATGTATGGTTTAAGAACTTTATCTCAAGCATTTTACATTTACTTATGAGACTTGCATATCTATAGCTTAATATAAATTTGGTTTGGGCTCATCATACAAAGTAACAATGGAAATAATAAGAAAAGTACAAAAAAATACAAAATGTAGGTGGTTATAAAGTTTTGTCTAGTGATAGTGAAGGCTGCTCCATCTCGGTGCAAATTTGACAGCCAACTTCTTCACATCAATTATATAGATAAGCACTACTGGATATGACTTGCACAATTGACTGATTGGATTAAATTTGTTTGGCAGTTGTTTGTGTGACAAATGAGCACACAGTCCACATGATGGCAAGTGGATGCTGTGGCCCATAGATATCTACATTTATTCTCAGCTAAGAATCAAAATGCAGATGTATAGCTCAAGTAAAAGGAAATGTATGTGGTGTCCTAAACTTGTTTTAGAGAACAATTACTATGTGTAGTAACTTTAGAACCAACTTCGTCTCCATTATGTTATTGAAGTCAAATGGTTCGGAATCATTTTTTACTCTTAAGGTCCAGATTTGTTATACCATGTAATATCAGAAAAATGACTTTGTATTTTATCCCCATTTACATTATTTGGTTATTTACAATATGCTGTAGGATGTGCAACCGCAATCTGCTTGAAAAAGATCAAAATTGAAATATAACAGGTTCAATATTGAATATGCACTGAATATTTTTTAATTTTTTTGTGGAAGTAACAAATGCCTAGTCCACATGATGTTAAGTGGATGCTGTGGCCCACAGACATCTAAAACTATCCTCAATTAAAAATAAAAATGCAGATGCATTGTCGCACCTGAGGACTATGATGGGATAGTCTCATCATATGAATCAAAGCAGAAGTATGCTGCTATTTCATGTGTTATCCGTGAGAGCGTGGTCTGTCCCCCAGTCTAGTTCTGCAGCCATAATACAGCTACTGAGTGCCCTGGAGCAATAAACATTGCATTTTCACACACCTACCTATTCAAACCCTTTCGGACCATAAAGTTGAATTCGCATAGAGTTGAAATCTCACAAAGTTGAACTTGTGTAATATTGAATCCTACAAAGTTGACTTCCCAACATGTTGAATTATGATTTCCCAAAAAGTTGAATTTGTATAATGTTGAATCCCATAAAGTTGAATCCTTTAAATTATTGAACTGTTTTTTAGATTACCTACATCCCACCTATGGAATACCTATATGAATCGAATAACATTATAAGGTAAGGGCAATTTTGACAGATAAACAAATTAGTAGTTGGCGTACGCTGTTTTATTAACTTAACTAAAATACAAAATCAACTTTCTTCCACTTAAAATAAGGTATGCTGTTTTATTGAACTAAACTTAACTAAAATACAAAATCAACTTTCTTCCACTTAAAATAAGGTATAATTAAAAAAATAAGTTAGAAACCAAGTTTTAATCTGGTTAAATGGATTTTCATTAGAAACATTTTTGGTGAAATTACTCTTCTTTTCAGTTGTTTTAATAAAGATGCATACTTAATGTCAAACAAAATATCTTTCGTCCGCCTATTTTTTTTGAATGGTGCAAATAACAAATACCTTTCAATCTTTATATCGTAATGCTTCATTTCTTTTAAAAGTGTACGGAATACGAGGTACAAGTTAGGGTTTCGTGGTAATCTCGCATTAATTCGCCGATGGTACCCCTCGCAATTATTTGTGGTCCTATGTGTGTCTCCTGCACAACTTATCATATTATGATCTTTGTCATACCATTGGGCTTGGAAGTATTTTAAAAAAGACTTCATTTTTAGCGTAGATGGTGCAGCCTGTTGAATACTTTTCCAGGCTTGTTTCATGAAAGTGGGAGGAATTAAAACAAAATAGGAGCACATTCTAACGATGCTTCTTGCTTTTCTGTCGCTACTTGTAGGTCTTGTCACTCTTGCAATTTTGCATTCTTTTGCTTTTTTCCAGACGGCTTGATTAAAGTGCTGGAAACACCCGGATAAATGAACATCTGGAAATATTGCTTTGACAGCATTAATTTGAGTCGTTTCGTAATCACATTTAAATGTTTTTATTACCACAGGCAGCTTCTCTTTTATCAAATTGAATAATCTTGTATAGGTTTTTTCTGTTTTATTTGGAAGAAATGCATATATAACAGGAAATACATTAACTGTGGTTTCGTCTGAAAATACGTCTAGATGGATTATGTAAAGTTGATAAAAAGGGCGTGGAGAAACTTTGAATGTACCATCACCACTGTAACTACACAGTTCTGACGATTTCATTGCTGTTATGGCAGTCTGAGAACAAAGTACGATAATTTTTTCTTGATCTCCATCTTCATAAACCGTGATATTTTTAGGCAGTCCCTTCGGAACTATCACATCTTCAACTCTATTGAAAACTAGCGAATTTGTGCCCAAGAATTTTTTCCGGGTTCTATATAAAGTACTTCTTACTGAAATAAATGATGGTATTTCGGTTACAGGAAATAAATGATTGGTTTCGGTGAAATGTTGCACCATTTCTTCATATATCTGCTCGATAGAACATAAATTAATACACACTTCTCTCTTAATGTCGTTTATAAGCCGTGTTACTTTAATTTTATTAGTATCCGGTGTGCAGGTATGTTTCGTTTCACGTTTTACGTCACATTCATCTTTGGTTAAAGTAACAGTTGCAGAACAAACGTCCCGATTTGTGCACTTCCATCGGGAGGTGCCGTTCTGATTTGTTTTACCATCTTTGGTTAATGTGTATTTACCTCTTATTACGAGAAGTTTCTGTTTCTTTTTATTTGTTGTAAAGGACACTGTTTTATAGGGAGCCATTTAGAAATTTACAAATAAAGAAATTTGGAGTATCCTATCATAAACAATTTCATGAATAAACTGATTATTTACAAATGACATTGTCAAGTTTATGACTAGCATTTAACATAAACTAGTTATCTAGAGAGGTTTTAGTATCTAAAGAGGTTTTGCGTGTGTAGATAAAGCCCGTAACTGGAAGCTATTTATAGTCAACATACTTATAGGGATATCCAACCTTTAAGGATTTCAACTTTATAAGAATTCAACATTTTGCGAAATCGAGAAAAAACGACATTGTGGTAAATTAAACTTTTTGAGATTTCAACTCTATGCGAATTCAACTTGATGGTCCGAAAGGATTCAAACATAAGTGGTATCAATTTTTAAAATTATTTATTCATTTAAATTTCATGAAAATTACAATCTTTCTACTTGATTTACAATAAATATATCTTATAGAAGTCAAGCAGCAGATAAAACAGATTGCTCTAAAAAACTTGTATTGAACGAGAATCTGAATTTTGAATCTGAAAAAGAAGCTGATTTTAAAGAAAGTTGTAACATTTGGGCTTGTTATTTAAAAGCAACACAGACATTTCCTTTTAACATGACTTCAAAAAGGAGGTACTAAAATATTTCAATGCTTTTTTGTATGTATGTTATGTTATGTCTTCGCCAATAATTGTGAACTGATTTAATGTTTCTTTTTTATTTAACTATACCTCAACAGTGGTCCCATGTAAATTTTAAGTAAGATTCCAGGATGGATAAATAGGGGTAAACATTTTTAGCTTGTGATGTTTGCTTAGTCCAATCGCCAAATAAAAAAAGGTATAAACATATTTTAAAAAACTAAAATAAAAAAAATTCACTTAGTTTGCTTTTGAAATTAGTGCTAAGACAATCCACTGAAGAATAAAAACCCTAATTTCGGATTTTTTTAAAAAAGTTTAATTATTTCACTTATCTCTAGTTCATAAAAATCCTTCGGAATTTCATGTCTCTTACACCGATCTTACATGGTATACCCACGCTGCTGCTATATTATGATTGTAGCACGAATGGGTCGGCTTGGCGGGGGAATGTCCACGCTCTCACAGAATATCAGTACTGAATAGCAGCCGGAGACCCATTTTACTGGAAACAAGACATTCCATCTTAGTCCTCATATGTAAAAACGCATCTGATTTTTGATTTGTATTCGAGGATAGATGTAGATAGATGTCTATGGGCCACAGCAACCACTTACCATCTGGTGGACTGTGTGCTTGTTTGTCACCCTAATCCTACAAAAAAAAAAAAATAATGCAAGAGTAATAGTAACTTTATTTTAGAAACATACCCATACAATGAATAGCTTTCAAGCCTATTTCACAATAGAAGATACCTCAATTTGACAATGGTAAGCAAACTTAACAATGCGACATTTTTCTACCTGGCCATTTTTTGTTAGTACTTTTTATTGTTATACTCACTTGTTCTTGAATTCACCTGTTGAATTGTGTGTTGTTGTTATCTTAGTTAATTTTTTGCCACAAGCAGGTAGGAAAAACAAGTGTTACAACAGGACAATAACTGGTATGAGGGTGACTCTGAAAGTTCTTAGAAAATCAAAAACTGAACAAAATAGTAGTTTTATTATATATTTTCAAAATAGTGTCCATTTACATCACTGCATCCGATGGAACCACTGAGAAAAGCACTTTGCCCACTTGTCCTTAGGGGTCTCTTCGACAGCATTTTCAAACGCAGACACTACTTCCTCGGCGCGCATAAAACATTTTCCTCGAAGTTTTTCTTTTGTTTTCGGAAATCAATAAAAATCACAAGGTGCGAGGTCGTGCCTATAGGGCGGGTGACCCAGTAATTCCACTTCGCCAAGTAGTCTTGTTTGCTTGGCAGTGTGCGAAAAGGCGTTGTCGTGGTGAAGGAGGATCCTACTGCGAGGTGGTTTCTCCCGAACTTTTTCCAAAACAAATAGCAAACAATTATTAGTGTACCACTCTGCAGTAACTGGTTTTCAATCCTTTAAAACAATTGTTGCACAATGACCTGCCCTTCCAAAGAACGAGACTACCATCTTTTTTCCCACTCTTCGACCTCTCTTCACTTTAATTTGCAACTCCTCGGAAGGAAACATCCAGACAGCAGACTGTCTCTTAGTTTCGGGATCATAACAATAGATCCAGTTTTCGTCACCCGTAAGTATGTCGAACACAGCATTTGAGTCACCTCCGTTAAATCTTTTAACCATTTCACGACACCAATCAACACGATGGAGTTTTTGGGCCTCTGTCAAATTATCAGGTATCCACCAAAAACAAAGCTTCCTGACCGCTAAATGTTCATGGAGGATTTTGTGCACTTGACTCATACCGATGCCTAAGCTTGTCCAAATCTGCTGATCTTCAAGTCACTCTTTTGTCAATCTCTATCATACGCCGCACAACACGGATGTTATCTTCAGTCGTCGCCGTAGAAAGACGTCCCTCACGCAGATTATCGGTGAGATTAGTGTGTTAGTTAGACCATGTTTAAACTCTTCAAACCAGTTGTAAACAGTGGCACGAGATGGTGCTTCATTGTGAAAAGCCAATCGAAATCTATCATAACTTTCTTGTTGACTTAAATGACAATGTAAGTCATAAAAAATCATTGTACTACCCATGCAGTTAAAGAATGGGATTGAAAATGGCGTCGCCTCTATTCATCTTTCGCTCGCACACTCGCTATCTATACTCAAATCTACCGGTAAACACTGCAAAAAAGCGCGTTGCGTTGCGTTTTTCGTACATTCTATAACTTCAGTCCAACATATCATTGGAATCAATGACAATAAAATGCTACAAAATGATTAATCCGGTTTCGCTAATTTGTAAGCTCCAACACATAGTCTTAAGAGTTTTTTTTATAACTATTGCAGATTTTGTTTATTAATATTTTTGTATAAATTTTTGCATACTATTGAGACAAGTAACCATTTTTAAAAATTTCGTTTGTTTCTGTACGAGCTAATCTTCGGAATGGCTTTACTAATTGTGATAAAACTTTATGAATAAATAGAGAGTAATACCAGGAGTCATCAAGACTAAATTTTATGCGAAAAAATTAGAAATTTTTTTAAAATAGAAATATTGACAAGATAAAATAAATTGTCTTTAATGATTATCTTAAGTCTATATAGCGAAATATTATTGTCGCTAGTTATTGTTTTTTAAAATTAATGTACATACCTACTTGTATACAATTATTTTCAAATATTTTTTCCATTCATAGAAAATTTCTAACTAACCGAATAATAAAACACTCTAACGATATATCGTTATTAGCGGGTTTTCGTTATTAGCACTGTGCCAGTTGACGTTACGGGCTCGATGAGCCGCCATTTCTAATCCCATTCTTTATCCATACGGACTGTACGAAAATTTTCTCGCGTTAAATTCATGCTGACGTGACACAGACTATTTTCAATTTGCCACCAAATCGTAAACAAATGACAAATGAATAAAATACATGGGTACACAATAATATTGGCAAAGAGTTCCATTTTCGAAATATTAGGTATATATTTTTTCATTATGTCGTTTACAAGTGGCCAGTTCTAAAAACTTTCAGTGTCACCCTCGTAGTGATTTGACAGTACATAACATTACCGTTAGAACCTTTTAAAGTCAGCTGCTGAACATAGGCTTACCCCATAGATGTCTCATAGTTTAGTTTGTGCAATGCATCTGATCTAAATCTGAAAATGTTGATCGAAAGTAGTAACATTGTACTATTTGTATGAGGGGCTACCCAATACAGCCGTATTCCGTTTTACGAAGTCGAGAAAATAATATTCACGGACCGAAATAACCACAGTATTGTACTTCGTCCGAATCGGCTAGTCGAGCAGGTATCAATACTTTTGTGCACACTACGGCCAGACTAACTTACTATATGATTGTATGTATACTCTTTGAAATGTGCAGCATTTCACCATGTTTCCATTCAATTTATTTTTGTTAATTGAGTGTGTTGCAAATAAACTCTGTTTATGAGACCGGGTGTTTATGAATCGGCTCGATTCACTGGCACTGCGAAGAGATGTTGCATCTCTTTGCATTTTCTTTCGCATATACCATGGAGAGTGCTCTGAGGAATTGTTCGGATTAATCCCAGCCGCCAAATTACGTGAACGCGCTACGCGGCAAACGTCCCGATACCATCCACACCATCTGGATGCTTGGCGGTCCACAACTGTACGTTTCAAAAGGAGTTTTCTTCCGCGTACAACCTCTCTGTGGAATAGTTTACCACCGGCGATTTTTCCGGACCGATACGACCTGGGGACCTTCAAGAAAAGAGCTTACTCCTTTCTAAAGGGCTGGCAACTCACCTGTAATTTCCCTGGTGTCGGTTGATCATGGGCGGCGGTAGTCACTTAACATCTGGTGAGCCGCATGCTCGTTTGCCCCCTCTTCTATAAAAAAAGACAAATTGATAGATGAATACGAAAATAGATACCTTACATAGTAGAGTAAGAATATTCACTGCCCTACATCATCCAGTGTCGTAAGACGCGACTGAGATGAACAAATCAGGAGATGGGCAGCAGCGTCTTCCTAATATCGACAAAAAATTAAAAAAACTGCAGTTGCCAATCTGCTTGCCAAGCGTGGCAACTGGCAAATATCCCCCCTATGAGGTAATCTATGTGGGTTGCCTATGTTCAGCTGTGGGCTTTAATAGTCTATAACGGTAACGGCGTGGATACATATAAATAATTATAAAATTATTTGCTATAGTGTCTTAATTCGTCGTGATTATTTTAAAATGTTACTCTTAAAAGTCGATTCACCAAGAGTAGTGAAACACCCTGTATCCAGAACGCTTTATTTCTATTTCCCCTTCGTCTTCGTATGCATTAACAATTACAAAAATTAAGGCATTTGTGTTATTGAAAGTCATTTAAGCGCTGTTTGCGAAACAGAATCAGAATGGCCAATACTTTCGAATCTCAAGTGTGCAAGCGGCAATAGTATTTTCTTGGGATCGAATCGTATACAGTTCGACTTCCGAATTCAGTTAGAGTTTTCTAGAGTTCACTTTGATTCAACAAAAGTTCTAAGGTCATTGGAAAGTCTAGATATTTATCAGATTTTTTTAGAAGGTTCTAAATATTACATCAATGAAAGCGAGTGAAATTAAAAGTAAATCATCAATGAATCATTTTTGCCACTTTTGAGTTTGGATCGCTTTGAGTAGAGAATCGTAACATTGATTTGCATTGAAATGCGTTTTAGAGCTTGAAAATAACGCGGTAAATGCATTCATGAATCATGACTCACCTTATTGTGAATAATTAATGTTTTGTTTACCTTTTTTAAATGTTTTGTATCAAGTTCAGCTAAACCGAACTCTTAATTTAGATTATGATTATCTGTACTATTTCCATTTTAGGTATTTAACCGACTTCAAAAAAAGTAGAAGGTAATAAATTCGACTGGTTTTTTTGTGTTACCTCAGAACTTTTTTCTAGGTAAACTGATTTTGATGATTCTTTTTTTATTTCAAATATAAATATAAATTTAATCAAGACCTGAGCAGTAGTTCATGAGTTATCCTTAATAATGCGTATTTAATTGACCTGACTACATTGATGATGTTAATTTTATTTGTATTGAAGTCAGTTGTATAAAATTTTTAATTTTACTACTTATGTCACTGTCGGTTGTAACTTGTAAGTAAGTGGTTTTTTGATTTTTAATATTTTGAACGCAAGAGAATGCATAACACGCAAAATGTCATGAAGGTCATGGCTTCCGATTGGTACCAGTATAACAACGTATACGTTATAGATGATAGCCATTTTTTACTACATCACTATAATACGGCCGACGTATCTTGGCGAGTCCGACCTTCGCGCAGAAGGTTGCGCAATAGCTTTTTTAAGGAACAAAATGGTGGCATGAGGCGACGTACGGGGGGCGGTGGTCTAGGCTAGAGATTGACCATAAGTAAACACAATCGACCCTTTAGTCATAAAATATCGCAATCGATTAGTTTTATTTAGAAGTTATTGATTTTTGTTTATATAAGATATTAAACGAAATAGATTTACAAATATAGTGAATTTTGTTGATAATAAACAAGATTTCGACTTAAATAAAAAAAAAACTAAAAACATATTATTTTCTCAGCTGAAAGACATAATGTACTTAAATATCAATTATCTATTAACGTCTTCTTGAATAACGACTATTTGAGAAAATTTAGAACCTCCTTATAAATTGCAAATAAATATATTTTTATGTCTTAATTTTAATCGATTTGAATAAAAATCGATTAAACAACACCCTCAGGCACGCGTGTTGGACATCCCTTTCTGGTTACTTCGTAAAGCTTCGTGCTTATTCGGCAATGCTCGGTACACGGTAATATTTCTCAGTCACACGTTAGCATTGGTGTCGTGTTCGTGTCGCTATCTCTGTCTTGAGCACAGTCGGTTACAAAAGTTTTCGTTGTTATTGTTGTTTGTTTTTATTAATAGTGTTAAGTTTGTTTTGTTTGTTTTATTTGTTTTATTTGCAAGTGTCAGTTAGCACTTATATTATTCGCCAAACATGCCACCAAAACATAACAGTGTGTTAAATCGCCAGGCGAGAAAAATTATTTACGATTTAACGCAATATATGAAAAAAGAAAAAGAAGAAGGCGTAAAAGATGTCGATAAAGTTTATTTAAGAGTTGCTAACGCAACTGGTGTGTCCCAACGCACAGTACAGCGGATCGCAACTGAAGGCAATATTTCGGGCTTACTTTCAGTATTCCGCACGCCTGGTAAAAAAAGGTCTAGATCAAAACCTATTACTGATATGGATAATTTTGACCAGGGAGTAGTAAAAAGATGCATACACAACTTCCACAAAACTGAAAAAGAAATGCCGACGATAAACAAATTACTAGCGAAACTCAAACGGGATATAAATTTTCAAGGTGGTAAAACGAGCTTAAAGACAATTATCAAAAACTTGGGTTTCAAGTGGCGAAAGACCGAAACCAATAGAATGGTTCTTATAGAGAAGACCGACATTCGCCTGAAAAGGATCTTGTACTTGAAGGCAATGAAAAAATACAGGGACGAAGGGCGACCAATTGTATTCACTGACGAGTCGTATGCCCACTCATCACATACAAAAGGTAAGGCGTGGTCAGATGGTTCCGCTCAAGGACTAAAGCGCCCGATATCAAAAGGTCAGCGGATAGTGATGGTACACGCTGGGTCAGAAGCAGGGTTTGTTCCGAACGCGCTACTAATGTTCAAATCTGGCAGCAAAACCGGAGACTATCATGATGACATGAATTTCAAAAATTATGAGAAATGGTTACGGACCCAACTGATTCCAAATTTGAGCCCTAACTCGGTGGTGGTTATCGATAATGCTCCGTACCACAACAAATTAATGGATCCTGCCCCTACATCTAATGACAAGAAGGCAAAAATGGAATCGTGGTTATTAGAAAAGGGTATACCATATGAAAAGGACATGCGTAAACCACAACTTTACGATCTAATAAAAAAAAAACAAAGACGTGAATAAAAAATACGTAATAGATGAAATGTTTAAACAAAACAACCACGATGTCCTTCGTTTACCCCCATATCATCCCGATTTAAACCCCATCGAGATGGTGTGGGCTGCCATTAAAGGGCACGTAGCCGCTAAAAACGTCGACTGGAACGTAACCCGGACAATGGAGCTCATACAAGAAAAAGTAAATTTAATGGGTCAGAATGAATGGAGTGCTTTATGCAGAAAAGTGCAAGAGGTCGAACATGACTATAGGAAGAGCGACCATATTATTGACGAAATGACGGATCAATTATTCATCATTAATACAGCTTCAGATTCAGAAAGTGAGTCTGAAAGTGAGAGCGACGATTACGAAGATGAACCTATGCCAAGTACCTCACATGGTACACAAGGGGCCGACGACTTTATGTTAGGAATTTCCCCCCTCAGCGACAGTGATTAAATAATAATAAGTGTAAATAAATAAAAAGTATTAAATGTAAATAATATTGTATGTGTTTGTGATAAAATCTGCCCCTATCGAAAGGTGAGGTATCAAAATTGAATCTTTAATTTATAATGTCTCCAAAGTGTTTTGATATTTTTGGTCACTGTATTAGGGAAATTTTATTTGTACATTGGTATATATAAAAAAATGACAATAACAGTTTTCTTCACGAGTGTTCATGCGCTAAACTTCGCAGAGCCTATATTCAGACTCGCCAAGATACGTCGGCCGTATTGTACTTACCATCAGGTATAGATAATAGTAGTCAAGCACTGACTTATAATAAAATAGAATTTAATGTTCTCAATACATAGTGTTATTGGCAACTTTACTAAGTTTATATAGGTTAAATAGCGCGAAAAATATATTTACAATTTACGTGAACACGGGCAAATTTAACAAAGCGAAATATTTGCGACCAAGTACATATAACAAAAGCGTCGAAACTCTCGACAGAAGCATGCCTAACAATAGTGAAAGCAAGCTGTAACCGGGACACGTACGGTATTACTTTTTTGCACACGGCCGCAATAATTTACCGCGTAAAAAATGACGCAGTTGCCTAAAGCTGGGTCAGATGAAGTTATTATTTAAATTTGCTAAAATATTAAACTAACATTAAGTTTAAAAATAAGAAGGCAACGTGATTATAATAAAAATAATTTCTTTGTTACAAGTTTCGCTGAATGGCATTCAATGAACGACAAGAATTCCGATAAGGACGTGACGTTGACATACAGCAGTTGTTCTACAGACAGAATGCCGTTATCAGTACTTACTCGTTACACGCGATCAATAAAAAACGCTCCTTCGAAGATCACGATGAGAGTGTTCATGGTCCTCCCACAATGAGTTTTATGCATATTAAACTTAAAGGTTCGACGAAAGTAATATTCTAATATTTTTTCTTGTATTATTTATATTTAAATTTCTTTGTCTCAAATAAAACATAAACTCATTTGAAGTACATTTAAAAACGCCTGTAAGGACGTGTCGGCTGAGAACCATGTGTAATGACTATATATTTTTTTTATAGCATAGGGTGACAATTGGGCACACAGCCTATCTAATGGTAAGTGGATACTGTGTTTGTCACCCCTGAGGACTAAGATGGAATGCCTCATTTCCAATAGTAAGGGTCTCCGGTTCTCTACACTTACCATACGAAACACAACAGCATTAAGCTACTATTTTACACTGGTATTATGTTAGAGCTTGGTCCTACCCGGTCGAGCCGACATATTCGTGCTACAACCATAATATTGTTGCGTAAATAAGTCAACGCCATACACTAGCGCCATCTAGTGTCAGGAACGAGAGCGAGGGGAGCTTTGCAGAAAATGACATCACAAATCTTTTAACCGACAGCGCCATCCGAAGAACTAAGTTTCTAGAAAATCTACACTCGAACACTCGTCGCTTTGCGCGCATTTACTTGAATATTCCGGATGTTTCATTGCTAATTTATATAAATAGGCGCTGCAAGATGCGATTGGGGGCAGTATTGGATTTGGGCGAGACAAGCGAAGCGTCGGAGCGGAATAAAGTGAATTAGTGTGTTTAATTATTAGTGTTTTAGGTTTTAATTTGTGTAAAGTAAATTAAAGTGTTAATTTAGGTAATTTTATCGGCAATTTTTATTGTCACTAACCTCAAGCTCGTAACAATTGGTGTCAGAAGTGGGACAAAATCATGCCGATTTTACCTAAGGAGGAAACGGAGGGTGTCCGTACCCGAAGTCAACGCCAGCAGGAGACGGACCACAGAAGATTTGGTGGTGCAACATCGCAGACTTCGGAGGGACAGCCGCCGGCTGCAGGCCCGTCAGTAGCTCCTACATCTGCAGCACCTGACTTAGGTGCTCTGATGGTGATGCTGTAGGAACAGGCTCGCCGACAGGAGGAACAGGCCCGTCGGTTGGATGAGCAGCTGCGGGGCGGACAGGATGAACAGGCCCGCCGACAAGAGGAACAGGCCCGCCGACAAGAGGAACAGGCCCGCCGACAAGAGGAACAGGCCCGCCGACAGGAGGAACAGGCCCGTCGGTTGGAAGATCAGCAGGCGGAACAGGCTCGTCGGTCGGAAGAGCAGATGCTCCTCATTAAGGACCTTCATGCTACCTTTGGGAAAGAGATAAAGGAGGTGAAGGATAGGGTTGTTCAACATGACAACCGCCTGTCGGAAGCTGAAACCCAAATCAAGGAAGCTAAAACCCGAATCGACCAAGTGAATAATCGGGTTGATCACGTGGTGGCTGACGTGAAGAAAACGCTGGACGACCTCAAACTGGGTGATGGAACTACAGCCCCCGTAGTAGCTACTACACCTTCGCTACGTGGGTTCAAAGTGCTACCGTTTGACGGGACTTCTTCCTGGTCAGCCTACAAAATCCAGTTCGAGGCTGTTATGAAGGCGAACGGCTGGAATAAAAGTTAGGCCGTGACTGCCCTCACACTAGGCCTGCGCGACCAGGCCTTAACAGTTCTGGAAGCTCTCGGTGAGGAAGTGACTTATGAGCAACCCCTTGAGGCATTGGAGGCGAGATATGGCGACGCTCACCTGGAACACGTCTTGCGTGCGCAGCTTAAAGATCGCGTGCAGCGCATCAACGAAAACCTGCAGCAGTGGGCTTTAGAGGTGGAGAAGCTGGTGCGAAAAGCATACCGGTCTGTACCTGCGCTCATTGAAGGGAACCTGGTGCAGACATTCATCGACGGCATCCGCGACCTGGAAGTCAGAGCTGCTGTGAGGCTCGGGCATCACGAGACGCTTAAGGACGCCTTGGCCCATGCACTGGAGGTGGAAGCCGTGCGGCAGGATCATCGTTCCCATCGCGTCAGGGAGGTTGCAGCAGCTACAGTTCGCGACCGCAGCAAAGGATACAGCCCAAGGTGATATGGCTGTGGGGAAAGGGGCCATCTTCGATCCAGCTGCCCTAAGCGAACCGCAGAAAGGGAAAGTGAATGATATCAGGAGGGTAGTGCAGCTAACGGCACTGCCTGGCGGCGACAGGATCATCGTTCACCTCACGCTAGGGAGGTTGCAGCAGTTACGGTTCGCGAGCACAATAAAGGATACAGCCCTAGGTGCTATGGCTGTGGGGAAAGGGGCCATCTTCGGTCCACCTGCCCTAAGCACACCCTAGGAAGGGAAGGTGAACGGTCTCAGAAAGGAATTGCGGCTAACAGCACCGCCCAGCAGCAGCAGGAATACGACGTTACTATCAGACACTGCAGCGGGAAATCTCACGGCAACGCAGATGCATTGTCAAGAAGACCTTTTCCTAAAGATTGCAACCATTGTGGTAGGCAAGAGAGTAAGGAAGTGGTATCCGTGAGGATGCTCAAGACGGACCACCTCAGCAACGAATGGAAGGACAGCTTACAACATGCACAGCAGGAAGATCCGGACATCAAGCCGATTCTGGAATGGATAAAGGCCAGTGCTCCCAAGCCTAAGTGGAGCGACGTCTCAGCAATGAGTTCGACCACTAAAAGCTATTGGGCCCAGTGGGACAGCTTGCTGCTTCAGGATGGAGTTCTGTGCCGTAAATGGGAAAATGTTAGGGGAGACAGCTGTCATTTGCAAATGGTTGTCCCTAAAGCTAAAGTACCGGATGTTCTACAGTTGTACCGTAATGATTGTTCCGGAGGCCATCTGGGAGTTAAACGAACTCTACTGAAGATCTTAGAACGGTTTTACTGGGTCCACTGTCGAAACGATATCGAGGACTGGTGTCGCAAATGTACAAGTTGTGCGGCTGTAAAGGGACCTCAGTCTCGTAGTAGAGGTGCATTGAAGTTGTACAATGTTGGTGCACCATGGGAGAGAATAGCCATTGACGTGGCGGGGCCGTTTCCGGAAAGTGAAAGCGGTAACAAGTATTTCATGGTTGTGATGGATTACTTCACTAAGTGGCCAGAAGTCTTCGCCATTCCAAATCAAGAAGCTTCAACAGTTGCAGATAAACTAGTTCATGAAGTCTTCTGTCGTTTTGGAGCACCTTTAGAGATTCACAGCGATCAAGGAAGGAATTTTGAGTCTCAAATATTCCAGGAAACTTGCCGAGTTATGGGTACTCATAAAACAAGAACGACTTCTTATCACCCGCAATCTGATGGAATGGTAGAACGATTTAATCAGACATTGGAGAGGTACCTAGCAAAAGTTGTAGACAATCGGCAACGAGATTGGGACAAGCACATACAACCGTTTTTGTTGTCATATCGAAGCGCTGTTTAATATAACGTTTGTTTTTTGTTTGTGAAACAAAAAACAAACGTTATATTTCAAAGACAAACACAAAACCTACAAATCCTCCCCCAGAACGGCTCGTCACCGCGGGGGTTGTAGACGACCACCCTCCAAACCAAAAAAAAATATTATATATCTACATTCAATCTCAGATCATTAGCAAATGAAGCAAGAATAGCTGAATTGGAATACGTGATATCGCAAATTAATTGGGACATTATCGGTATAGCTGAAGCGAGAAGACTGGGTTATAAAATAGAAGACAGGGGAAGATATCTTCTTTATTACTATGGGGAAACAAAGGGAGAGAAAGGTGTTGGATTCCTGGTAAAGAAACAAAACAATACAGAAGTACACGATTTTATAGCGATATCCGAGAGAGCTGCTGTATTACAAGTAGGTAGGTATATACGGAAAGAAATTCTCTATAATCCAAGCATATGCACCTACGAAAAGAGCCACTACAGTTGAAATAGAAAACTTTTACGCCGATCTTGACAAAGCTATGAATAAATGCACAAAAAATATAATATTTCTGGGAGACATGAACGCAAAAATAGGATACCCCAAAGAAAATGAAGAATTAGTAATGGGAAGGTATGGCTACGGAAAAAGGAACGACAGAGGAGAATCGTTCATACAATTCTGTCTTCAATACAACTTAAAAATCTCTAACACAACTTTCAAAAAATCTAATAATCTTCGGTGGACCTGGAAAACACCTGATGGAAAATCGAAAAACGAAATTGACTTCATAGCTACAAATGTCACAAAATTATACAAAACGTAAATGTATGAGCAAATTGCACCACCCTAGTGACCACAGAATGATTAGAATTACTTTAAATGTACCCAATATATAAAAAACGAAGGAAGGGTATACCATTTAAAAGATGGAGTGACGACATCGTAGAAGTAGCCGGAAACTTATGGTCCAGACGGGCAAATGATAGAGCCACCTGGAATGGTTTGGAGGAGGCTTTCACCGCAAAAGGCGGCCCTTACACCTAACAATACTAACCTTATTTAAAAACAAAACTAACATTACTAACAAATAAATAAATAAGCATACATAATAGTAGATAAGAAATACATACATGTAAGGGATTAAATAAAGCTAATAATAATAATAATAATAATCGAAGCGCTGTTCACGAAAGTACATCAGTGACACCAGCTTTCGCAAACTTTGGGAGAGAATTACGGCTGCCTGCGGACCTGATCACCGGGATACCACCTGATGCTCCACGCAGTATAACCGATTATGCAAATTACTTGCGGAACAAAATGAATGACGTTTAGGAGCACGTCAGACAATCTGGCCAGCAAATGTCTGAAAAGATGAAAACCCGGTACGACCGCAAGATGAACAACAAAGGGTTCGACGGAGGTTCACTTGTGTGGTTGCACAATCCAGTCCGCAGCAAAGGGAAATCTCCTAAGCTTCAAGCTAAATGGGACGGCCCGTACCGGATTGTAACCAGGATCAACGATGTGACCTACCGGATACAGAAAGGCGAAAAAGGGACTCCTAAGATCGTCCATGTGGATCGCTTGGCGCGTTATTATGGGACCGATAATGCTCGGGACGAGCATGTCTTAGGAGGGGGCAGTGTTGCGTGAATAAGTCAACGCCATACACTAGCGCCATCTAGTGTCAGGAACGAGAGCGAGGGGAGCTTTGCAGAAAATGACATCACAAATCTTTTAACCGACAGCGCCATCCGAAGAACTAAGTTTCTAGAAAATCTACACTCGAACACTCGTCGCTTTGCGCGCATTTACTTGAATATTCCGGATGTTTCATTGCTAATTTATATAAATAGGCGCTGCAAGATGCGATTGGGGGCAGTATTGGATTTGGGCGAGACAAGCGAAGCTTCGGAGCGGAATAAAGTGAATTAGTGTGTTTAATTATTAGTGTTTTAAGTTTTAATTTGTGTAAAGTAAATTAAAGTGTTAATTTAGGTAATTTTATCGGCAATTTTTATTGTCACTAACCTCAAGCTCGTAAAATATATATGTAGCATGGCTCTACTACGTTCACATATACACGTTGTTGGCGACGCGCCTATAGGAATATTTCAATTTATTATTTAACCGATTACGAATAGCTTCTAAAAAGCAAATTATCGAGCAACAATATTCCGATAAGAAAATGCTTGGGTTCGACTCCCAGGCCGGAACAGTTTATTGTTTTCCTAGTAATATCTCTTAATAAATTCATATAGGGAATTTTTAAGATATAAATTATGTTACCGGATTTGTTCCCCGGTTGAAATCATCTTTCCAATGATGTTAATTTAAAGAAATATTAAAATAAAGTTAGAGACCGGATTTGTTCTCCGGTCGAGATGATCGCTGTGCATAAGTAGAATTAATGGAACTTGATTGCATAAGTATTGTCTTATATGGTTTTGATATGTTTTGTACGAAAACAAATACCTTTTTTCAATGTATTGATTCATGAAATATTTTGTCTATGTTATCTGATAAGAGACATGATAACTGATAAGAATCTGATTAGAAATAATTTCCTACAGTTTGAGAATTATGTAGAAGCAGTTATTCACCTAGTATTGTTGATATTAGTGTATATTAGACTTTCCATTTTTTCTGATAGTCGATAGCCGTGCAAAAGTTAGTTGTTCAAATAGTGTGAGATCATAGACGCACGCTAGCCACGTACTTAGGAGGCCAAATATGTAAAAATTTAAATATTTGTATTTTCAGCAATTTATGTATGTAATGACTTGTGAAACATTTCAGATTAATTGTACGTGCAGAAAAGGTGAATTCTGTGTTATTTTTATGTGAAAATTCCTGTGAATAAGTGAAATAATGATAATTTTGTATAAGAAATTTAAAAGTGTAATGTAAAGAGAAAATGTAAATTAAACTGTTGTATTGATTAAGATATGTATAATTTCAAGTGGGAAACATTGTTTTAACTTTCTATGTTAAATATTTAAGAAATTTCAACTTGTTCAATGTGAGTAAAATAGGCATGTTTTGTTTAATAAATAAAAGGTTTTTAGTGATATACAAATGTAACGTATATCGTTGTAAAGATATTTTTTTGTGCTATCTTTATAAGTAAATTGTATAAATGTATGTCTTATACAAAATAAATAATTGAGAAAACCGTGAGAGAGTGATAGTACAAATTGATGTAATTAAGTTGCGCGAGCGCGCAAATGGCGCGGCTCACTTTCGCGTATAGCTCAGGGGTAGATCAGTAAACGAGTTTTCTTGCAAGAAGCTGCCTGAACTCCGCACAGTCGCCCAGCAACAGGACATACATATTATATTGCTGGGCGAAACTAAATTAAATCCAAAGACGCGCATAAAGCTGCCAAACTTCCATATTTACAGAAGGGACGAAGTCACTTCTCAGGGGGCCGCCTATAGAGGGACGGCGGTTCTAGTGAGGAGGGACATCGTCCATGAAGAGCTGGAACTACCATCCTACCAGACAATGCGTTCAATCGGCATAAGAGTGGAGGCGGCGGGCGAGGAACTAAGGATATATGCAGCATACCGCCCGCCAGGGACTCCATTCTGTTCCTCAGACATCCGGACGGTGATGGAAGGCGATACTCCTGTAATCATCGCCGGGGACCTAAACGCCAAACACCCGGCGTGGGGGTCCAGAGTGATCACCCCGCCGGGTCTTGTACTATATGAAGACGCAGATAAGAACCAGTACGACGTTTTAGGTCCCGAGGAGCCAACTCACGTTCCTACCGACCCACGGAGGCATCCGGATGTATTAGACATCGTGCTCACTAGGAACGTCAACTATCCGATAGTGGTAGAAGTGCTGTACGACCTCCCTTCACAGCACCTCCCGTTACTGATAACCCTTGGCCTAAAGGCAGTGACTACGCCGCCTAGAGCTTTTAAATCCCGTGTCGACTGGAGGCTCTACTGTCAACACCTTCAGCAGAGACCTCCAGCACACCAACTTTTAAGCACAGCGGACGACGTAGAGGCCGCTGCTACTAGAATCACCAACAACATCAAGGAGGCCCTCCACGCGGCTTCTACGGTCGTCCCGATCACAGCAAGGCGAGACGATCTGCCGCGTGAGATATGCGTGCAGATCAAGCGCAAAAGAGCGCTGAGAAAGCTCTGGGCGCGTACTCGCTGTCCCAGACTTAAGACACAGCTGAACACCTTATCGGAGGAACTGTCGGTTGCAGTCCAGGCCTTCAGAGGAGAGGCCTGGGATCGGCGCATCCAGAAGGCGGAAGAGTATGATGCGTCGCTCTATAAACTGAACCGGCAGTTGACCAAAACCAAACCTCCCGTTTGCCCGCTGACTAACAATGCGGGCAAACGCTGCTATGATGCCAAGGGCAGAGCGGATATCCTAGTCGAGCACTTAGAGGAGCAATTTATGCCGAACACAGCAAGTGCGGAGTTCATGGAGCTTCATGCCAGGATGGAAAGTCGCGTACAGGAGTTCCTGTCGTCGCCCGCGCCGCCTCTTGCAGGAGATTGGTTCATCTCCCCCGCCGAATTGCGGAGGACAGTAACCTGCCTGCAACCGAGGAAGGCGCCGGAGCACGATGGGATTACCAACGCTGCACTCCGACAGCAGCCCAATAGAGTCCTAGTAGAGCTTGGTCGACTCTACAATGGGATATTGCGGACATCCCACTTCCCGGAGGACTGGAAAAAAGGCAAAATCATCGTCTTGCCGAAACCCGGGAAGGACAGGCGTAGAGCTGCCAGCTACAGGCCGATCACGCTATTACCACATATAGCTAAACTGTTTGAAAGATTGCTGCTAAGACGTCTCCGTCCGTGCATCCAACTTCGGGCGGAGCAGCACGGATTCAGGAGGGGTCACTCCACAGTTACACAACTGACTAGAGTGCTGCACCTGCTTGCGGCAGAGTACAATCGTGGCCGCATATCGTTGGGCGTCTTTCTCGATATCGAGAAGGCGTTCGACCGGGTGTGGCACATAGGATTATTATATAAGCTGGAACAACAGACCAGTGTCCCTCTTGCTATATTGCGGTTAATAGCGTCTTTCCTGGAAGACAGGAAGTTCTACGTCTGCGTAGAGGACGCCGAGTCCGCAACAAGAACTATTAAAGCCGGCGTTCCACAGGGCAGCTGTTTGTCTCCAGTCCTGTACGCGGCTTACACTAACGATATACCTACATTGGCAGGCAGGCTTAAAGAGTGGGAGGACGACGTCGAGCTGGCGCTATACGCGGACGATAGCGCCTATTTCACTTCGTCCAGAAGAGCCCACATAGCCACTGCCAAGATGCAGCGTCTGCTGGACCTGCTGCCACCATGGCTGGATGAGTGGAGGATGGTCGTCAACGTTGGTAAGACGACCGCTCTGCTCACTCGCCGTCTCAGGAAATTTCCACCTCCGCTGACCCTCAACGGCCAGAAGATTGCGTACCAGAAGGCTGTAACATACCTTGGGTGCAGGATCGACAGGACGCTGCGCATGACCGCGCACGTCGACTTCGTCGTCCGCCGGGCCCGATGTGCGCGGGCGACGCTCTTGCCGGTCCTGGCATCCAAGCTGCCTATAAGAACAAAGCTCCGGATATACAAGATGTATATCCGGACTATCATCACCTACGCTGCGCCGGCCTGGTACGCACTTCTGAGCGACCCTCTGAGGCGGCGACTACAGGCCCAGCAGAATCTGACATTAAGGACGATCGTCGGAGCAGGTCGCTACGTCCGGAATGACGTAATAGCGGCCGACTTGAAGGTCGAGAACATCACCGACTTCGTGGCCCGGCTAGCGCGCGGCATGTTTGACCGCGCCGACAACGGGCCGCATGAACACCTCAACGGCTTTGCGCCGTTGCACACTCGGCCGCCGGACGGGCGACCTCTTCAAAGAGAACTCCTCTCTATATGTGATTAGAGAGTTGAGTAACAACCCACAATGCCGCTGAAAGGCCAACCTTGACTAAGCCAGATAACCTCCTTTTTCCGTAGTTGGATAACTACGGAAAATGAATTACTACTATACGGAAAAATCCGTTGTATGTTATTGAGCCTAAACAGGCTATAAAGGACTGTCCCATAGATATGGGACATGAGGAAAGTCCGGGTAATGGGGGCTACCCCGAGGCCCGATACCTGCAGTGTCCCCCGGGGCATTGTAGACGACAACACGAAGTGCAATTCGTTCGGGAATCCTTCGGGATTAGTTCGGGATTAGTTCGGGAATCCTTCAGGATTAGTTCAGGAAAAAGTGCAAAACCAGCAGTCAATAAGAAGAAAAAGTGTAGGGAAGTGATAGGGAAAAGTGATCACTCTCTCACGGAACGGTTTGAAGATAATTGCTGTTTTATTCCCAAGAAATTCATCCCTCAAAATTATACAGTCCACATCGAAGAATTAAGGCGTTGGGACCGGGACGACTTCGGAAGACCCGTAATCCCCGCCTGAACCTATTTTTTGAAAAGGAAGAGGTTATCGCCCTTGTGTGTTACTCCGTTGCGGAGGTCACATACGTTGTTCCCGAACCCAACGTAGGCGTTATAGGAGGCCGGATCGAGAGAAGCCTCGATTCCCCCCTTCTGTTTCAGAGCCCGAACGTTTTCGCAGCCGGATTAGGAGGACCTTCCACCCTGGTTCCTTTTTACACGTACACACATTCCTTTTTACAATGTGGTGCTAAACTATATTATGGTTGCAGCTCTAACCACGAAACTGCTGTTTCATATGGTGACTACAGAGAACCGGAGACCGTTTTTGCTGGCAATGAGTTATTCTGTCTGAATCCTGTGTTTCCCCCCATTAACATTTTGATTGTTAATCGAGGCTAAATGTTGGTTGGTGTCCACAGTTCATGGGTCACAGTAACCACTTACCATCAGCTGACCTGTGTGTCTGTTCGGAGTTCTGGATTGTGAATAGTACGAGATCAGGTCTTTTGACTTATAGTAAACAAGAGTTACTTTGCCATTTCATATAATATGGGAAGCATTTTCATGATGCTATATGATACGACGTGAAGGTCACAGTCTGGGAGCTTTAATGGGAGTTCCGTCCGTCTTTGGTTGCTAAGTTGCTGGTGCTAAAAACATAGTATTGAGTAATAAATTTCATGTTTTACGATGTATCGTTTTACGCACATTAAGCTAGTAGTTTACTTAATATTTATATATTCTTGTTTATATTTGATTTCTACATTCATTTACTTGTATTATGAATATTAGTTCTTATATTCGTTCTTAAATTATAAATAATAAAATTTCTTTTATATGTTTAGAATGAAGTTTATTTCCGCATTTCCTTAACAGCAGTTTTTCAGTTCACAACTATGTATCAACACGGCAATTGTGTATATGCATCGGTTTTATGCCTTCCACTCCTTCACACAGTTTCACAGAAACGCTATCGCCGCGGCGGCACTCTTCCTCGCGGCAAAGGTATGAAATTGCAATTATCCTTTTATTTTCATCTTCATCATTACAACCTTTCGCAAGTCCACTGCTGAACATAGGCCTCCTCTAAGAAATGTCACAAAGCACCGTCTTGAGCCACCTGCATCCATCGACTTTTTATTTTACCCTATACCTAATATTATAATGTGCACTGCTAAGCTGAAGCAGAAAAGTATTGTCCTATTTTATATTATACGGTGTAGATAAATATTATTTGTTTTGTTTTTTATGATTATAATGATATCTATTTCAAATATAATTTTGGAAATCAATGACAAAATTAAATTTACAGTAATTAATTAGGTGTACCCTTGTTATTCATTATTATAAAGAAACTAATATTTCATGTAATGTTAACAGGTGGAGGAACAACCACGAAAATTAGAATATGTAATAAAGGTAGCACATGTCTGCCTCCACAGGGGTGAGGGAGTGAATGCTCTTACTTCTGAACAGTACCAAGAACAGGTATCATATAATAGGCCATTATTGTTAATTAGTTTCGCGGGACTTTAGCCATTATATATGAATATCGTCGTTGTTTTAGGCGCAGGACCTGGTATTCAACGAGAACGTACTCCTTCAGACGTTAGGTTTCGATGTCGCGATCGACCACCCGCACACGCACGTTGTACGCACGTGTCACCTTGTCAAAGGTGAGACAAGCGTCCAAACGCGTCGAGAGTTGAACGCCTACTGAGCCGTTCGGACATACGTTCCGTTACACGGCTGCGATGTGGGCGTATTCCATTCTATGTGCAATGACGCGGGCGCGTTTCAATTTACGCTTGGATTAGCGTACGGCCGGTCTAAATTTATTGCGGTAGTAGTTTTAGAATGGTATGTCGTTCTTTTTTATACTTATATTTGTTTGCCTTCTCTGTTGGCTATTTTCTTATAACATCTTCCAAGTACCCGAAGTACATCAACAATATAAAATATGTCTTTACTTTATGACCAAACTTAAAATCGCTGAGTTCATAAATTCATTTGTATCTTAAGTGTACATACCAACTCCAAGAGTAGATGGCTAATTTGCTACTTTTTTGTCAAAAAAGGAAGCCTTCACAGTGTTTCTTTGAAGTTCCAACGAAATCAAATTATAATCCAAGTTGGTTTATAATTTTTAAAATAATTAAATTATTATGAGTTTTTTGTAACATGTAACAGTTATATTCAATTACTTGAATTTGCTCTATTCGTGGATATCACTACTAATATGAAGTTGAAAGTCATAAGTATATAGGTACTGCCATACGAAAAGGCTAACTCCTTTTAAATCTGGCATTAGAACTATTTATTTTTTCTCTTATTTGATTTTTTTTTAAATAGAAATATCTCAGATCAATCTTTAATATAACGATGTGCAGGTGTGAAAATCTTCAAGAATCGTTTATAAAAATAGGTTTCTAATTAAAAGAAATAGGTTTCTTTACGCTACATTGAAGGGTAACAAATTTTTTTTTAAAAAAGAACACATCCCTTTCTGAAATACCGCTTAGACTTGTCGCGTGCGATCCGAACAAAAAAATGACGCTATCCACTACGGGCATGGTATCACGCATATTTGCTACAAGCAAGAGGTATGTGATATAATATCTTGAAATAAAATTTTGTGTGTCCACCCCATTCACGCACATAACCACCGCAAACTTTTTCGCCCTAGCTGGGATATAGTTGCGGCTAGAAGTCTATTTATTCATTAATGTTAAAATAATTTTTCCTTTTGTGTACATATTTATTAGCTTATGTTTTAGCAGTTATGATATATTAGGGTTGTTAACTCCTTTACTATTTTATATATAGGTTTCTTTTAAATAAATAGACTTATTTCCATAACTATACATATTGTCTAGTAAATTTCGTTTACCATATTCTTGCATGTTACAAATTTCTTAATGTCTGTATAATAATATTTTTTGAAGAAAAAGAAAACACCCATAAGTATTCAATTTGGCTATGATGAACTTTATAATATGTGTTACAGCATTGGACAATTACCTAACTCATATTAACCATATTTCCTGAATTCTGTAGATTATACCTTTTAATTTTTCTTTAATAAGCAGTAGATAAATAGATTTGAATAATATTATAATAGGTATTTAAAATTTACAATGGCGGGTTGGTCTTACTTGTAGTGTAGGTGCACTGATTAGTGTGCTTAAAGTCGAGAGTCAAAAATTACTATCGAGTATTGTCAACATGGAAAGTAAACGGAGAAAAGTTGTTCAAAGTGATGTGACAAAATAATTAATGTCTTTTTCTTAGCAACTGAGTAAGGCTCGCCCGCTTTCTTTAAATAAAACATCTACTATATAAGTTTGTATCAAAGCTACCACATTAAAACTTATCTTTTGCTTTGATGTCGCTGATATGTTACTTTCTTTAAATAATTACTAACGGTATAGTTTTATCTATTTCAGCGCCCAAGGATCTGGCGCAGACTTCCTATTTCATGGCGTCAAATAGTCTCCATTTGACTACAATGTGCCTGCAGTATAGGCCAACGGTTGTCGCTTGCTTCTGTATACATTTGGCGTCCAAATGGAGCAACTGGTCGGTTAGTAAAAGTATTTTTTTTAATCCACCTTTTATAACTTAAAAGATATTTTAACCAAAATATAAGTTAATAATAGTTGTGGCTGTGAAAGTCACCGTATGTAAACCTAATTTTCCAACCCAGACTAACTTAATTTGTAAGATCTACTTAATTGGTAAATTAAAACTTAAATCACCTAGCAGACTTGTCATGGGCCCATAACTTGAACTTAGTAAAGCAAAGTAGGCAGCTTGTTGGTGGGCAATTTGATTACCACTTGTTGATTGGTAAGCTTTTAAACATATACATATGTATTTATAAATTTAGAGATCTTTGTACTTAGTATTACAACCAAAAACTGTCGATACACAGTCATTATTTTTATTTCAGAAATTTTCGTTTTACAGTGAAATCTGTAACTTATTGCAACTTTACACAGATCCCACAATCACACGAAGGTCGGCACTGGTTTTCCTACGTGGACCGTAGTGTAACTTCGGAGCTGTTAGAGCGGCTCACTGCAGAGTTCCTTCACATCTTCGACAAGTGCCCGTCGCGCCTGAAGAGGAAAATGATGACCATGTCTAATAACAGTTAGTATAGTTGTAATGTACCAATAAATATCTTACAACCCCTAAATAGTCCACTCTTGGTCACAACTTCCTTGATTTGAAGTGCACCTTCCACCCTCCCTCCATTGCTTGCACTATCCCGATCACCACTAACATTGGTTTTCCGTAAAATAACGCCTGATTCTATAAACAATTAGTTAATTGTTTGTTCAGTAGCAGGTTATTAGCGCAAATGCCATACAATCATATATTTATTCGGAAATTTGAAGTAAGGAACATTGTCTGTCTAAACTGCTCCCTCACCTTGCTATCATTTATGGTCACTGATCTATCGCCTAGTCGGTTGTCTTTTTAGTGTATAAAATGTTATTATGGTGTACCTTACCTGTTTATTTAACATTGTCTGAAATAAATTAATAATAGCATTAAGACCTCCTTTGCTTTTCCCTCAATATTTGTATATTTTGTTGCACTAATATTTTCTTACACGAAAGAGTATTTTATTCCATTTTATATGAATTTGCCTTAATTTCTTTCACCAAAACCCAGATGCTAGACAAGACGCTACAGAAAATATACATTTTTAAAATAATTTTGTTAACTAGCACTAGGTACTATACGAGAAAGATTTAATATAATGTAACAGATATATTACCAAAGTGTTGTCCCTCAGGCGGAAGTTCACCTCATTCGAACGCCGCGCATCCTTCTTCTGCTCCAGGGGTGCCTAGTTCACCATTTGACAAGAAACATCCGCCACCCAACAGCGACGAATTCGACAAATCATTTGATAAAGGTAAGGTTTACGGTATTGACTGAAATAAACCATTTCAAAATATATGCAAAAAGGTAGAATGTGTTTTGTATAATATAATATAGCACACTATATTATATTATCCTTTCAGCTGCGGAGACTCTAACCGTAATACTCCTTTGACTGCGGAGCTGTTTAATAAAATGGACGGCTGATTGCGCCCAATCCCTTTAAACGCAAATATCTTGATTTTGGTATATCGAATACTATAATATGTATACATTTCTGAATTCTCTATGAAATTTCCTATAAACGAGTACATATATTTAATAAAGTTTTAAAGTAATTAGTATAAATAAATATTGAATAAATTCAATACTATCATATTTCTCAATGACACAAAGTTTTTAATAGTTCAATTTTATTTTATTTCAATCTTACATCTATTATTTGCAATATTTTATGTGCAAAATCATAGGCTACAATACATTTAATAATATAACGCAACACAATACATAAAACGCGTTTATAATAAGCTTACAAGAACCCACAATCAACTTACACCGATGTAGAATGTAGTTTGGACCAGATGCGGCATAATGCGGCGTAATGCTTTAGTCAATAAAAATAGTTTTTTTTTTATTTCATTATAACGATTCAGTCTTGAACTTCTCTTTTTCTTTACATGATTCAGTCATCTTTCAATAGGTCTTGCTAAGTTTTAGAAATCTCATAAAGTATTTCATAAGTACTCTTAATGCCGATATCAAAATTTTAGTCGTTAGTGCCATATTTATTGAAAAATTAATTACTTTATTTGAGCAAACAAACTTTAACAGCACTTGTACAGAAATAAAGATTCATTCATTCCTTTAAAAACCATAAAACCCCTCAAGGGTCACTCCCGCTGATGTGGAGTTATAAATAACGTTTTTTGTAAACAATACCCAATGCACCATAATATGTGTCGAGTGACAGAGGGGCCGCGAGGTGCGCAGCGGTTATGTTACATTTCCAATAACCAACAACATTATTTCTCCAAAAGGTAACATATTTCCTTTAATACAAATAACAGCTACGAAATAATAAAATTTAAAATAAATATATCTCTTCCTGAAATAAAAAAAATATTATTTACGTATATTTTTAAAGAACCCACTTCTTATGCATTATATAAAAATATGCCACAATTAAAGTCCGATCCTGCACTTTTTTGTGCATCATGTACTAGTTCATTAAAACATTTTTTATACGTGGAAGAGCCATGCTGCAGTTATATTAGTATTATAGTTGTAGCACGAATGGGTCGGCTCGACCAGGAAAGGACCACGCTCTCACCAAACACCTGCGTGAAATAATAGCTTAATGCTTCTGTGTTTCGTATGGTGAGTGTAGAGAACCGGAGAGCCTTTTTATTGGAAACGAGGCATTCCATCTTAGTCCTCACGGGTGACACGCATCTGCATTTTGATTTGTAATCGAGGATAGATTTAGATATCTATAGGCCGCAGCAACCACCACAGGTGGACCGCGTGCTCGTTTGTCACCCTATCCTATAGAAAAAAAAAACATACAAAATAAAGAGGTGTATTCATTTCAACGATGAGAGCCGTGGTGGCTCAGAAGAGCCGTGGTAGCTCAGATGGTTAGCTCTTGCTGTAAATTTCACAGTATGCTAGCAAGCCGGGTTCGATCCCCGCCAGCAATAATGAAATTGTTAATTGCAATTTTAAGTGCTGATTTACCTTTTGCTCGGCGGTGAAGCGAAACATCATGAGGAAGTCTGGCTGTCTGAGAAATAAAAGAAAGTATTTCCAGGGCATGTGCAGTTCGCCAACACGCATTGGGGCAGCGCGACGGACACTTCTTTGCCCTAAAACCCTTTCAGAAGTGAGGGAAGGCCCAGCAGTGGGACGGAAATAGGCTGTGTAACTAACTTAACAATTTTGACGATGATAGTCTGAAATAATTAGCTGAACAAGTTATAGCTAGGCAACAATAAAAACTAAATGGATGGATGGACATAAGTATAAAATTGAATAAATATATAACATAGGTACTCATTTCTTTAAAGGGCTCATGGTACTTGTTGGATTTACTGTATCTACAGTACAATTCATTTACGAATGGTACTGTAGGTAGCATCAATCTTGCCCTAGGTAGAAACATAACGCAACGTTACACGATTTGCAAAGTACATACCGATAATATGTACATTAAAAAACCAATATAAGAAATATGTGTAAGAGGTGACCTTAAAAACCACAACCTATTCATATTAAATTAAAAAAATAAGAATTTCAAATATTAAATATTAAAAAACATTAAAATAAAAATATTAAAAAAGCATATTATGTAAATACTTTCTAATTTTCTGTTTTAATAAATTGTTTAAAAAATTCCGAAGTCTTGTGTTAACAAACATGACATCCAAATGCCACATTCAATTTTTCATAAATCATCGAATAATCGTGGAGTCAACCAAGCTCCATTTCTCTGCTTGAGGGCGCTAGATTCTTTACCATTCTAACCATTCAACCGAATTTGAACTTGATGCAGTATGGCAAACTTTAGTTCCTTTTTTCGCCACCCGCAAAACAGAGAACTAGAATTCACTACAGCGGACGTCTCAAAAATGGACGCTATTGCACCTATTGCGTATTTACATTAAAATTTTGAAGATATTGCACTTTATACTCATTTTGATGTACTAAAACTGTGAACAATGAACAATTACACATATTTTAACACAAAACTGACAGTCAACACTAAAATTTTACGTACATTTCAAGTCAACTTTCCTCAACCAGCATGTTAGTTCTAAGATAGCAGTTTGCTTCATACATATTAAAAAACGATTTTACACGTACTTAATAAGATAAAACACAAAATGAGATTACAAATAAGAAGGTTACTTACCCAGGCATTGTTTTAACACAATTCACAACACAATAAATATAAATTAATACAAAATAATTACAAACAACTTCGTTGTTAGCGCGCGTCAATCACACTAATGGCTGACTCAAGGAACGGACGACTTTTAAGAATGATTTAAATAAAATATACTAATAAAGTGTATAAGCTGTGGGGTTTTTATGCTAGCCTTTTTTATCCTGTACACATTGACATATGGTAGAATGAGTTAGAAATAGCGCATAATGCTTTGTTTCTTCATTAAAAGAGCGGATAAAAAATGTCCAACACTTGGACGCCCGCAGTCAACGGAGATATTTTCGTGTCAAAGTCTTGGACATCCGCAGTTGAGAGGTTATACAAAACACATTTTTTAAAACACTTTTTCTACAGTTTCCAATTTTTAAATGTGAGTATTTTGGAATGGTTTGTCTCGCTTGGCAGGTTAATTTTCAACTTGACATTCATCTTTTGAAAGCCACAAGATCTTCGACATACCCTTTTTTTAGTTATGTGTGAGCAGCTATGCAGGTCTAGGGAAAGAGACCAGTATCACTGCAACCTAAAAGATCTATTGTGATCGCTGCTATGGCTATATAGTTCACTGATAAGCCCTATGTCTTCAATGAATAGAAGGAGTTGCTTAGCCGTGCAATTTCACTTCTTCTAAGTGGAGTACATAGTTTCCCAGATGAGTGTTACGTTTGCGCATTAAGGGTCCGCAATCAGTTAGGATGTGCAGAGGCATTTCTTCTGTTATAGAACAGAACCGACACATCCTTGAGTTGCTTGCTCCCAGGATGTACATGTGATTTTTAAGACAACAGTCTCCAGTCAGGGCTCTTGTTAGAATGCGCAATTTATTTTTACTTAATCCCAGGGCTTCTGAAGCGAATTTACGATCAAAAGCCCGGGTTAGGGTTTTAGAATGTTTTAAGCCTGGTGAGTCAAACCAGATCTTACCTTAGACACACCCCTTAGTTTACTCTTATGACATCCACTGGGCAGAATGTGGCAATGGATTTTCTGAAGCTGCTACCACATGGACATATTTATAATTTATTGTGTCAATCAGTGAGTCAATGAACTTCCTTTTTAGTAACATATAACAAACACAGCTTATTATAAGTCTTTTGCTGAACACAGGTATGCGATTCTGTAGCATTTTGGATTGAAAGGTTTTTTTTTATTATAACATATAGTGATACGTCTGCCTGTAAGCCAAATCAGCACTAACTAATAGTTGTCAACTATGTAAGGTATATTTTGTAAATAATTCGAACTATTTTTAGCAAGCAGTGCCCTTAGTCTTTGCAGCAGATTTGTTTAGCGGCCACTTTACATATTATGTGATAAAGTTGGTTGGGTTATCTTTCTTCATTCACCATCTTATTAGTACTGGGGCTTAAAAAAACGTTATTTTATTTGTCCTTTTTTATAGAAGTTTTCTAGATTTTTGAAAACAACTTATGCCTCTCCATTCGCAAGATTTTCATTTATTCATTCATATATCACAGCCTATTAAAAGTCACCTGCTAAATACGTAGGTATGCCATAGGATATTTTCTATAGATGGATACACTTGGCAGGTAGTTTGGCAACTGTAGTATTTTATTACTATTGTTATTATTGAGTTGTTATGAATAAAGATACTGCTGCCCTGTATATCTCTGTCGTCCTGCGACAACCAATGGATGATATGGGATAGTGGATTCTAATTATTTAAAACGTTTTTTTTTAAACAACAGAATACGAGCGGGAAAGACGTCGTCAACCTGGTGTGGGCGGTTATGTGCCAGCAACAACAACTCCTGCTCCTAACCCTCCACCACCTCAGAAAATAGATTATAATTTATACAGAGAAAATAGAGAGAAAAGGGAAAGAGAAGAAAGAGAGCGTAGGCAAGCAGCTTTGCAACAAGCGAGGCCCAGCTCCTCTCAACAGCCTAGACCTGGCAGTTCCCAGCCACCACCTCACCATCAAAGGCCCTCTTCTAGCCAACATCACCATAAACCCCACCACGCGTGGCCCCATCATAAACCTCCCCACCACAAGCCGCCACACGACCATAGACATCATAGACCCCCACAAGTTCCTCCTACAACAACGTCAACTTCGACGCCGGCAGTACCTCATCCTCCTCAAACGCAATCGCAACCTCAGCCAGAACCTGTTCCGCAAAGAACTCGTCCACCATCTTTGTTTTCGCCTGAAAATGCCACAACACCCACCGCAGCGGCAGCCGCAGCGCCAAGAAGGCCTCAGCCTCCCCAGAACCGAGAACAGAGACTACCCAGACCTGAACCACGTCCGCTGCCTACAGTTCCTCCAACCGTAGCTGCTCCCACTGTCCAAGTACCTCAACCAGTTCACACTCAACCAATTTCTCAAGAACAAAGACCTCCTAGCCCGCATAAGAAACGACCAGATCCAACAGCCGCGATACGGGAGATGCAACCGCCGGCCATTTTGTCACCTTTCTCATCCCCGCCTGCTGTTAAAGAGCCGCCGCCGAAACAGCCAAGGCAGCGGGCATCATCCAACTCCTCCGAACCGGAATTAATACCGGTCGTTAAAAAGCTGGACGAGACCCCCGGGTACGAAAACGTGATACGGGACTCTCAGCGTGGCAACACAATCAGATCGAGGCCGACTGAACAGAGGAAACCTGAACCGCCCACTAGAAGTCTCAATGGTATAGAGACAGATCCTACTTTAGTGTCGAATTTACTCAAAGAGAGTCTAGCGAAGCCTGCTCCTATAACGGTTCCAACAGAACCTAAATCACCCATCGAAGTGAAGCGTGAACCTGTGGTTGAACCACCGGCGCCAGCTCCCCCATCAGTACAGCCCGAACCCCTCCCTGTTCCCACACAACCACAGACCCAAGAAGAGACCTCCGAACACAAACATAAAAAGGAAAAGAAGAAAAAAGAGAAACATAAACACAAGGACCGAGACAAGTCAAAAGAAGAGAGGAAGAAACACAAAAAGGACAAGGACAAAGAGAAAAAGAAGGAGGCAAGTCCTGAACCTCCTCCAACGGAGCCGATAGCGGATGGTGCTTTAAGAATAACAATACCAAGAGAGAAATTCTCTACTAGTCCAGGACTCAAGATAAAGATCCCGAAGGAACGGCTGGCTGTCCCTCCCCCGCCCCCCCAACCTTCAGGTCTCAAGATCAAGATCTCAAAAGAAGTTCTCGAGACTTCGAGAAAGCGAACCGGAGCTTCCGAACCCGGTCCGCCGCCGAAGATGTCGCGTCAGAATGGAGCTCCGCACCCTAAGGTAGGCAATTGGAACGTACCACCTCCTTATAGACCCCCTTTGCCTTATTATGTTGTTCAACCGCCACCCCCGCTGTACTACGGTATGGGGATGGACGGGTATTTCTATGGTGCTATGTACGGGCCGCCACCGCCACACCCCCACCAGCCGCAACATCCGCAACATCCGCCACCGCAGCTGCCACACCAGCAGCCACCGTTACCGGCAATGCCACCTCCGCCGGTTCCTCCGCCACCACCAGAGTAGTTATTTTATTCCTATATACTTAAAAGCTTTTTAATGTAGGGTACGCCGATATTCTACAGGGCTAGATGATTACAGGGCCTCTTCATGTGAAGCCACTAGTTAAGACTGCACACTAGCAAATTTTATATAAATATATAAATGTTTAACAAGTATACAGATCTAATGTCACAAGCGACTTATTTATTAAAAATAGTCAAAAGCTTAGTATAAGTGTTTAAAACAGAATAATGCATTGACAATTTTAACTGTCTTTGAATTATAAAAGAAAATAATGACCTTTTCACACTGACCGATACGACACCGACCCGATATTGGCGGGCAGATAACCTCATGTACACACTATTATTGTAGCCGGCCACATGATATAAGCATTAAAGAAACCATACCGCCTTCTACTATCCAATATGTATTTCTACAACATAGTTATAATTCAAAATGGTAACCGCTTTTTATACCATATTTCCAATTCAAAGTTAAATTTACTTTCCAGTTTCTGGTTCATCAAAAGGCTAGTTTAAAATCGATTGCATGATTAGTACCGAACATACAAACAAGTAGACAGACATGAAAGTGAATGTATACTGTATATCTAGGTATATAGGTAGGTATATAGGACCTATAGGTATCTAGTTCAGAGCTCTGTTTAAAGTTTCCAGTATATATATATATATATATATATATATATATATTATAACCAATTTTAAAATAGCTTCCCTATATTAACACAGTAAACAGTTACAGCCTATCACAATTCCACTGCTGACCATAGGCGTCTCCCACATATTACCTCGTAGGGGGGATTTTAGCCGTAGTTGGTTGACAACTGGTATTTTTTTATTTTTAAGTTGTTATTAGAAAGACACTGCTGTCCATCTCCTGGTGTGATTCCTCCTGTCGACTCTTACGAGACCCACGGGACAATATGGGAGGTGGATATTCATACACTACTACACAGTTAACCGTTAATGTTAATGTAATTTGTTGACTGGTATACTATTTTATTTAAATCACATTTTCGAATTGGCATGGTCATAATCGAGACAATATATTACCATTGTGTGCTACGGAGGTTGCAAACGTCACGATCGGCTCGGTATCGTAGCGCAGTGAAAATGTTCCATGGAAAAAAATTCTTATGAACATGTACATTTTGTATAGGAGATATTTTTGAAATCAATGTTTGCAGGGGATGAAATTAGATTTTATTTTTTATAGATATTACAATGTTGTTGACAAATTTTTGAGCTTTACATTTTTGATGAAAGCTCTTATAGAGTTTATGTAAATATATATTTATCAGTGTTGTCATATATTTTGTAATTTCAAATCATTTGATGATTGATTTGATGAACACTACAACTATTGCTTGCGGTTAAAAATTATACATCAGTAGCAACTTAGATTTACTTTTATTTATTGACTTAATAACCATAATTTGTTCATTAGATTAATCAATAGGTGCTTAAATTACATCACTTAATTTTATTGCTTCAATGATAAAAGTTTGACTTATGTTTGTCATATAAAATGAATATGATAATTACTCTAAACAACAAACAATAGTTTGTGTTTGAATATATTTAATAATGGCTATATTATGAAATATAATTATTTTGAATAATTAAAAAAAATGATGACATACAAAAATATTGTAATAAAAAATATTTATTTACCAGAAATTTAGGCATAATATTTTTATAATTCTTTTAGTAAATCACATTTCCTTATAATATATTCAAATTTTATTTATTTTCTATTTTGGACCGATTCCAATATCTGATAAAATTTGTTACAGTTAAGAAACTTTAAATTCGGTTCTAATATTTTTTATATTTTTTCTTCTTATATACAAAATTATCGGAATAAGGTTAACAACTACCTTGCTTAAAATATATTTAATATTCAATTCACATGATGTGTAATGTAATTGTAATAATGTAGGTACAACATGTGGAAAAACTCCGTCCAGTCCGTGATGGCGCTTTTAACAACTGTCATATTATTTTGTTGATGTAATCCTTTTTCAGAAAAAGAAATAAAAAATTTACATAACCTCGTAATAAATACAGTAACTTAACGTCTCCAAAATAAAGTGAATTCAAATTAGGCCGACCGCTGCCGTGGGGTAAAAAAACACGGCTCGTGTTTAATGATACCGTCGCCGACGACGGTGACGCCAGGTTTTAAAAATTTGCTGTATTAAATGAATGAATAAATTGCAGTTAAAATCTATAATAACGTTAACCTATTTATGTCATTAATAACATACATAATCTCATTGCTATATTAGCGGTGCCCCTTTCGGATCGGACTGGGTGTTTTTACATATTGTATAAAAATTTTATTTAATATTTTAGTATATATACATACTAGAATTTTAAATAATTTTCTAAAATATTTCACTGAAGCCGATAAAACCAGCATAATTTTCATGTTTGTGATATATTTTTTTTACTATAATACTTGGATGACCACTCACTCTCATATTTTTTTCTCTTATTGCAAACTTTACAATTAATATAATTATTATAATATGAAACGTTATCTGTTAGTAGATTGAATTTAAACGTATTTTTTAAGATGTACGCTATTAACATGTTGTTGTTGTTATCTACACGAATGACGAACCTCTGCTACCGTGAAGTAAATTCTACACACGGTTGGAATAAATTGATCTCCGTAACGGTGCGAGGGTGTTCTGTAGAGGCCGGGGGGAACCGATAACTTTCTTAACTCGCGCGCGCAATTATTTTGGAATCATTGTACTATATTTGATAACTATAAAATTAATACATAGTATTTATATATCCCTGGTCTGACTTAAAGTTAGACCAGACTAAAATCCTAAAAGGTTACATAATTATAAAATTTTTAAAAATTTAACATGACATTCCATATAATAGAGGATAGTTTGTGCATATTGATGTTGCTAATTTTTATATATGTCAAATGTAAATGCTATATATACTGTCATTTATTAATTAAATATATATAATATTAACGACGAATTAATTTTAGTAGAAAATATTATGTTCAAGTATATTAGATCAAATGGAATTGTTATCTTTGTGTATTTTGTTATATATCTATTATATAAATACAAAGTTGTGTCAAATGTGTATATACTGTTTAACTATAATATAGTTGTTTTCTCTTATAGGTTTCTCCTAGCAAATTAATTTTCTTAGTTATTTATTTACATGCCTTTACTTACACAAATTGATTTTTTTTTAAATTTTTTTATAAAGGTTCATTTAAACCACTGAACACATTACCACATCAGCTTTAATTTAATTTCTATTTAGACTCTTGTATTTAAGATTCATATTAGGCAAATAAGTTTAATGCTTGCTCAAGAATAGTGAAAATAAAATATAGAATATATTTACAGGGTCTCTTTAGGGTTGAGCCAAAAAGCGCTCAGTAACTCATTGAAATATTATTGTGTTTTCACGATGCTTTGCAAAAAATTATTTATACCGATTAAATTCTAATTGAGAGCATTGGACGATAGTGAACTTATCAATAACATCTGTAAATATTCATTCATATTAAACGATACATACCTTTTTACAGTGGTGCCATCGTCGTTACCATTTTACTCTATATTTGTAATTAGGCACTCGTTATTTTTAGATGTATTTACTGGAAAAGTACTTAAGATAGCTGTTATAATATTAAAGATTATATTACTCCTGTTTTTATGTAATTACGAAAAAATAGTAATGTATATTGTAAATTGAATATTAATTATATGAGATTAATATTGATAACTGTTTATGTAAATAATTAAAAAATAAAAATTTCCATAGGTTTTATTTTTGCGACGTTTTCATTCAACTTTCAAAGTTTTTAAAAATAGAAAAGCAATAGAAATCGTGTCAAATTTTTAAATGTTGTTATTCTTTAAATGGTATTTAATTAATGAATTGGTAATTAAAGTATTTGGCGTTTGTATTTAGCATATCGAACTGTGTAATGTACACACTTACTTTCAAAATGGCATTTAAAGATAATAACTGTAAAATTAAAAAAATGTATACCGTATCTTACTATCTGAAACATTTTAAAATTTGATACCAAACACTTCTAGATTCTAGCATACTAAGGTCATGGAATAAGAAATTTTACGGATGTTATCGCGTTTAATTTTAACTTTTATTCCCGACTTCATACACACCCATGGTCATACATACACTGAGATATTCGAAGTCCTAATGTAATAATTAACGAAGGCAAAGTTCAACGTTTAAATATTAATCAGGGCGTCAAACACAATCCCTCCCTTAATTATGAATGATGTAAAGCACCTCAAACGTCGGGAATAAAAATTAAAATTAAGCAAGATAAAATCCTTAAAAATAATTTTATTCAACGTGTACTCTGCGTAAATTTAAGAAGACATATAGTACGCTAGGTCCTTTTTTAGTTAAGCAGGCGGGCTGTTGTTAAAAACGTTAGAAGTTTTATGTTATGTGTGATTGCTACCGCCGACTGTGTTTTTTAGAACAAATTGTTTTCTAAACTTCTAAAACAATTCAAATAATTTGTTATTTTAATTATACTTATTGCATTGTTGACTTCACGAAACCTTAAATATTATGATTTGAACTGTTATAATAAAACTTATATATTTATTCAAGAATTTTTCTTCCACTGTTGTACTTACTGTGTAGAATATATATAGAGTTTAAGTGTACATCTCATTTTATTTTATTTTATTTATTTATTTAGTACACTTACAATACACATATATGACAATCACGAAAACATACACATTTCTATAATCTCTGATATGTATATCCATAACAAGTGTACATAACATTCACAAATTGAGTCGTAATTTAACACCACTTCAGAAATCACTGGTGTCACATCCGTCGCCATTGGAAATTATTCGGTTTACTGTCAATTTTGAAGTTGCTGAGGACAATTGCATGTGTGAATAAGGCTTTATGATTTTATTTAAAATGGTCTGTGAGAGAAACCTGATTTTTACATGTGTATTTGCTACTGGTTTGGCTGTTATTTTTTTTTACAGAGTAACCTTTACCTTTTTCGTTCGGTTCAGATTATTTTTATGTGTTATTCCTATCGTAATTTTCATTAATGTTACTGTTTTTTTTTTCAATTTAAAATGTAACAGCTAAATAATAGCTTGCGCGCAGCTGTGTATATCGTAACCTTATGGGGCTCGAAAACTACCGTTGCAATGACACGGAATTGGAGAAAAGTTTAAAATTTAAATTTGGAATGGGAGATTCCTTTTTTAAATCAAAAAATTGCAATCACTATAATCGCTGGGATTTCGCTTTGCAAAACTGGTGGCGGGCTAAATTTGCAGTTCCGATTGCGTTTGTAAAGTTAAATTAGTTTTTATACAAATCATCCAATCTGAACTGCGAATGTAAATAAAGGACGCGTGGCGGTGGTTCATTGAGACTTTACCGGTTGGGAGGCTGTGTAGGACGGTAGCCTGTAAAAGTAAATTTTGTAAATTAATTTCGACCCCCGCCTAGCGTCAGTCCTTCCAGCCTCATTGGGAACGACGACACACGGCTGTGCGCTCACTACGTCGCTCGTATTGCAGGTCATCGAGCCAACACTGGGGAACGGGCACGCGGGCAAGTGACGTCACTCCCGCCGCCGCCATAGCGCTACGTGTGTCGCCGTTCCTCAACAACAACTTACGGACCTCACTAGTGTAGTGTAATAATGATTTTTCACTATTCCCCCTTTTATTCTGTGTCAGACGGTCGGTTTTGGCTCGCTTGTTGTGTCCATAGAGGTATTATTGACTACGGAACGTACGCGTCGATGCTGGTGATTTAAATAAACACAGAGATATAATATTGATATATTTTGCTTATAAATAAGAGAAAACCGGTTTTAAGTTTAATTCCCTACTCTTTAATATCTCTCTGGGTGTATGATGGTGTTTATACTGCACTATTTGGAACGCTTTGGGACGTTCTTTGCCGTGTGATAATCGGGATTTTCACAAAAAAATGGGCGTGGCTAAGATTTCTAAAACATTAAACTAAACTGGGATTATATATTATATTTTAAGTCGGCTGTTTTTTCAAATAACTTTACTAACAATGTGTATGATCAAATCTCTAATTCATTTTACAGTCTTAGCTATGCCCATGAACATAAATTGCACAGTTTTTCTTATTAATCTTTTATAAATAAAAGCTATCTCAAGTGTTTAGACGATTCTAAGATAGTTAGATTTAACCCCCAATTAAACATTACAAATCCAGCTTTTGTATATCACTAACAAATATGTTTCTGTTAAATGTTAAATTTTTCTATTAAAATACCCTCACGGGTAGAGTTCTTTAAAAATTAGAGAGAATTTAACAACCAAATTTATACAAAGTTTGGAAATGTTCTATATTTATGAGTTATGACTATGACTGTACATAATTATAATAGATAAATACTATGTGACGATTTGTTACTTAGTTAGTTTCTTAGTTTAAAAGTAATACTTTAATTATAATTCCGAACCAGTCATTTTAATAATTTATATTTTGAATTAAAATATAAAAATACTTTTGGATAATTAATTAAATCTGACATCGCTTATATGATTGAATTGATTTTCTTTTAATATTCACTTTATTCATATGTATATAGTTGTCACTAACTTGTATTGTGACAATAAGAGATAATGCAAAACTTCTCAGTTTCATTTTTAAATATTCAGTGTAAATTGAAATCTTTTCAACTAAAGCAAATGTTCCTCTTGGGTAACGAAAGATGGCGTTCATTGAAATATCTAAATTTAAATTATGAATTTCCTTTTTATATATTTGTTATTCAAGTAAAATAGAACAATTTAGAACTAGATAAAATATGTATATTTAATAAATGTATTTACTGCTTGATGAACCTTATGAACAACAATTAACAGAGGTGAAGTCTAACCTACAAATTATACCAAATTTTATTTTTACAGTACAAATTTAGTTTTACTAATCCAATTATTTTCATGCTATATGTGATAATTATACATAAATTAAGTAAAAATGTTTGGAATAAGCTTATATACTCCCGTATCGAATAATACAGTAATATTAGTGATTATCAATATCCAATAATACTTGCCACCACCAAATGTGAATATTTTGCTGACTGACTAAATATTGATATCGAACCTATTGTTGCTAAGGATTTAAAAAAATATATCAACATTTAACGCAAGCAATAATTTGACTTAGATTTATATATATACCATGTTAGAAAGATTTTTTTAAGATCGTGAGCCAAAATCGTGCCGTAGTACCGTAGACTACTGCTAATAATAAATTGTACAGAAAAGCTATTTCTCTCAATGTGTAATTTACTGATGATTGAAACAGTTGACTTCTACATAAAATTTAGAGATCAGGTTTCTGCGCTTGTAAATTAACTGGTATAGTTCTAGCAATTGATGAGTGCGCTTGACCTTTGGAATGTGGTTCAACATGTTACATGCACAGTGTGCATGCATTGTCACACATGTCGAACCACATCCAAAGGTCGACCGCAGTCGTCAATTGCAAGAACTGTATACAAATGTTTTTTTCAAGCGTTCATGAAGCACAGTGAGATTTTAAAATCAAGGCTGCATTGTTAACAAAGTGTAGTTTTGATGATTTTGACGTTAGTACTAATTTCTGTAAATCGTCTGAAGACGCATAAGTTTTGTTTAATATAAATTTGTAATTTACAGTCTATCAAACCTAGCGGTGGATCCATTTGTGCGATTAAAAAAATATATGTTTAAAAAATAAAAAAAAATCGTACTAAATGTTAACTATAGTTTTGATACCGGCGCTAATTAAAGAATTTGTTTTCGCCAACGGGCGCGTCTGGACTTATAGTATGTTTCACACATCCTTACGCGCTAAATCTTCGATGGCAATATATGTGTATAGCGTATGATTGTATTGATAGTTTTACAGTTTACGTGTCAGATGAGTGTTTTTTATTTTATTTACGATAATTTAGTTGATGATAAACAGACCACATTATAACCATAACGAAATTAGTGAAATCTTTGGGATTGAGCTGAAAATATTTATTTAGGTAATATCTAAATACACAAATGTCATATAAAAAATTCTTTGAATTTTAAATATGTTAACTGTCTTAATACTTTTAGTATTAATTGAAATCTAATGTAGGAAGGGTTGACTTCGACTCGCTATTCGTTTTAGTATGTTAAATAGTACAATTTAATTTTCTGTCAGCAAAAATCCTAACATAGTAACAAACAGTTACGACGATTCTTATGATCCATGATGACTAGTTAGGTGTTTTAAATATGAAATGAAAAAATAATAAAAATACAATTTAGAATAAGTGATTTAAGAACAAAAGATTTAATTTAGTTGGCAACACACTAATGAAGAGTTAAACTGAGTCTCCGTAGACTTTAAAAAATTAATTCGATTTTACAAGTTTCTAATTATAGGTTAATTTTGAAATGTAGACTAGACATTCGTTACGTTCTTTTGTTCTTTTGTTTAAGTTAGAGTAACATTGTACATAGTGTAAAAAAGTTGAAAAAAAGTAGCTGAAATTATAATTTTCTCATCGAGTTTTTTTTACTTCTTAGTATTTTTATTACTGTAACCTCTGTTACTACTCTGTTCTTACCATTAGGGACTGTAATAGAGGTATGGGTGTTGACGTCTCGAAGAGAATCAATGTTATTTAAGATTGATTAGATAAAATTGATTAAAAAGGGTAGAAGTGATTTCAAGAAACGTAAGTCGGCCAAGTTTCTTAATGAAATTGTGATATAGCTCGGTGTCAGGTATAAAAAGGTTGTATAACGAGTATCTTTATATTGTATATTAGTTATTTTTGTTTTTTGTTTCTTAGGTACTTCAGTCGTGTCGCTGTCTAGGGACAAAAATGAGATTTTATTCTTCACCAAATTTGTTGATACTTTTCTCATAATTCCACTAAGATAAACATGTTTATGTAATAATCATGGTATGTGCATTTATATATTGAAGTAACTTTCAACAACACCAAACTATAATAGCATTTAAAGTTTTCGAACGCAAATAAATCGAGAGGTCATTATTTTAATATTACTCGTTTGTTCTAAAATTAAATTTGTTTCAGCAATACGTCGCGTGAAAATCACTGTGTGTAAAAGAACGTTCGCTGAAAAAAATGTGTTGTATGTTCGTATTTACGGCAGTCTTTCTATAAAAGTCTAAAGAAATTTATGATGGTAACTTCATTCGAGTAAATACTACTATAGTGATATACCTACTGTACTACCTACCCTACTATTCTTATCTTTTATATTTGTTAGTAGTCTCTCGAAAGCGTATCCTGCTATTTCCATGAAATTCTCGGATAAATTGCCGATTTATGAGAAGTAAATTGTTAAATTCCCTAATGACGATTTTTTTATTTATCCGCCGCTTAATTATCCAACAGCCAATCGGAACTATCGCTCTCGTACTGAAACGTCATTTGTTTATTATATTAGTTTTACATGTATTGTACTGTAGTCGTTAATGTGGTTTTGATATATCCAGTTGTACCAAATAGTAAAGGAACCGTTGTGAGCTGTCTGCGGTGTTAAGAAAAACTGAAAAATGCATAAAAAAAAGAAATTTATGTGGAAGGTTTCAACTTTAATAGTTATAGGAGTTGTAATAAACGAGCGTTGCTTTGGCTTGGGTATTTTATATCCGGAATGGTAGTGCTACTGTGATGAGAAACGAGATATTGATAATTCTTATATTCGACTCGACATCACTACTGGTCACATGCCTTATACAGAGTTATTTTTCAGAATAGTCAAATTTTAAAGTTGAAATATATAAATGACATACCGTTATTGCAGTTTTTGAAAATACAAGTAAATAAGACTTCTAATTTTATTTCAAATCATCCCAAATTAAATGGGGTTTATGGGCAACGACGTTTTTGCCTACCGATCAACATTTACGTATGTGTGCGTGCGCAGTAAAATCAGTTTAAATAATGCGTTATCACACATTTTGAATTTAAAAGATAAAAAAGGACTGTTGAACTTTCTCTGCAAATTTGTCCGGTGGTTGCAAAATAATCCTGCCTACCTTTGCACTTGTTTGATCCTTATAAAACTTGAGCTTTATAGTATATATTAATTGACAATAGCTAGATTCTTGGATATAGAAACGGTGTCTTAGCGATTTACAAAGAAAAACGGTTGGCCATATGAGAACATGTATATTTTGTCAGAAGCTTTTGAATCGTCCGATACGGATTGACTGAACTTTATGCTTTGATAAATACACTTTTTAAAAGGAAAGAAAAATGGAAATACATAGTAATAAACTAGAATGTCCTCTGTATTTTCTTCTTAGTTAAAAATTGCAACTATTTGATATTGCGTCACTGACATTAATTTTTTTAGTTTTTTTTATTTACATTATATAGCTTTACGTTCCCCAATCATCTACAATACTTAGCAAATGTCGCTCACATGTTTTACCGATCGAATATTATCGGGACAATGTGTTGCATAGAATTTTTTTTTTAATTTGAGCAAATTTTTGTCTTTGTGGTGTCGCACTGACGATTAGAAAAATAATGACACATTTTAGAAAATTACTTTAGGTATACACTTATTGGTTGTTATAAATAATTGTGTTGTTGTCCATGCATCCATAATATAGCAAATTCATTATTACCGATATTTTTAACTGACTTCCAAAAAACGGAGGAGGTACTGAATTCGACTGTATTTTTTATGTGTTACCTCAGACCTATTTTCTAGGTGAACCGATTTGGATCATTCTTTTTTATTTGAAAGCGAATGCTTCTCATGTGGTCCCATTTAATTTGATCAAGATCTGACCAGTAGGTTTTGAGTTATCCTTAGTAATGCGTATTTAATTGACGTCCGACTTATTTATATTGATGTCGGTTGTACAAAATTTTTAATTTTACCACTTGTATTTAATATTATATATGTGCGATCTTCAATCGCGGTATCTACTTATAGGCCTAATAACAAAATGGACTCATGTTGTTGATATAAGATGCTTAGCGTTTTTAATATTGTCCATAAGCTTGATAAAATAAATCAACTATAGATTCTTAAAGTTTACCAAATAATACCAGACTTAATAATGTTAATACGAAGATTCGTTAACTTACATGACAGGCTTTCGCTATATGGTTTTTAAAAACATATTGCTTTATGTATGTACTCTATAACTTGTACTCACGCATTACAGAAACATGTATTCCTTCGTGCATTGCAAATAGTCAACGTATTTACTCGCAAGTCCGATGTGCGACAGCCTTATCCCATTTGCGGTCATAAAATTCCCAAAGATTCGTTCTGAATTTATTTTTCTATAAAATCCGGGAAGAATGTTTATTGATGTAAATATAGTTGTATGGATAAATAAAAACATTCTTTCTGAGTTTGTGTTTCAATTGAAATATCCTTATGTAAATCTTGTAGTGTATGCAATATTGCATACACATTCTCTAATTAAGTATAAACTTTATATGAATCGAGATTAGCGTTACAAGGTACAATAATTAAGGTAATTTTTTCCCTATAAGACCACAATACTGGGCAAAGACAACAATAAAAGGGAAAGCTTTCCAAAAATAAAAAATACACTATTATTTAGAGTTGAATACAGAGTGAGAGTAGATTTTTGAACAGTCTATAATTTTAAATTGTCTCGGACCTAAGAATTAAGGGTAGGTCCGAGACAATTTAAAATGAACTTTTCTTTTGATTAAAATTAAGTAAAGACTTACTTAATTTTAAGTAAAAGAAAAGTTTATTATTGTTTATCAGCACAAAATAATTAATAAATTTAGTTTTCAAAACAAAAGGATTACAGAATTGAAGGAACGAATGAAGGACTGAAAGAAGTCTAAGAACACTATATTCATAATGATAAAACCTTTTAAAATGTTGATACAAAAAATTTCAACCTGTCAAATATAATGTTGGAAGTCATTCAAACAAACACAAATTTGGTATTCATTCTGGATTATCGAATTACGCATGTCACAATTTTAATTAAATAAAAATTTCGAATAAAATTATTTTATATTAAGCTGAGATTATTAAACAGACGATCTAGTAAGACATTCAGGAAGTCGATGAATATAGGTGACTCAAGACAGTTATGTGGTATGTTGGTGAGACCACAGACCAATGTTTGGCAGTGGGCTGTTGTAAAATATGTGCGCAGAATCGAGATTTACTGCGCTGTAAATTATTATTATTATTATTATTATCTGGTAATAGGCGAGCAGTTTATAGCTGATATTTCTATTTTTTTGTTTCCCGGCTCCGGCTCCGCCTGGCCCCGACAAATCTTTGAGATATGAGCTGTTTAATATCAAAAAGGACGAAAAAAATTGCTAGAATGTGTGCGCAAATATCCTGTAGTTTACGATATGATCCTAAGTATTGTCGCGCGCTATAATTAGCGCCTGGTATGTGGCGGTTGATTGTTAGCGCCATCTGGTATCAAGCAGCAGAAATAGGAGCGTCAAGATCTTTTTAGAGCTCTCCCACTAGTGCCATTTAGTATCGAATGGAAGAACTATGCTTTCTAGAAAGCTCCACTTTCGAACTTCCATTTAGTATCGAATGGAAGAACTATGCTTTCTAGAAAGCTCCACTTTCGAACTTTCTGCATCTGAGCGGTCGGGGGCCGGTATTTACTGGAATATTCTGGATGTTTTGGTGGTAAAGGCCTATTTAAAGCCGTTGAAGGCCGCGACCGGGCAGTATTGGATTGGCGATATGAGCGAAGCTTCGGATCGAAATAAAGTGAACTAAAGAGTGTTATGTGTGATTAATTATTAGTGTGTATTAGTTTTAATTGGTGTTCGGTAATTAAATTCTCAATTTTGATAATTAAATCGGCAGTTTTTACTGTCGCGAACCCTAAGCTCGTAACAGTAATAATAATAATAATGTCCTCCAGACCGAATTTCGGCCACGGCGGCCTGCCTCAACGGAGACTATAGCCATCGGCGCAGGACAGGATTATAGTGCCCAAGTGTATGCGCAAACACAGGTGCACTCACTATTAATCACTCTCATAATCCGATGGGACGGTAAACCGACACGACCGGAGAGAGATCAGGCGCAGGACCAACGGCTTTACGTGCTTTCCGAGGCACGGGGATGAGACACCACCAATTTCCTGACTCCAGGCAACTATTGAGAATTTCTTGACGGAAAAACTCAAGAATTAATTTTTTTGGCCCGACCCGGGATTCGAACCCAGGACCTTATGATCAGCAGTCGCACTTCTACAACCACTAAACCAACGAGGTAGTCTGTCGTTGCAGTATTTACGCATAACAGTATTTAGATATTAAATACAAAAATGTTATCTGGAAAACAATATCGATCGTCATCCCTGGCAATTGCAACAGCTGCTAATTCAAGTTGTGAAAATTGCACACTTTACTCAAGCATCACGTGCGTCGATGAAATTACTAGTTGATACAAAATACTTATCACAGACACAGCCGTGCAAAGGATACACGCAAACAGCCCGGTGTAGCATGAATTACTGACCCGGCCGGCGCACGGTTGACGTGCCCCGGGTGGAGCCCGGTCCGGTCGCGACTCGGTGTAATGTGAATCATCCTTTAAGGTGGCCCTAGTCGATGACACGAACTAAGTGGTGGGCGGGGTTAAAATGCGTGCTATCTCAGCCGACATCACGTGCTAAAGTGAAAGGCATGATGATTTACAAATAGCGAGCGCACAAAATTTTATAAACAGACCTTTGGGAATCTGGATATTATGAAAAATCTATTGAATGTGTTTGTTCAAAATAAAATTATTAATCTAATCTTCCTATTCTATCGCTGTATGGTAACTGTTTTGCAATTTTCGTTCTTCTTATGGTATTTATTTCCGCTCAAAGATGTGTTAAATTTTTTAAATATATTCTTTTTACTTTTTTGTTTCCATACAGGGCTATATGATGATGAGACAAATTGAAATAATTTTTTTACTTTGAACGTACACCATCAAACAGTGGAGTAATCGCCAGACTACGTTTGTATGGAAGAATGAGTAGCTAGTGTACCCTTAAGCGGCTATTTTACGCTAGTATTCTGTGAGACATTGAAACTACAATAGACTGTAGACCAAATAAAAGACTGATTAAAAACGTAAATATATTTTAAACAGAACAACGACTTCTAAATATAGGGAATGTAATTGAAACTTTTTAAAACATAACATGAAAAAATATAAGCAGTAGGCTATTTTTTTCCTCTGTTTACATCAATAAAATGTACGTTAAAAATTTTAATTACACTAAGGACAGTTGTAAACACCAATAGTCATGAATGGCTCCAAAAAACAATTATTTTTCATCCTAATGTTATCTTACCTGTACTGTATACTATTACTCGAAAGTTTGTACTTCACACATAAGTAATAATTCAAATTTCACAAGTAAAATTTAACAATGATCACATATGAAGTACAACTATCGCAAGGTAATATAATAGCATTGTAAACGAACTATACGAAAAGCATAGCGTATAGAAGAATTTATAAATAATATTTCGTTTATGATTTTGTTAAACTACATTGCACATTCCATATAGATTAAAAATTTACATCCATTGATAGACTGATACTTGCTACTTATTTTTAATATATATTTAAAATTCAGTCATATGTTAACATAGTAGAGTATTGCCTGGAATATTATGCATTATATAAACGTTGGCATTAATAAAAAAGGTAGGTAATAAAACAGGAATATACTTTTGCCATTAAGGTAAACACCGCCCCGGAACAATCATTTAACTAAAGTTATTAATGTTTGAACACTACCAACACTGCCAACTTTTGAGTAATATCGAAAGCTATTTACGCGTAATATAATTTTGGTTTCTGTATACTTTGTTTCGTTCTGGTTATGAATTGAACCTACGAGTTGCAACATGGTATGTAGTCAGTAACTGACAAATATCGTGGTCGGTCAACCTTTCAAACCGTAAATTTAAAAAAAAAACTTGTGATGTGTATGTGCAACGTAACAAGGCGTGACTGCAGACGTTACAAAAAATGGGACGACTGCTACTCGTATCTGGTGCAGTTTCTTAGTACTTGATGTAGCAGACAACCCACAAAAAACACAGCTATTACAAGGGTAGGAGAGGAAGCCTTTAAACAAGTCTAAGTTTGACTTTGTGAAAGTTGTTATAGTCGTAGAAAATGGTGTTTTACAGCCGGAAATATAATTGTTATAAATTAATGTTATAATATCTTGATGTTATAAGGGGCAATAGAAACTTACTTTAAACCAACAGTCCAACTTCTTATGAGCTGTCAAAATAAAATAAAAATATATTAAGTAATAATAATTATATTAGTTATTGGATAGTGAAGTGAAGACGTTTGTTTAGTGAGTCCAGCTGTGGTCCTCAGCTTTAAAATATTCGATAAAATATGAAATAATATTTCACAACTTTAACTAATTACAGGTAACTTGTACGCACGCATAATATTTCAGGCAAAAACGTATCCAATCTCTAAACTAACGTCGCTCAGTCAATGTGTCCGTCATTTCTTTTTCTTCATCTGTTTCGCTTTCTTTTTCTCCTCTCGCTTCTTCTCCTTATCCTTTATTGATTTATAAAGTTTGTAACCGAAGAACACTGAAAAGAAAAATGATTAGATTAAATATTTGCTTTTTTCCAAACAACGATTTTGTCCGTGGGAAGTCAACGTTTGGAAATATAATACTTAGGCCTACGTCACACTGAACGGAAATTCTAAAAGGGCAACAAAACTTTTTATACATAGAAAGAAACTACTAATAAAGCCTACGCCACACTGAACGGGAATTCCGTCGAGGATCTAACGCGGCGCGGCGGAACGTTAAATGCATTTTATTGCATATTAATGACTATTAACAGGCACACTACGCGAAAGTTCGGAAGTCCGTCGGCGGATCCGTTATTAGTCATAGAATTCCCGTTCAGTGTGCGTAGGCCTTATTAATTTCTTTCTACGTAGAAAAAGTTTCGTTGTCTTTTTAGATCTTTTATATAGTTCATAAAGTGCATAATCGAGCCGGTAAAAATTACGCCAGTGCGTAGTTATTCAAAACGTTTGTTCTAAGGTATTTGTAAATAAATAAATCATAGTGCCGTGGGTAACAAAATTCGTCACCCCATTTCCTGGTAATACTATGAGTAAGAGTGACATACGTTTATAAATAAGTGACACATAGTTCCCCTGGTGGTAAGGTGGTAAGGTGAATGCTGTGGTCCATGCCATCTTCATTTCTATCCTCGTTTATAAATCAAAATTCCGATGCGTTGTCACGTTGTAGCATCCACTTACGGATTGTGTGTTCGTTTGTCACCCTTATAAAAAACCCCTGACAATTATAATGGAATGCTTCACTTCCAGTGGCATTGATCTCCGGTTCTCTACGCTCATTAAGCAGATATTTTACGATGGTATTCTATCCTTCTACTTCTCTTATCCTTCCCCAGTCGAGGCGACTCATTAGTGCTACAACCATAATATAGCTGCAGCTTGTTCAACTACTACGTATAATGTGTACACGTGAACATGTTGTGGCTTCCCATGGATTATCAGACATAACACAATCTAACGTGGCAGAGCCACGCTAGAGCTATATTACTGTTGTAGTACGAATGGGTCGCTTCGACCGGGGTAGGACCACATTCTCACAGAATACCAGCGTAAAATAACAGCCCAATGCTGCTGTGTTCGTATGGTCAATGTAGAAAACCGTACACCCCTTTTACTGGATACAAGGCATTCCATCTTTAGTCCTCAGGGGTGACAACGCATCTGCGTCCGTATCTATGGGCCACAGCGTCCACTTACCATCAGGTAGATTGTACGCTCGTTTGTTAACCTTATTCCATAAAAAAAAAGCATTAAATGTCCCGATCGGGTACGAGAAGCCCGAAAAGCTGCGATTCTAACAAATCCTCCCAGGAAACGTAGTGAACCTTGTCCAGAAGTTAATTTTTAGTACGGGTTAAACATAGAGTACTCTCTCGCCCTTATCTACTCCTATCCTATCCAATGCAGTGTGATGGATTCCAAGCAATAAGAAAACCAACAATTTGATTTTTCTCTCATCAAAAACACGCGCTCCAGCCTTGTAGTTGGCCAAAGACAAAAGAACAATTTCCACAACCCTAAGTTAGGATTTTCTTATTATTTTTTTACAAAGGCCATAGGGCCACGGATAGCTTTATCACCAGATAAGATCTGCCAAAAAAAGTCACAAACATTTAAACCAAGTCATATGTTGTATTGTGTTTGGAATTCAAATTCTAGTACCAAGCGTTGTCAAGTACTTGTACCAATCTACTTCTGAACTGTCAAAACACTTTTGTGGAATCATATTAATCTATTTAGTTTTCAAAAATTATTTTGACTAGCTTTTATGCCCCATTTACATTCAGCCCTGTTGGGCAGGGAAGTGAGCAGGGCAGTGAGCAGGGCAGTATGTAAACAGGCTACTCGCTCTGACACTGCCGCTGCCGCTGACACTGCGCGACGATCCCTCAAATGTCGGTTTTTCGTGCGGAAGTCAAAGGACGGGCAGCGCGAGCGGCAGTAAGTGTTCACATTCAGCTCCAACCAGTGTTGGGAAATGTACAATAATTATTGGATTCTTACAATAATTTGTTACACGAAACTAAATTGTACCATAAAACATAGCTTTCTCATTATTGTACGCTTTAATACAATATTTTCCTATTTTTACACAATATAAGTTCAATACTAGACACACGCAACTTTAAAATGTATGAACGAACGCATCACGTACTTATACCAAATAATGGGTCTCAAAATCGTAGGTTCAAATGATATGTATAGGAATGTATATCATTTGAACCCACGAAACCCACTAGCAAATCAAATTGTTTCCAATGTCCTGTATGCAACAACTTCTCAGCAGTCAAAACCGTCTAAATCTACACGTCGAGATTTCGAACTCGAATAAGAAGACGACTTCAAATTTTCCATTCCTGTTTAGTTCATATTGTATAATTACGTACCCTAAGTTTTATTATTTTAATAAAAAAACATTTAATAACATATTTTTAGTTTATGCAAATATAAAGAAATAGCAAAAACCTATTAAATTTGGGTTTAGACAGCTTTATCTAATTCTACCCAAAATACAATATTTTCTAGCTTGGCAGCACCATAATTTCGCATTAACTATTTCCCAACACTGGCTCCAACGCTCACTTCGCGCCAAGCGCCTGGATGAACGGACGTGCGTGCCGTCTTGTTATTAAATAAGTACGATCTACCAAAATGCCTTTCGAGTGGAATAATGAAAATACAATAAAGTTTTTAGAACTGCTGGAATCGGAAAAATCTATATGGGATTTCAACGATAAAAACCACAATTCATCATCTTCTACGAATACGAATTTTCTTTTTTAGATAACATAGTAGGTACCTATGTACATAATTACTTATAAATTCGTCAAATTTATTACATTAATATAAATTTAGTTTAAGGAATTAATGAACATTGACATTTTATTTCTAAAAACGATTAGTAACTCATATTGATTATTTACTTACTAAAATGTAAAATAAGTTAAATGGTAATATTTGCATAATAGCCTGAGATTTTTAAATTATAATTTTATTGTAATTAAAATTATGAATTAATTTATACTGTAGTGTAATTATTAAAATAATAATAGCTTAACTAATCTCATATAATATTTAATATTATTTATGTAACAATAATGTAATAAGTAATTCAATAAATAATTTATGAACAATTTACTGTATAAGAATTCAAATACAGTGGATCTGTATAAGCATTTAATTGTACATAATATTTGAATTCAAAAAGAATGTTTGTACCTAACTTTTAAGCAATGCAATAATTTTAAAATGTAACATTGGGTTTGTGTAATTAGCTGTATTTCATATCATTTTTGCATGCCAATTATGGCAAAACATGTCAGTTCCACGTCATTGATCATCTTGTGTACCATTTTTTTAAGGAAATAAATTTTCTATCTATCTATCTACCTTCTTTTGAACTTGATATCTTTTTAAATTATTAACATAATTTTGTATTGCAAGAAGACACAGCGCGGACGCTGTAATTATTTCGACGTCTGCCATAGTCGAATTTGATGTAAGTGGTAAGGCAGAGTGTAAATACACACTTCCCGCGATCCTGCTACGGTAGTATTTAGCGAAGTATTGCCGGCAGCGCGAGGAGCAGTGGCAGGGACTGAACGTAAATGAGGCTTTACTGTTCAGATTTTTCACCTACTTTACAATTGAACGGTGCTATCAAAACAAAAACTCACGCTTGACCAAAAATTTTGCAGTATCAATTATTTTTTAAAAGCAAGACGTAATAATTTACTCTTTATTCAGAACAGATTTATTCTTTAGCATTTTGTCCCAATTGAAATATATGTATAAAATTTAATTAAAATAAACTACTAGGGCAGGACTCTAGGCGTTCTCGAATATCACAAAATTTTATGGTTTCGGCAAAATCAATATTCAAAATAAACTTTACGTATAAAATGTTAGATACGTGTAATCGTACGTACCTACCTTAATTAAAAACGATAAAATGTAATGTTCTTGCTAGAACATTTCTGAAAGCCTAAATATTTTTAATATGAGCTAAACCAGCACACAATCCATCCGACGTTAAATGGATATAATCGGCGCATAAACATCCACAACTATCTTCGATTAAGAATCAAAATGCATATATATACACGTCTGCATTTTGTAACCTCTGAGGACCAAAGTCCAGGTCCAAGTTAAGGTGAAAATGCCTAATTTTCAGTAAAAAGGGTATCTGGTTCTCTACAGTCACCATACAAAACAATACAAATTACATATTTAAATATCTGAATCCAAATTTGCTTGAATTTTTTGCTGTGAATTTATAAAAGACTTCGATAGTTATAGAATAATTATTAGTCAGTTAATTTTACTGTTTTTTACATATGAACATTTTGATATTTGTAAATAAGTTAAATTCATCAAAAAAATTGTTATATCTAATTAGTCAAAATTTACACGCCTCGATAAGGCAGAATGTATAGGAACTTTCATGTTTTAATAATACTCTTGTAATATCTACCTACATTCTATGCAATTAATAATTATGAATTACAATACATGTGTCAGTGTTCACTTCTTGTGACCGAATCATTCTAGTGCATTTCGTCACGCGTACCGGTACATTCGGATCGATCATTCAAATGGATCACTTCGGGCCCCTACATCACAGAATAATTAATAACAGTACCTACTACGTACAGAAGTTGCACTCCTTTGATTTTGAATGCTTGCCGATGTCTACATTATTATTATTATTATTAATTAGATAAATCTCGCACGCAAGCTAAATAAAAGTTTATCGCTATGCGCGAGTGTCCATATTACTTTGCATCTTTTCCCCTTCCTAAGTCACGGCGGACTTTCCATTGTTACTATGGGTGTCAATAAAGAGTAAAAAAACACATGGCGAAATGTCATTTAAAGTTAAGTAATTAGGAGAAGTACCTATTCTGACTATGATCGACTGACCATAATTTCCCACCTATGAGTCCTGCGATGCCGAAAAAGCGACGGGAATTGCGATGCTTGACTCGGGAGAAACAACAAATAAACCTCAAATACGATTCCTAACAGAAATGTAATCGTATTCTACTTAGTTAAAAATCTTGTTAGTAAAGAAAGTTTTAACAAGAACTTTTCTACAAAAGACAAGTAGATAGATAGATAGATAAAACGTTTATTTGTATCTCCAATCACACACGTAAATTCAGGGATTAAACTAGATATACAATCGAAGTATTATGGAAAAAAACATACATAAACTTATGATCTAAATATACATGTGTGTTGCAGTTAAACAAATGGGTCATAGCTCAGCGATTAATATTGCTCAGAGAGCAAACACTGATTTTCAGCTATTACCCTCGAGGTGGCGAGAAGAAAATGAGCACAATAGTGCAATCAGAAAGAAATAAGGAAAAACTATTTTTTTTGCACGTTAACATTATTGTAGTGTAATTATGTCTAAAAGATGTGTCCTTTCAGCTCTATGATTTATATCTTGGGTTTAATTTAGTAAAAAATTACGGAAAAGATGTGTAAGGCTGCGTACCCAATTAAGGCTAGTACCTAAATGACTTAAAAACCATGATGAGTTAGTAAAAGAAAAAAAAAAGAAAATAACATGCCATACAGTATAAGTATAAGTATGTAAGTAGATACTTGGATAGTAAAGTACTATTTATTTTTTAGTAGTACTAATGTATACACTAAATTTGCAATTTTAATATAATTTCCTTTATGGGTCTACTGGAAGATATTTCAGCTAATTTGGAATAAGTAGAACCTTTGTACGTAATTACTATAAGACTGCTTCTGTATCTTAATGTGTGTACAAAAAATAAATTAAAGTAAATTTCAACTAAGTTTTGTAACAAAGTACGTAGGTATTACTTTTGTAGATAATTATTACTTATTTTTGCTATAAGTACCTAAAATGAAATAAACTCACCTTTCATAACTTCTTACTAAAATCCTTCGGTAACTTAAATAATGATATATCCGAAATCTTTTGTTGGTCATTTAGCATCTATCCACGTGTGGTCGTGGAAGGAAAGGGGAGATCTCCTGCCGGGCAAAGTGTTCTGCCCGGGGAGCGGCCAACACTCCGAGTGATAGTTCGGAGAAGTTCTATATATATACTGTCTATGATTTGGAATGTTAATAGCGCGATTTAAGCTTCGGTGTGTTTCGGTGTGCTAGTGGCGCGACGACAGCGCCGCTACATCACACCCCTGCTCAGACCGGAGGTCGATAGTGAAGTCTCGTTGTCGACGAATGTGCAAGTGCCAGAAGATTGCCTTGTAGTCTGCGGTGAGTCGAGAAGAAGGCAAGTAATCTGCGAGAGTGCCGTGAAGCAGAGGCGAGAAGTAAGGCTCAGAGGCATGCCGAACACTGTATAGCGCAGAGAGTAGCTTGAAGGAACAGGAAGCATTATTATTCCAGTGCTGCGATGATGGCTTGCAGGATATGAAGACTGCAGACGATATCTGCTCGGGAGCGAATCGGTGGGGTTATTCTATGACGATGATGAAGCTTGAAGTTTCCGAAGGTGGTTGGTTACGTGTTCAGATCAGGTCGGGGTCACCACTGTGGTCGTGGAAGGAAAGGGGAGATCTCCTGCCGGGCAAAGTGTTCTGTCCGGGGAGCGGCCAACACTCCGAGTGATAGTTCGGAGAAATTCTATATATATATTGTCTATGATTTGGAATGTTAATAGCGCGATTTAAGCTTCGGTGTGTTTCGGTGTGCTAGTGGCGCGACGACAGCGCCGCTACACACGCAATAGTTATAGTAGGAACGACTTTTTACCGTTACAATTGATCAAATAGGTAATATAAATAATATACATACAATTTTTAAATTATATTAAAACTTTTCCAACTATTTTATCCTATAATTAAATATAGTAAACACTAAACAAAATCTATTTCAACAAGTATTAACAAAAAACTTTTTACGTAAACAGCATTAAAAAGCTTTAACAGTCAATCTCCTACAACGCGCTAGCTCCGACTGCGTATGACGTATGTCACCCTGGGTGCCTCGCGATGGCAGGTAATTATTTCACGCAGGTAGCAAGAGTGACAGAGGGCTGCCTACACTAAAAACCATTCATTCAGAATATTCGGGATTCGGTCGGTTTTCAACTCATTCACAATTCACACCAATCACGAATTAAAAAGGTTCCTTCAATTGCTTGGAACCGGAACATTCAAAAACAGATGAATGAATCATCAATACCTTTAAGTGTACGAATCAAAATGCCATGTGTACGAGGGGCCTAAGAGAAATTCCCAAAACAACATGTGGCCTCCCACCTCGTACTAATGTAAGACGTGTGTTTAGTTCGATTATAGAAAGTATTCTCAAAAGAAGATGTATTTTGCTGCTATCGTCAAAACACTTGACAAGAGTGACAAAGAGGAGCAGGTATCTAGGAATAATAGTAAAGTAACTTTGTCTCAACTATGGAAGGTTAATTGAACTATTGGAGTATAGAAGACTGCTCCAGTGATAATTGCCTAAATGAATTTTTTAATAGTCGCGCTGATTTCATGCGGTTATATCAGAAATAAAAAGGACATATTATTTAGGCAACAGGGACCCAAATAGGGATGGTTTTGTAGATATAAAAATTAAAGGCAAGCTAGAGGTACCACGGATCTATATCCATATATAACTTTAGTTAATTAAAATACTTTAAAATATTTTTTGTAAAATTTTTTTTGAAATACGTACAAAATGAAGTTTCGTATGATTTTCTTACACTATACATTATTGAGTGCAGTGATAATCGTTATTGCTTTTGAGGAAGGAGACTACGCCCGACATCATACAGTGCTAATATACGGAGGGTAGAACATGAACTTTTGCGTAGCAATATTATTCTAACTCGAAATATATTGCTGTTTACTTCATTTAAATATCAGTAGTATACATAGAAGCCTGTGTAACAACATAGCATGAACAAATATTAGTGTATTTAGATTAACCCAGTATTTATATAAAAACTTAAGAAAAACATACCGATAACCATAAATAAAAGTAAAGCGCCGGCACCAACTAGGAAAAGTTTGAACATAATAGCCCGACTTATAGCTTCATCCAAACCAGTTAAATTTATAGGCGTTTCCTGTAATTTCATTTGTAATTTCGTCGCTAGAGCCTCCTTTAATTGGTTTGCAAATTGAACCTTTTCGTGTTCCGGCATTTCATCATACTGCCGCAGCACGCCCTGCAGCTTCTCTCTAATTTCTTCAGCTTCCTCATTCTCTGGTGCAGTGGCGACGATATTTTGTATTATAGTTAATACATCCATATTTCTTAAGGAATCGGCCAATTTATTTTTGATGGCGCTGCCAATTTGCGCGCTAATTCCAGCAGATTGATCCTCCGCCATGTTCTTTACAAAGCGAAAAGAAAAAAATATACTAGTACCGTGCGTTGATTAATTTAACAAACGAAAAATTAGTTGTTTTAACACAATTACATTTAGCTAGTGATAAAATTAAATGTGTCAATGTGTCAGTGTAGGACTGTAGGAAGACCGGAAGCTTGATAAGTTCTATTAATATTATAATTTATAATCAATTATTGTTAGCAAAATGAATGATCCTAATTGTTATAATTGCATTTACAAAATAATAGAAACCAACGCAATTTTATAAAAAGTACCTATCCATTAACATTTGTAGGTACTATTTTCGTCAAATTTTGCAAAAAATATTAAGTTAAGCGATAAAATATTTCATTCATTCGTTCTTGTTAGATTGTTTATTTCAATTGAAACTATAAGAAAATTTAATTGTTACAAATTATAGCTCATCAATTCACTCAAGAATATTCTATACCCATATTTTTGATGAATTGATTTCCGGGCAGGTGCTACTTACTCAAAAGATAACAATTAGCTTAAATAAAAAGCTAATCTGATAATACGGTGTAGAAACTTATCACTGTATTTATTTAAAAAAAAAACACTTACAGAATTTACGTTATAATGTGATTAAATCAGAATGGTATTTATGATTGACCTATTCCAATTCAATATGTAGGATCAACAAAAATATTTTACTCTGCACATTTTAATAATACTTTAAAAATAAACTAAAACTAGTTTTAAAGTAATTTCCAATAAATAATTTATTATAAATTTCCTTTTAAAGCATTTCATGTATGTAAAATTAATTTCACCCGACCTCAATCGGATGAAATTAATTTTATAGTTCGACGCTACAAGATTGTGGCAGAGTGGAAAGAGAAAAATTTAAATATAATTCAAGGAAGCAATAGGTAATTTTAAAAACAGAAAATAAATTCCAATCAAAAACAAATTACATTTATTTACTCGGTTTTATATATAAATAAATGCATGCGCTAAAAATTATTTTTTTTGATGATGTAAATGAATTATTTATATATTTTTGTTTATAAAATTTTCAGATCTTATGATTTTTGTCTTAAATATTAATAATGTGAATTCATGTCCTAATACATATATATTATAGAGGAAAAATGTACTCGATTTCTATTTTTTGATTATATGATCGTAACTATTTTTTTTTTTATTTAAATTGAGCCAGTATGTAATTTTAATTCGAAACGGTCGTAGCAAGTCTTGTGTCAAAGTCAAAAACAATATAAAATAAAAAATATATAATAAGAACAACATGATAAGGAATCAGTCAACAGCATAACTACAACAAGAAATTCATAGATTACGTAATTAAATAGCGTAATAAAACTCACCACAAGTTATTAAGCCAGCACCTTTAGATAAACTGTTTCATTTGGCGAAGGACACTGATTTATCTTCAATAATGCAATACAATATCTTCACGTGTCTTATTACGTGTGCGTATATCGAATTAAATGATAACCAAATATTTTGTGTACTGGGATATGTATATTAATGGAAACACATTGTCTTAAATTACATATTTTATAATCAAATATGCTTGCAATAATTTACAAACATTAACATAAGTTGAAAATATAAAAATCTGATAAAAAATACCAGTGTAAAATCAAAACAAAATTATAGTCAAAAAGTAAAGAACCCAAACTGCAGTCATCTGTAAATCTATATTCATATACATAAATAAAATGTGTAGTGTCAGTCTGTAATATCGAATAACTGACTTTTATTGAGCTGAGAGGGGTGGGGGGGGGGATTTATATGCAATTAAAGACACGAATGACCATTTTAAAAAATCTGCCTGTCTGAACGTGCTAATCTTCGAAATGGCTCAACTGACCGTGATAAAACTTCACGAACAAATAGAGAGGAATACTAAGAGTGATATAGGCCATATTTTATCCTATCTAGGCGAAGCCTGGGCGTGAAATAGTGAGTATATATAGTATATAATATACATATATGCAATACTTCAGAATGCGTTTTAAGCAAGCACAATATTATACTCTGCAAGAGTAATTTTGGTATTATCACTATGAAATAATAACATAATGTCCTCCCGAACGAATTTAGGTCATGGCGGCCTGTCTCAACGGAGACTAGGCATCGGAGCAGGACAGGATTATAGTGCCCAAGTGTATGCGCAAGCACAGGTGCACTCTCTATTTTCCCAGTCTCATAATCCGATGGGACGGTATGCCGACACGACCGGAGAGAGATCAGGCGCAGCACCAACGGCTTTACGTGCTTTCCGAGGCACGGAGGTGAGACACCGCCAACTTCCTGACTCCGGGCATCTACTGAGAATTTCTTGACGGAAAACTCAATAATTGATTTTTTGGCCCGACCCGGGATTCGAACCCGGGACCTCATGATCAGCAGTAGCACTACTACAACCACTAGACCAACGAGGTAGTTAGACACTATGAAATAAAGCTTATGATACTTTTCAAAAAAAGACGAAACTAACAACACCCCATATCACTGAAGAACATAATAGAGGAGAAACAAGATTCAGGGTGACAATTTAAATTACATTTTTTTTTACTCACATTTTATTCTCATATGCTATTTACAATGAATGAAATAATGTCTGGAAATTTCTACAAAGCCAAAGAGATAGTAGGTAGGTAGCACATTCGTACCTATCAAGAAGCTGAACGAGTTCAGTAATGCACCGGCGTTGTTCCAGTTAAGACCTTAAAATAGTTTCAAATAAGTGAAATAAACCAGATTAATTCGCAATTTTATTATCACGTTATTATTTTATATGCTTTATTTTATTCAATAACTGCATCTATTCAGACTTATTTCATTTTATTAGAAAAGTGAATGTAATTTTTAGTGCTAACAATCTAATTAAATTCAGTTTTGTGTAACTTATATCGTATCAAATACGACATCATTTCGAATTATAGCAGTTTAATATTAAAATAGAAACAAAACTTGAGTAATTAAGTTTTATTTCAGTATAAAGTAATATAAAAATTATATTATTACTGTTTACTATAAAATTTATTAGATACAACTTTCGTTCTGTTTGTAGTTATTTCATTATTTGACGAATGTAATATCGACTTCTAAATTTTGTTTTGGTTATAGAATGTCTTCGAGAGCTCGAAAGATTTTAGGATTGATTGTAGAAAATACCATGCAAGATAAAAATACTATAGCAAATTATAATTTAATAGAGAACTAGAACAATAGCAATAAGGATTTCAATCACGTGGTAAGTAATTTTTATTATTGCTGTAGACGATCATTAATTTTTTATATTAATATTAACTGCTTTGTTGACTTTATTGGTATAATTTCGGGAAATTGTTGTAGTAATAGTTATTATTAACATAATAGCATGACAATGATGTAGCGTTATAGTTTAAGTAATATTTATTATTTACCATAGTAAATATTATTACAATAATTAAAATTAGTTTTATTAGTTATAGGTACACAATGAAACTAGTGTCTCTGTCGAAATGAAGGAGAAGATAGACCTTGAAGGTAAAAATATGATAATGGAATCAGCTGTGGATAGCTTGGATAAAAGAATTGAAGCATCTATTTCAGTAAGTAGAAATAAATTAAGAAAAATAAAACAACTAAACTATTTATACTATTTTTAATATTTCCTCATTACCTTTATTAAGAACTAATAATGTTTATTATTTGTTGAAACCTCATTTAAAAAACTCACAATATAATAAATATTTGGTGCCTCATTATGATAGTGACCTTGTCTGATAATGAAGACAATACGCTAACAAAATTACACGATACGCTATGTTTACGGAGGCAGAAAATAAAAATGAAGATCATTGTGCTCATCCAACCTCCAACGCGCTAGCCCTGACTGCGTTATTTCGCCCGGGTGCGTCGCGATTTTAGGTAATTATTTCACGTAGGTAGCAATAGAGTGATAGAGACCTGCTCAAGGTTGAATCTCATAACTTATGAGCTTTTAAAACGAAAGAATTTATAGAAGGTAACAAAACTATTAAAGATTTATACAATGATTTTAAAGTAGAGTTTATAAAGAGAATAAACCAGCACATATATAACTAACTGGAATATATTTACGTAAAATATTTTTGTAAAATATTTTAATTTAATCTGTCATTTTTTAAATCGAAAAAGGATCAATGTGATCTATGTAATTCTTATTCTCATTCTAATGAAAATAAAATAAAAAGATATGGAAGAGAAATATTTAAAACATATAGAAGGATTATAGTAGGGTCGAGAAGGTTAATGATCGCAAAAAAGTGGATAACAATATGAGACTAGCTGTGTATGATTTAGAGGCAGTGTTGCAGCGCCCAAAAGGTAACAGTTCTTTCTTTTACTATAAGTCTAAACTTAATTGCTATAATTTAACTAACTGAATTAACGCCGAAGGAATCGAAAGTAGCCTACAAAAATTTTTGGACAGAGAGTGATGCTAAACGTGGTGCGGTTGAGATCGGATCTTGTGTATAGGCATATCTGAAAGTTATAAGCGACGAAGATTGTGATAAAAAAGAAGTGATCTTCTATATATGATATCCGACATTTACTGTGGACAGAAAAAATAAATATATAACATCTCTTTGTCAATATGCTGTGCAAAAATTAAATATTAAGAGCATTACGCATAAATTTTTAATCAGGGGCCACACGCAAAATGAGGCTGAAAGCGTGCATAGCCTCATTGAGAAACAAATTAAGAAAACTTAAAATGCCAAAAAGTCTCAACCTCCATCAATTGTGCATGAGATGTCTTATCAATCATTTTATATTTTGAAAACACTACAAGAAAGTGTGGATACAATTATAAAATAAATACAGATGGACAGAATGCGAATTTGAATGAAATAAGTCTTAAAAATAACTAAAGTAAACCATACCTCATTTTTCTACAAGACATCATACAAGGATAAAAACTACAAGGAGGTTAATGTAAAAAATAAAAGGAAGAAAATGAAACTGACGACAGAAATGATACTTCAAGGTGCCTATTTTGGCTGCGGGCTGTTCGAAATAGATACCGCGGCTCCGGAACGTAAGGGCATTGAAGGAACACGGATGGTTTTTAATCAGTAAAAGTCTGACACTCCCTTACGCTCCACCCAGAGCGAAAGGCGTCATTAGATGATTTTCCATCCGCAAAAAAAAAGGTGCCTATTTTAATAAACAAGAAATAAGTGAAAATAAGAAGAAAGATATAAGGGAGCTGATTTTAGAAGCATTAATCCCTTCTTTTTATGCAGTTTCATAATAATATAGGTACTTCAAGTATAATATTTTTATGTTAAATGAATACTGCAAATAATCGAAACATTTCAACATACTAACAAGATAATTTTAATAATATTAAACTGCAATATTTTCAATTACTCCGTTTGCATCAAAATTATTCGATTACATATTTTAGTAAAAAGTGAAATAAGTAGGAACTTTTTTTAAATACTAATAGAGTGTATTCTTAATCAAAATATAATAATTTTTCACCTCATTCTAATGCTTTGTTAATTAAGCTACACATATCTAATTTTGTAACTGACCAAAGCCATCTATTATTTTTTTATATTTTTTTTGATGTCATCGATCTCAACATATCAAACTTTAAATGCGATTTCCCACAAAACTGAAACGTTTTGTTAATGCAGTTTATGAATAAAGGTGCGATATGTACTTTTGACTCGACTCCACCGAGTCAGTAATTCATTCTCAGGGCGATGTATACGCTTTTACAACAAAATCCCATAAAATATACAAAAATTAACATACACAAAGTTCAAAAACTTTATTAAACTAAGTTTGTATAAAGAGGGTTACTTATTATAATATTAAGGAATTTATGATGATAATAACCCCTGGATAAGTATTGTTTACAATCTGTATTGAATAAAAAGTTTGTGTTTCTAAGATATCTTTAGCAAAATGATTTCATAGTAGGTTTTACTGGTTATAATCTTCGATCAACAGTATTGTCAATCGAAGGTAATAATGAAAGTTAGTAGTGATAATTTATTACAAAATATATTAAAAATTATTACGTAAATTAAAACATTAATGAAGTACCTATTATAAGTTTTGAAAAAAAAAAAAACGAGTGTGCTTATGACCACAAGACTGAAGGAAAACTTCTTTAGCTCCATCTGTATATGTATATAATGTATATGATATACATATCTTAATTTTCTACAAATATTTAAATTTACTATCGGCTGCCTTGCATTTGTTATTATTCACCCGAAAGTTCACAAAACATGAAATTTAAAATGAATTTACAATTTTATTAACTTTAAACGTAGAATATTTAATGTATTGAACAAAATATTAATACATAAAATTGTTCAAAACGAAATAAAATTACGAAAAATAACTGGCTATGAGAGAAGGTGAGAAACAAAATGTGCGCGCACACTGCTCTCTCTTGCTTATATCCCGCACTCAACTCCCGTTCGCGTCCCTCAATCACACTTTTCGTCACGCGTTCGCCAGTTTACTCCCCAAGTCAAGCGTGCGTAAAGAAGTTTTACTTCAAAATACGTTATATTTATAAAGCTACAGTGACCCATGAACTTAGAGCCCACCTGATGGCTAATGGTGAGTGGGTACTTCAGCCAACTACCAACAAAGATAGGATAGATGCGTTGTCACCTCGGAGGACTAAGATGGAATGCCTCACAGCCGGTTTACATTTTACACCGGAACACAACTGTGCATGCACTGCTGCTGACGGCAGAATTAGGTGGAGAACCGGAGAAGAGACATTCCATCTCAGTCATCAGGTAACAAAGCATCTGCACTTTGATTCTTAGTCGAGGATACATATAAATGTCTATGGGCGACATCATTCCTCACCATCAGGTGGACTGTGTACTTGCCACCCTTATCCTTTTTTATAGTATAAAGGTAACAAACGAGCACACTGTTCACCTGATGTAAGTTGATGCTGTGGTCCATAGACATTTTTAATTGAAGATAAATGCAGATACATTTATCTTCAATTAAAAATCAAAATGCAGATGCGTTGCCAGCCCTTTAGGACTGAGACGGAATACCTCATTTCCAGTAAAAGGATAATTCTAAAAACATAAAGGTAAGATCGTGGACCAAACAGAAAAGGAGTTCTTTTAACTTTGAAAGCAATTAAATTTATTGCTATTGCAATACTTAATGGACACTAGATTAACTTTTATCAATAAAATTGTTTACGCAATTGCGTACTACGTGTCGAATACCCATTTAAAATATTGTTTTTTTTTTTCAATGTTATGTAAGCAAAATGTATATTAGATAACGACAAGATAAGTAGCCTTGTTAAAAATATAATGACTTACCTTTACAATTTTGATTAAATAAAAATTGATAGGAATATTCGATACGCGACGCGCGGACTGGCGCGCTTTGGACGCAAGATATAAATATATCTGACATATTATATCTCTTCTCTGCAACGGTGTCACAATCGCAACACAGACCATAATAGCTTTACACTATCAACATGAGCTCACTTTAAATACATGCTTTTATTGCAATGTAGCGGCGGCCGGCGTAAGAAAATCCACTACTACCATATATCATCTCGTAGATGAAGATGGGCAACAGTGTAATATTGGGAGGGTGTTAATAAGGAGGTGAGAGGTGCCGTGTTGATCTGTCTAGGACTATCCTCTTATTCTTAACCTAACACTAATACACTGGATGACGTGTTTTACCGCCTGGATGAAAATATGGTGTAACATGTGAACGGATTAGAAGCCTATGGCACTGATATTTTACAAAAATAAAAACAAAAAATTGAATCAAACGTTTGAATTTTTTTTGAACTATTACTTTGCCCTTGAGCCTGTGAGCCTGCGAAGTGACAAGGTCAAAGATGCCTACTAAATTAATTGTTTTATTGCCGTTCGTAAAGTAGGATGGATATGATTTGAATTTCGATAGATTTTAATTAATTTATTTGTTTAGTTCAAAATTTTCGTTTTTAGTTTTTGTAAGATATCAGTGCAGCTTGCAATCCGTTCACATGTTACAGTCTATTTTTTTCCAGACGGTGAAAAAGGTCACCAGTATACTGTGGTTGGCGCTACACTATAAGCAGCTTCCTCCTAATAACATCAAACAAAAAAACTACTTTTGCCAACTCCCCTACCAGGAGTAACATCTCTGTCAGGTATTACCCTTTTGAGGCAATCTATGGAAGGCATATTACCTCCCTGACAGGTTGTAGCGGTAACGGAGAAATAGGAATAGAAAATTAAGTGAGTGACCAAAATGTACCGAGCAAGTTATATTTTCTGACGATATTCGGAAGTCAGCGTCGTAATTAAACACTGCTCGATTTTGAAGAATCCCTAAATATCTGATTGATAAAACAATTTACCGGGTCCCTAAACATCACGCTTAAAGGTTATACTATAGATGAAATGAATATTCTCGGCAACAGTTTAATGTTAGTCTAAAGGAATGTGAAACAACTCATTACAATTAAGACAATTCACAATTTACATTATTCTTATGCTTTTCTGGGGTTGTCACCCGTACTATAGTACATATATAGAATTGTGCTATAGTATATAGAATCGTACTATATTTCAGTCAATTATACTATATATTACAGAAAAATAATATAGTACGAAAAATACTATATTTTTATCCCTATTGTAAATCTGGAACAAGTATATTTTCCGTAAAGAATTTTTTCCATCATGAATGTATAATCAGAAGAAAAAAAGTGAATGTATTAATTTAATTAAAAAATAATTTTTAATTTATTTTAATATGAATATAAATTGCTCACACCCCTATAATTATTTTAGAAGCAAGGTAGAAGATAAGATGGCTAGATTATTGTTGACCAAACCAAAGAGCAATAACAAATATAACTACGTATATGGAAAAATACATTCATATTTGTATTGAGTACATATAGACATAAAGATAAAAATAAATGTGTACATTTTTCCGGAATTTCTCAAAAGTACTATATTTTTGCATCTGCATCCTAGATCCATCCATCATTTTTGGGAAAAATATTATATTTGTTGCAAAAAAAAAGGTGGCAGCCCTAGCTGTATTCTTATTTTACAAAATTAAGAAATCTATTGTATTTATGGCATATAAAAGAACATTGAGCGTACATAGCATAGTATGCAAATAAGTTCTGAAAAAGGTTTACATTTTCTCTTTCATTTCTTTGTTATTCATTTGTTAGACCGAGAAATATTAAATAGAAGAAAGCAAAAATTATTGATAGTAATTTTGTTGTTAAATAGAGCGCAAAATCTCTACTCGTTGTAGCAATAAAAAGTTACTAGTCAATAAATATGAAATATTCGTTAAAATCACACTTACAAAGAACAGCGAAGATGATAACAACAAATAAAATCCCAAGCCAAGTTCCACCTCCGTAACTGCCGAAGAGTTGGGGAGCATTTCCAGACAGCATACTTCTCAGATTCTCCTTAAGTTCGTCGTTCATCTCGGATTGCTCTAGCATATCTAGGAGTTCTTTTCTGGAGGGAGTTTTGGCGCCGTCGACGGAATTCAACATGTCCTCGATTTTGTTTAGATTTTCATTTTCAATGTCTTCCATTTTTGACTATAGTATACAGAGAACGTGGGAGGGCTGATTTGGGAAAAAATTGCAATTTTAAACAGAATAAAAAAGAAATAACTTAAAAATATAGAAAAACAAAATTAATTGCGCTATTATTTAATTAAACATAATAAAAACGTTACGCAATATCGCAAGATCGTAAGTCGTAATTATAATATGGTAAATTATGCATACATAGCTTGGGAGTGTCGCAAGCATTGGCTTGTTTTTGTAATGCAAAGTAGTAATTCTATGTTACTGTATGTATTCACGAATTCCACATAATATACTTACAATATGTAATTATAACTTAGTCTCAAACAACACAAAATACAATCACAAACTCACCGAAACAAATCTTAATATCTATACACACATATGAGATGTAATCTAAAAGAATTTAAAACATGGACTGTCGATTCTTGTCCATTATCTGTAGAGTAATAATAAAATAAATAAGACGTGTATCGATACGTGGAGCACCACGCTACATTGCCGTATGGTATAAATTACAAGCGATAGCGTTTGAAAAATCTATTAACCAAATTGAAATGCGTAATGTTTTCTTGCATTCGAATATAAGGATTTAAAGTGCATAAGGCATTTTCGTATTATAATGAAAAATTTTAACACACATAATTTCTTAGAAAAAATATATTTATTTAATCTACGTATTTACCCTCATTATCTATATATTTCTGTCATCTTCAAGAAAGATAATTTATGCCTTTGCGATAGAACTCTGCGGATCGACACTCTTACAAAGTCTATGAAGGCATTTTGTAACACTTCTTAAGGGCAATTCTTTCCTCCCAGTAAATTGTACAAGTTGTGGTAAAACGGTAATCTGTTAGGTCTGGGTATGGCGAGTACGGAGGATGACATATGGTTTACAACTGCAGAGCTTATAATGTTAAAACCGTTCGTCGAGCAGTGTAAGGTCTTGCGTTATCATTGAACAATAATGGCGAAGTTCGGGGTTGTTTCTCGTTGGTCTCCGGGTTGATTCTCTTGAGCTTTTCTCCATCAATTTCCGAAGTTCTCTACAATAGACATCTGCCGTTATTCATACACCGGTTCTCCAAAAGCTGTAGTGAATGACGCCAGTGAAGTGAAAACCAAACAGTTTACCATTGTTTGTCTATGAGTGAGCCGTTCAGCCGTTGCGTTTTACAATAGTAATTATTATCGTAGATAATTCACTTTTTAGCACACGTTTACAACTCTCTCCAAAATCATTCATTTGTATACCTACTCATTAAAGCAACGCAAGTTTCAACACGTGCTTATTTATGCACATTAGTTCATTCATGTGGCATTCATATTTCGAGTTTTATTTTATTTTACAAATTCAGATCAAAAAAATCATTATTGTGGGTAAAAGAAGTCAAACCATGACACTACTTGTTTGTTTGATAAGGATCGGTTTCCACAATTTCTCTTAATTCATCGTTATTTAAATTTGTGTCTGGTGTTTAATTCCAAGTTTCCATTACGAAACGATTAGATCAAAAACTCACAAAGCGTTCGTTAGTCGTCTCTTCCACGTTAGAATTACTTCAGAACTCGTATTCGTTATTTACTTTTAATTTTGAGGTCTCTATATTTACCTCAATTAATGAATTTGAAAATAAATGATACTCAAACGATATAATGTCATAGTTTTAAAATTTATAATGTTAGATTTTGTGTAAATTTTTCTAATTAGGAATCTTAGCCCATGCATGTTTAAATTGAATTCAAAGTGGCTACTCTATTAAAATTGCAACTTCATTCTTTAACCCTTGTTATATTAACTGTTTAGTTTTCAGTGTTATCTAACGTTTCATAGCTAGACACATATCTGCTTTCATCTCTGGGTGGACTTTGTAGCCGAAAAAAAAGCCACCGTGTAACCCTAATCATTAAGGTCAGACGGCGCCAAACACGCATTACATTTAGGGCCATATGCAAAGGCCATATGTAATTCGTGTTGGCAGACTTAACTTCGAAATATCTTAATATCTCAAACATGTAAATAAAATATTTAAATGAAGGTTCTCTCAAGACGTTTTCTTCAAGGAAGTATGTTAGGACTGTGTGTTAGAATATGTGTGAAAATTATATGGTAATAGAAAATTGTGGTTTGCGAGAAGACATAGTGACCTGGAATACGAAAGGAATGCTCCAGTGGTTTGAACACGTAAAAAATTAATAAGGAGTGAGTGACAAAGCGGTAGAAAAGGTAACAAAGTAAATTGACGTTGTAGAAATGAGTGGCAGAGTCAAGGGATACCCTGGACGGAAGTTTTTCGGCAAAATTGGTGATATATTGAAGATAGTCCATTATATGAGTACCCTTAACCGACACGCCTATATCCGTATGCGTACATGTATGGATGTGAAAGTTACGAGAGCCACTGATCAGAAAAAAACCTGGGAAGAACCAACAAGTAACCAAGTGATACATATTTTTAAACATTAACTTATAATATAATATATTATATATTGCAAGTCGCGGTAGCTCAGATGGTTAGCTCTCGCTGTAAATTTCACAGTACGCGCAGACTCGACGACTTCCAGCCTCCCGAACAAGCCGGTTTCCGGAAAGGCTTCAGTACCATAGACCACATACATACCCTGCGGCAGATTGTACAGAAGACCGAAGAGTACAATCTACCACTTTGCCTGGCGTATGTGGACTATGAGAAAGTCTTTGATTCCGTCGAAATTTGGGCGGTGCTACAGTCCCTTCAGCGGTGCTAAGTTGACTGTCGGTATATCGAAGTGCTGAAGTGTTTGTACAGTAGGGCTACGATGGCTATCTGAGTACAGAATCAGAGCTCGAAACCTATCCAACTGCAGAGGTGTAAGACAGGGTGACTTTATATCCCCGAAACTCTTCACCCCTGCATTGGAAAACGTTTTCAAGCTACTGGACTGGAAAGGATACGGTATTAATATCAATGGCAAGTACATCATTCACCTTCCATTTGCCGACGATATAGTCCTTATGGCAGAATCGCTGGAGGATCTTAGCACTATGCTCAATAACCTCAATGGTGTCTCCCAACGGATAGGTCTTAAGATGAACATGGATAAAACAAAAATCATGTTTAATGTCCATGTCTCACATATGCCGGTAGTTGTTGGGAGCACTATGCTCAAATTTGTTGACGAGTACGTTTACCTGGGACAATTAGTCCGACTAGGTAAGTCCAACTTCGACCGAGAGGTCAATCGACGGATTCAACTCGGCTGGGCAGCGTTCGGGAAATTACGACACATCTTCTCGTCAGGTGTACCTCAATCTCTGAAAACTAAAGTGTACAACCAGTGCGTGTTGCCAGTGATGACTTACGGATCAGAGACGTGGTCCTTCACTGCTGGCCGTATGAGGACGCTCAAGGTCGCTCAGCGAGCTATGGAGAGAGCTATGCTCGGAGTTTCTCTGCGTGATAGACTCAGAAATGAGGATATCCGCAGTAAAACCAGAGTGACCGACATAGCCCAACGGATTAGTAAGCTGAAGTGACAATGGGCCTGCCATATAGCTCGAAGAACCGATAACCGATGGGGAAGAAAGGTTCTCAAGTGGCAGCCTCGTACCGGTAGGCGTAGTGTAGGGCGACCCCCCACTAGATGGAGTGACGACCTGGTAAGACATGCAGGAAGTCGATGGGTGCAGGTGGCTCAGGACCGTGCTTTGTGGCATACCTTGGGGGAGGCCTATGTTCAGCAGTGGACTTGTGAAGGGCTGTAATGATGATAATGATGATAAAACATCTTTTGCATAAGATAAATTTAATTAAGTCTTTTTCAGAAATTCCAAGTAAAGTTAATAACAGAATGAGATAGTAACGTAAATCGGTAAATCGTAAAACGTCATTATTGTAATTAACTTGAAAAAGAATATATTTATGAAATATTAAGTCTTCTTACGTTTGAATAATAAAGCTTTTGACTTAAGCCAACAAATAAAAAATATCTTAAATACAATTGTGTGTATTTATTCTTAATATAAAGTACCTGGATGTATTTTTTTTTATTATATTTAGATGCAAATTGCATACTGATGAAATATAATATTTTTCGATCTTACAATATAGTAAAAAACCTAACTGGTTATTTAAATAAAAAAATCATGAGTGCAATTAGTTTAATTAAATTTTTCGTGTTTTTAAAAGAGGGCTCAAAATAATAGATTTTCTCACAAAAGAAGGAAACTCGGAAAAAATCGGACCGATGACACCTGGACTCGAACCGGGGTACAATGATTTCGTAACCGCCCGCTATCCATTTGACCTATACCTTCGTATTCTAATGATATTGTAGCAGTTTTTCATTGCCTAAAACACGGATAAAACGACATTTTTCTAAAATGAAAAAATTTTTCTAAATTTCATGGAAATCGTTAGAGCCGTTTCCGAGATTTCGAATATATCCTATACCTTTAAACGAGCCATTCTTATATATATATATATATATATATATATATATATATATATATATATATATATATATATAACCGCAATCTCGGAAACGGCTCCAACGATTTTCATAAAATTTTGTGTCCAGGGAGTTTCGGGGGCAATAAATCGATCTAGCTAGGATTTATTTTTAGAAAATGTCTTTTTGTCCGTATTTTCAGGCAATGAAAAATTGATACAATATAAGAAGGTAAATTTTGACACTGTGTTAATGATCGTAACAGCTCAAGTGGATATCGAGCGGTCGCGAAGTCGTAATGCCTTGGTTCGCGACCTATCTTCGGTCCGACTTTTATTCTTCTTTTTTCAAGTTTCCTTCTTTTGTGAGAAATTATATTATTTCGAGCCCTTTTTTTTAGTATTTTTTAAAAATACGAAAATTTTAATTAAACTAATTGCACTCATGATTTTTTATTCAAATAAGCAGTTCAGTTTTTTCTATTATGTAAAGGAAATTTCAAAATATATATACCACATACGTATTGTTATATATATTCAAAATATATATAACAATACGTAAGGCACATTTTCAATATATCGCCAATTTGGTCGAAGTACTCCAGCTATATCATTTAAACGGTCAGCTAATTAAAGAGGTTTTGATATAGCTCATGAATGTATTTTGTCAGCAAACAAAGTGTATTAAGGTGCTTATAGTGGTCGGCAAATATAATTAAATTGATCAGCAAGTAATGTGATATTAGGCTGCTTTAAAATTGATATCATAGTAAATTAAATATATATTTGCAGCAATATTAGTGATTGTACAGCAAATTGTGATTCAGATTTTATCAAATTTCGACAAGCTGTAAAATTAAATTTGATTTGGTTTTTTTTACCGCATTGAGTTATTGTAAAATCATTTATTACATTCGTGAATGGACCGACTACTCTACCTGCTATTTCAAAATAAATTAAAATAAAACTAGCAAACCTTACTTAACCTAACCAAACCGATTGTATAATCCTGTTGACCAAATAACAAATTTGAACAAAAACATATTATGCTGCCAAAATAACTTCAGCCGATTTTTTTGCTGACCGAATATTAAAAAAAAAACCATTTAATTACTTTCCATAAATTTTGCTCTAGGGCACCCCGGCTCTACCGTTCACTTCTGTAACATAAATTTGCTTTGTCACTCTTTCCTCACTCATTCTTCTACTTGACCAAAAAACCGAAGCATCATCATCTTGCTAACTACACACTTCTCTTATCACACAGTTTCCCACCCTGTCATTCTGATTCAGTCCTAACATATTCCTAAAAGAATGCATTTATTCTGCTGTCATATTTCTTCTGCCACACCCAACTTTCACTGCCAAACATTAAGGTTGATACTAATACAGCATTGTGAGTAAGTGCCTTTCGTGCTTCTTTTTGACACATTCTGACTTCCTATAATAAGAGTTAAGAGAATCATTTACTCTATGCCCTACATTCACTCTTGCTCTATATCTGTGTATCTACCATCCGCACTAAACACACTTTCTAAATACACAAACTCATTCACTTACTCGACCAACTCCGCTTCTATAGTTATTTTATACATTGTTTTACTTCCTCCTCTTTCAAAAACTATCACCTTCGTCTTACTTGGCTACACTTTCATTCTCCTTTCTATCATCAGAGTACAAAAGGCATTTGACGGTTAACTCACCCATTTTTAACCCACAATCTTCAACTTTCAGAATTTTCAAACAAATGTCGATAAACAGGTTGAACCGCCGTGGAGAAGCTACCATGTCTGACACCTTTGTGTATGCTAAACTATTCTGAGTAGGCTCCGTTGATCATGACACATGCACAACAGTTCCTATAAAGAGATTTTAATTACTGTCTCAACTCAGCATTCAATCCAAACAAGTACAGTGTTTACCATAAAACATCCCTGTCCACTCTGTAATAAGTTATTTCGAATGTCTGAACGCAGAAAAAACTTTCTGGTTTTTAGCCAAAACATCTCTGTGATCATCTGCATAGAAAAGACCTGATCAATATACCCCATTCCTTTCTAAATCCAGCTTACACATCCCAAATATTTCCGTTAGCTTCTTTCATAATCCTTTACAGGAAAAACTGTATACTACGGTATAGTTTTCTCACAATGCTAAGCAGGCTGATGCCACTGTAGTTTTTACAGTTCTTCTGTATCCCTTTCTTCTTATATATTGGGACTATTTAGGCTTTGCACCAGTCTCTCGGTACTCGCTTTAGTTCGTAACATAAATTAAATAAAGTATATAGTTGGTCTGCGACCACTCCCTCCCCAGTCCTTCTAGCTTTTCGAGTCTTACTTGCCTAACCTGCTTTTCATTGCTTTCATTACTTCTATATTATTTCTTTCTTTTTTCTATACTTATCCCAATACTTCTTTCATCTTCTTTCCTAATTTCTAGTTAATTTAATTTAGACGTCTTACACTTAAGCACACTTTCAAAGTATTTCTTTCCATCTATTTAAACACGAAATTTTGCCATTCATAATGCAGCCATTCTCGTCTTCTATATTTTTTTATATGATAAGTGGTGACAACAAGCACACATTCCACCTGATGGTAAGTGGTTGCTGTGGCCATCTACATTTGTCCTCGATTAAAAATAAAAATGCAGATGGGTTGTCGTCACCCGCGAGGACTAAGATGGAATGCCTCGTTTCCAGCAAAATGGGGTTCCGGTTCTCTACACTCACCATACGTAACACAGCAGCATTGAGTTGCCATTTTACGAGAGCATGGTCCATCCTCGGTCAAGCCGACCCATTTGTGCTAAAACTATACTATTAATATAGCTGCAGGCTCTACCACGTTCTATAGCATTCATTCCAGGTTGTTCTGAGGCTGTTCTTACGAGTTTTCAAAACATTTCAATATTCGCGTGGAAGTTACCAGATATTCTTCTATCATTCTTATTTGTTATTTCTTGCTTTTTCCTTTCAATTACTTCCTTTTACTCTCTTATTTAAGTGTTTAAAGATAGCACTTTTTTATTTTAATCTCATCGCTCATACCGCCAGAATTACCAGCTTTGGTCGTTAGTAAATCTAGACACGCTCTTTTCTTTCTTCAACTTCCATTATCTCACATTAATAATAAAAAAAAATTCTCTTACTGATACCATATGTATAATATTACTACACATAAGCTAATAGCACATACTTCAAACAACTACTTCTATCTTCTATTAAGAAACAAAATACAGATGTATTTTCTCCCTGCCTTAGAGAAATTTCAGCATTTTGCTGCTATTTTACGCAAAGGCTTTGCTTCACCAGTTGATCCAACCAATTTGTGCTGCAGTCATAATATACACTTTTAGACAAAATCCTACTCCTTTCTTAAAGGCAGACAATGCACCTAAAATGCCCCTGGTTTGCATATATCCATGGATGACGGTGACCAATTACCATCAAATAAGATTATATTTGTTTGCCTCCTCTTCCATAAGAAAAGCTATAGTCTAGCTCTACTATATAACAACCTAGATTTCGTAACAAAGAAATCAGAATAATAAGTGAAAAATTGTTTATTTACTATCATCACTACAGCCAGTTCACTGCTGAACATGGAATTCTTCCATAGTTTGCCACAAAGTACAGGCAGGACTGTCCGAATGGATGCAGTTAACTCAGGAGTTAACTGCATCCATTCACTACCTGCGTGTTTTATCAGGTTGTCACTACTCTCATGGGTACCCTCCATTAACGACTTGACAAGTATTTATTAGAGAATTTGTGTTTGCCTGCATATGAGGCTACCACTCGAAAACTGTTCTAGGTGGTTAATTATGAAGCTATAATATGTCCGACCACTCGCCACTTCATGGGCTATATCAATTACTCTTGTTGTTCTGTGGATATCCTCACTAACGATCTTATCCCTCAGAGAAACTCCAAGTATAGCCCTTTTTATTAGACAAAGTAACTTAATAAAATAATATAAAATATTGATGACTGTAGTACTTACAGTAGATTGTGGCTTTAATGCAACATTACTGTTACAGCCTATTAAAGTCGACTGCTGAACATAACCCTACCCCATAGGTCATCTGAGGGATTTTCGCCATAGTTGGCATGTTAGGCAAGCAGTTAGGCAACCTTTAATTTTTATTTTTAGTCGTAATTAGGAAGACCCTGCTGCCCATTTCCTGATTTGTTTCCCACTCTTTCCACCATCCACCATCGGAATGATATGGGGTAGTAGATATTCTTACTCTGCCATTACACAGTAATTTAATGAACAGCTACAGAAAAAACTTAGCACAATATTACCTGTAAATATATAGTATCTCCTTTCTTTTACATTCTCCTACTATTAGACACTCGTGTAATAGTAGGAGAATGTAAATACACAGTGATGGGCCGAATATGGATTTCACCGATTACGAATATTCGGCCGAATGTTCGGTAAAATTTTTACCGAACCGAATATTCGGCCGAACATTATTCGGCGGGATAACCTCGGGACCCAACCAATTTATGTCGAAACTTGTTACCGTTAGTGCCGGACCCTGCCTCTCGCTCCCCGCCACACCTGACAGTTATTGCATCATCTAGTACTGTGCAAATTGCCGGCACATGCTTATATTTTGACTATTCTTGCGATAAAAAAGTATTTCGTTGTTTTATTCTTAGTGAAAATTGATAATTATATGATAAAAATGAGCGGCAGGAGATTTACTATTTTGACTTATTTTAGAGAAACTGACGACCAAAGTAAAGAAAATGTAATGTAATGTTTCTTTGTTTGATTCCAAAAATCATTTTATCAAGTTCCTATTTGCCATAATCGGAAATAAATCTACAGTGCCTCAAAAACCTAAATGTATAGATTTATGCATTTGAGATTTACTACACTTACACGCTAGAGTAAGTAGATTTAACCCATAAATAAAATACACTTGCAACAGTAAAAGACATCGCATTAATCAATTCGTACATTTCAATACATTGGACACAATGAAAACTAAACTAAACGAATATTCGGTGATTTTGCCGAATATTAGGCCGAATACGAATATTCGGTAAAGCTACCGAATATGCCGAATACCGAATATAAAAAGAATATTCGGCCCATCTCTAGTAAATAATCACATCATCACTTAGTGATAGTGTGGTTTATTTTATCGTAATTTCTGATTGTAAGTAACAATGTCTAAAAAGAGGTTATTCCGTTTATGCACCCTAAAAAATCCACCCTAGGGTGGATACTCGGAAACGCGTATTCATCTATCCACCTCAGACAGGGTGGATAATCGGAATTCACTTTTATTTGTTCTTCCCACTTTTTACCCCAAGTACAGTTCAATGCATAAACTTTAATCATTAATTAATTTTTAATAACTACAAACCCTGCCAAAATATGTATTGCTGTTACCACCACATTACATACTGCATTTAAATAAAATTAAACTTCCTCGTTTTAAATAATATCATTGCGTTATTTATAAATCCTGAAGTATATCCAAGAATAACCAACATTTCATTATTGAGTAGACATAATTTGATATCCTGGATAAATTTGTCACTTTTAATGTATATTTGCAATCGTTTTTTTAAATTTCTTTGCTACCACAGATGTGTTAGCAAAGAACTGGGTGTTTTTTTTGCAAGCATTATAAAAATGTTACGATTGGAAGTTTGTCTTTAAGTTCATTTTAAATAATTTTATGCCAAGATTCCAATGAATCTATAATCCTGTGAGTTACTCCTTTTATTTCAGCATTGACCTTTCAAATAAGAAGTATTTATATATTTTTATACATAATGTGTACTAAGTATCTTGAACCAGTTTTTGTCATGTTTCTAGAAGTGACTATACAAAGCTGAGAGAGAATCGGAAGAAAAATAATATATAGGATTTCCGTTTATGCACCCCTTAAGGGGTGAATAAATGAACACGCGTTTCTAGGTATCCACCTTAGGGTGGATTTCTTAGGGGGATAAACGGAATAACCATTAAAAGGTAGTTATATCTTTGGGTACTATTGTCGGCCCAGAGGTCAAAATTTGACCACTAGACGACCAAATTTTTTTTTAATTTGAATGTTATCCAGTTTCTTTTGACAAAGTGTTTATCTTGAAAGAGCTTATATTGCATATTTCTATCTTGCATGGTGTATAATTTTTTTGAATTGTTTTACTATGTCAGCCACAAGCATATATGAAAAAAATATGTTTAATAACATACACTAATGTCTGTTGTTTGCCTCAATTCTTTATTTTATGAAATTTAAAATTTGTTCTTATTTACCATTTGGAAAAAAAATAATAACAGCTTGTATTCGTTTACTTCTTTAATTTATTGTCAGTTCTAATATTTTCATATTATTACTGAATCAAATAAACTCTAATGAAATGAGACTTCACATTAATAGAAGTATGTACATATGATACATTATTTTCAATTCCTGTGGATTACATTTCATTTATGGTAAAGTACAAAATATGAAAACAGTTTATAGATTATCTGCTAAAAAGCTTGAATAATTTTTAATGCATTTATTCTCAAATAATTTAAAATAATTTGTTGGCATAATTTTTAAATCTTTGGTGTGTTTGCAATATGCTTCAAAAGGGTTCTCTCTTCACATTTTAATATAATATACAAGATATAAGTACATAGATAAAGTAGGAGTTGTAGAAAAACATCCCTTGATTAAATAGGTATTTATAAGAATTGAAAATTAAAAATGGATTTTTTTAACAGAAACTAAAATGAATAAAAAGTTATTAAGGAATCCATCACACCGTTATGTCCAGTGTCTTTAGAGACAATTATGAAGAATTTCAGAAAGATCTCATCACTTCCAACAAATAGATGGTGATCGCCATCTCATTAACGCTAGACATAAAATACCAAGACAAATGTGTTGTTTTTTATATGGTGAGCATAAAGAACCAAGGACCCCCTTTACTGGAAATGAGGCATTTCATCTGCATTCTGCATTTTGATTCTTAATCAAGGATAGATGTAGCCAAAGGGCCTCTGCAACCATTTACCATCAAATGTGCTCGTTTGTCACCCTTATTTAATTTATATAAAAAATACTGTGATCTCCAATCTTGCCGCTAAGCTTGGTGCAAATCAAATCCTCCCTACAGTGAGAGAGGTCCATATACTCAGGCGAATTCAACGGACTGATAAAGAAGAAGACTTCTTAATAATAAAGTATAAATTATAAATTCTCCTGTGTGAAATAAACGTGTAATATAACATGATAAGGAGGTATTGATCACTGCATATGCATTTTAAAGGGTAAGGTTTACAATTCGGTGGTCTGAATTAGGGTGTGGGGGGTGGTGTAAGGGGAGGGGGAGGAGTTGTAGAGTCACCCCCTACTTCTACTTTCTGCAGGACGTGCTTAGCTTTTTTTTATAAATTTTTAAAAATCTTATTTTGAGGTTATGTTTCGTAATTTTTATGACAATTTTAACCTGATTTATGGGGAGAGAGAGTTGGGGAACGGAAGCTTCACGCCACTTAACGTGGTGCAGTCGAGGGAATTCCGGTTGACAGAGCCCCGCATGGCGGGGCTCCTACTTCTGAGTGGTTTACAAAAAAATAACCACGAAGAGGACGACGGTGTCTATATGCTCGCTTCACTCGCTAACTCGACCCCGTCATCCTCTTCTAACCTAACATGTCCGAGTTGGGGTGCTCCACATCCCAGGCTCGCTTTTGCACTTGATATAACACCAAAATATTAACTTTTATAACTACTTTAATTTATAAACACAATTTATGGCTGCCACCATTTGTAAGAAAGGATCTTTGCGATATTTAGCAGTATCCCACCGCCACAAATATTTTCACTATTCGCTATAATTCTGAAACTCGGAAGCAACGGCGTGACAAAAAGCTGTCAACAAAATGACTGGCATAGCAATTAATTTTACATATTTTAAATCGATTCAAATTGAAATTGGATGAATCGATTCACAAAAAATCGAAATCTTAAAGATCGATTTCGCAAAAATCAATCTTTTTTTTTGATTCATTAGATCGATTCAGTACTATATATCGATATGACATTGACAGATGAAACATCAAAAACGTATTTAATTAGTTATTTACCAATATTTTTAAAAAATAATTAAAAAATCTGCTCAGGCAGAAAAAATCGAGTGGGGGTGCTTCAGATAAACACCCTTGACTCCCCCACAGTGACAGAATCTTCAAATTCAGGCGACCGAAATGTAAGCCCAACCCATTTTATATCAGAGTATCCACCTATTTAATGGTACTGATACATTATTTTCCATGTTGTTCATGACGAAATTGGGTAGCAGATATACACCACCACTACACGGTCACACGCAACAAAATTGTATGATAATAAATAAATAATTTTAAATAACCCTACCTGTTAAGCCTGTAACAATGATTCCTGGTAAAATAAACACAGAGTTAGAGAATGCATGTTCTAACGGTCCATCTTGGCCTCCGCTCAAATCCACCATTTTAATTAAATATTTGTAGTTACAAATTATAACACTAATACTGAAACGGCACAAGTCATATGCTAGTTATTAGATCATTGGAAATTAAAAATCATTACAAGATTTTCATTACAAGAGCAAGAAATCGCCGAACGAAAACATTGCTGACGACTGACATTTCACAATAAACAAAATTGCCTGTCAAGTGTAATTTTTTTTGTTAACTGGCTTTATGGCGCTGGGTTCTAGCTTTTCTGACCCTATCATTCCTTTCGGAGTCTTCGTTTATAGTATATATATATATATATATATATATATATATATATATCTGTGGTGTCTGGGAGAAACCTGTTAAGTCCAAAAACGTAATTTTTCAGTATACGACTTTTAAGGTTCAAGTTTAATTTATAAATCAGTTAGGTAAAGTAGAAAAACCTAACCACTGCTGCAGTAACTATTTATTAATCAGGTTTTTTTTTTAATATATTAACTAAAACTAAAAACACAGCCGTTTCATTTTAAATGGCACTTATCATTTTTTTACCAAATTAACATCAACTAATTAAATCGATAACAATGGAGTTAACATATTGAAATCAAAAGTTAGTAGAAGATAAGTGTTATAATTTATTCGTAATTTTCGTCATTGTCGCTCACAGAGTCAGGATTCGTGTTTGAGGTTTTCAAATTTTTATAAAAAATATGATAAACACGATCTATAAAAGGTAGCAAACTTATAATATCATGGTAATTTTTTGAGGATATAGGTAAAAGACTCGAATGTGCTCTTGGTATGCTCAAAGTAGCAACCGATGATACCCGTCCCCTTTTAACAAATGAGTAGTATACAAAATGTTCACTTTAGTCTAAAGACTCTTTGAACGTCACATCATTAGAGTCTTTAGAACACATTATCCAAAAAATATTGTTCCAAATAAAAGGATTTTTATCGGTATCAATGTTTCTTTTCATAAACATTGTTTTGAAAAGTTGAGAAAATCCTAAAAACTCTTCGTGTGTCCTCATTTGGACTGTGTATCTGCGACTAGTCATTTGGATAGTATTTGCCCAATCTTGTGGAACAGAAATTGAACTTCTATGATGTTTTATAAATCTTTCTATCGCTGCATGATCGCTGTGCCATTCCAAATGCGTATGTCCGGGCACTAAAAATTTGTGATGGATTTCATTTAAACTGGTTTTTTGATTGACAGCTAATGCAAACATTAATGGTAAAATATTATTTCTGTTTTGTCCTGGGCAGGTATCTGAGTAGAAGATTATCTGCTCTACAGTATCTGGTAGCTCCATAATAAATCAAAACAAACATGATGCAATCTCACCCACACCTCTTTGTGCGATACTTTCGTACCAAACAAAACAGTGCGTTCGTTTTTCTGTGATGTTACGTACAGGTTAATTAAAAGTCCATAGCTTCCTTTTATAAAACGATATTCCAGCTGATAGATAAGGAGTCGCTAAACATTTTTGTAGATCGAATGCAGCAACAATTTTTCCATCACTTTGCTTACTCAATTCCTTGTCCTCTCTTTTCGAATTATAATGTGATTCAGCTTTACTTTGATGAATAGTCTTCTTCTCTTCTAAATTTTGTTTTTCATTAGCTTCCTCACAAGTTTTAATTTGAAGCGTAAGCGAATCGCAAGTTTTGCAAGTATCGTTTGAAGGTTTTTTGAATTTCAAATTGAGTGCTTTAAAAATGTTACTGTATGGGCTGCGATGGGACCCCCACGTGGTCGGTTGTTAGTATGTGATAATAAATGATAGTCAATACCGGGAAGTTGATAATCGATATTTTATTGATAGACCCAACTAAATCTAATTTAATGATAGATGGGAAATGATACTGCGAGCACGCGTGACCGGTATTGCTGGGCTCAATTAGCGCACTGGCTCTAAATGCATTATTGTAGCGTTATAGCGTAAACTGCCGACGCCACAAAAATGTACGTGCTGCAGCCCGTACATGCTCCCGGGCTGAAAGATAGAGAGTCATGAAGATGAGATGAATTTAAAACTAATTACAAGGTGACAAACATTTTGGCTTAAAACTAGTTACAAATAATTGATACAAATAAATAATAACAGTGTATTTAGACACCCGTGTCCGTGATAGTAAACACCGATTGAAGCACTGGTGAGGTGCCACGGTTTTGTTTTGATTTACGCGAGTTCTTAAATTTTTCATTTAATTCGCTAGTAATGTCATCACTGTTACACTGCACTGCACTTGCTTGCAACTCTACATTTACAAATTGCACTCCACTATTACCCTGCACTTCACTATTACACTGCACTTCACTACACTTATTTTGTACGCGATCGCGACCTGCACGCCTCCGCGCGCGCCGCACGCGCCGCCACACGTAGAATCCTCCGAACACTCCAGCCGTTATAATCACCAGGTAGAGGACGGTGTAATGGTGAATGTCGTGATAGGATACACCTGCTGCTAACGGCTCAGTCTGTTTCAAGACATCCAATTGTTCTCGTATGGCAAGCAGTTGTTGTTGGCTGATAGTCTCAAAGCTCGTGCTGGCGTTCATTTCCGGTATCGAGATATTTATTAAATGATTAATCGAAGCGATCTTTGGTATACCAATGTCGAGCTTTAAATTGATTTGAGATGTATCTGGTTTGTATGCATAAAAATGGAAATCAGCTGATTTGATAAGGCAGTCCTGTCCCAGCGTAATAAGTCCGGCGTCACGCAATTGAATAGCCGTAACTTGATCTTCGCATAACAACTTGAAGTAGCATTTATTACAACAGAAATAAAAGTAGTTATTGAGTTTACTTGTTGCAATGAAAATATTTTTGCAGGTGTTAATGATCGTTCTACAGCTTCCAAGTCCTTCATCCTTCTCACACAAACTCTTATCATTGATCATATGATGAATAGGCTTCTAGAATCGACACAACACAGTATTTAAATCGCGATCAATGCAGTCACGTAAATCAGCATATGATAGCAATATAAACGAATCCCTTTTTAAGTTTAAAGCAAGATATTCGCTAATAGGGGCAATGCTGATCATGTTGCTACCCGATTGTTTAGGTATGGGAATTGCTTTAAGGACTTCGTAAGCGTCTCGTGCTAATAATGGTATTCGGATTTCGAAAATAAGAAAGGACTTCGATAAGCGTGCTTTTACGTTAAGTAATTTGTATATGTTTGAATAATTTGCGTGATCGGTAGGTAGTGATAGGTCTTTAGGTATCTGAGTAGAGATGGCATTTAATTCGTGTTGGAGTTGCTTGGGGGTTAGGAGATGAATATCATACTTCCCGTGAAATACGTCTGTGATAGTTTCAATAAGATAAGTTTGTATTTCTTTTAACTTGTTCAAAATGTTGTTTGTAACTATAGCGGCCAAGGTAAATTCGTTTATATATGAGTTATTTGAGACTTGTGACTTTAGTGCGTTCATTGATTGTTCAAGTTCGATCATGTTTTTGTTGACTGTTTTATGATGCTGTTCCATGATCGACTCTACCCTCTTGATGACATTGAACTCTGCTTCTACGACTGAAGTTTGATTCTTCCACAGCTGGGCTAGGTGTCCTTGGTTTTTTCTGATTAAGTCGATATCTTTTTCATATTTTTCAGCGAAGTTGCTGTCAAGCACCCCAAACAACGCGTTTGCGATATTACCTACACCATTGATGAGTCCCCTGCGCTTACGTGTGAGTAGGTCGTCCTTATCTTGCAACACGATATTGTAGCGCCGTAGTTCCGACCGCTCGTGATTCAATTGATACATGACACTCTCGCAGTGTGAATGCCCTCTTATCTTCGAACAGATGTTTTCTAGGTATTCCATGTACTTCGAGGACGCGGCGGTGCCTTCCCAATATGGGTAGAGATCATAATAGACAACGAGTTTCCAATCGTCAGCTATCAAATGCATGTTTACAATCTTGTCGAAAAATAGGCTAGTATTATTTTGCAGTTTATTTATAGTATATAGTCCTCTAGTATTAGTTATAAGGGTCATAAAAAATAATAAGATAGAAGTTGCAACTGTAATGAAACTGTATCCTCTATTCCTTTGTTTTATCTTACGATTTATTGGGTTCTCTTGCTTTAATTCCTGATCTTGTGTTTCTTCGGAGATGATAGGGAGTATTGATAGTTTGATAACAGGTCTTTTCATATAACCGTTTTTTGTTTTTAACGTCACAACACGCACGTAGCCGTCATTACCAGGGTGCAATTCGACCACCCTACCGAGGGCCCATCTGCCTGGAGGAAGGTTGCCATCATTGATGAGTACGATGTCATTTAATTTTATATTTTCTTGAGGTTGGCGCCACTTGCTCCGGGTTGATAGATTTGTTAAATATTCTTGTTGCCACCTTTTCCAAATGTCTTGGAATATTTTTTGTGTTAAATGCCACCTAGTCCTAAGATCTCGTTCCGTCTCATAAATTGATAGAATCGGACCGCTTGATAGAAAATGTGAAGGGGTTAAATAATTTAAATCATCAGCGTCCTCCGTCAATGGACATAGTGGTCTCGAATTTAAGCAAGCTTCTAATTGTGCTAGCAGCGTGCTGTACTCTTCGTAGGTGAGTTTTTGATCACCAACCACCCTCCTTAGATGATACTTGAGGCTTTTCACGGCTCCTTCACAAAGACCATTGGCTGACGGCCACGAAGGTGCATTCAAGTGCCAATTTATACCCATCTCGGACACTTCTGAGAGGAACTCATCACTAAATGTTTTGAGGAGCTCTTCGTATTCCTGCTGTAAGACCTTGTTGGCTCCTATGAAGTTCGTGCCATTATCGCTATAAATGTGATTAGGTTTGCCACGGCGAGCTGTCATTCTCCGTAACGCTGCTAAGAATGCAGTACTCGTCAGGTCAGACACCAACTCCAAATGTACAGCTTTTGTTGCCATACACGTGAACACAGCGATATAACCTTTCGTAGTTTTGATCCCACGGCCTGAGTTAGCTTTGATGAACACGTGGCCCGTGTAGTGTACAGCGACATGACGGAAGGGGCGTGAAGGGTTTGCTCTAGCTGCTGGAAGGTCACCCATAATTTGATAGTGTTTGGTTGGTTCGTGCCTTCTACATTTGATACAATGACGTAATCTCTTCTTTGTAGCTCTGTTGCCTCCGACGATCCAGTACTTTTGTCTCAGGTTGGCTGACGTTAGCCGAGCACCACCATGATGTGTCATTTCATGCGCGTGGTCTATAAGAAGCTCCGCAAGACGACTGTTGCCGGGTATAATGATAGGATTTTTCATGTCTGGGTCCAGATTGGCATTTCGCAACCTCCCACCGACTCTCAATACTTCATCTTGATCAATATACGGATTTAGTTCACAAATGTTGCTTTTTCGATTTATTTTATTTCGTTGTTTTCAATCTGATAACTCTCTTGCAAATCCCGTTTGTTGTATATTTTTGATAATTAATAACTTAGCTTCTTTCAACTCTCGTACTGTTAAATATTTTATATTTTGTCCTTTTTTGATAGTTAGAAATCTCCGAATCCATGCAACTATTCTTACCGCTTTGTTAATTGTACTATATTTTAATAGGATTTCTTGAATGATAAAATCAGGTTGATGTTGTGCTACTAAAATTGTTTTTGATAATTTTAATTCTTCGTTTGTGGTATAAGCGATCTTATGCCCTTGATCATTATATGTTGATAGCCAAGTCGGGCCCAGCCACCACAAGGTCTGGGCTTTGAGTTGTGATGCAGTTAGACCACGACTGGCACAGTCGGCTGGGTTTTCTTCCGACTTAACGTACCTCCAGCAGTCAGGTGGCATATTTTTGGTTATTGTACGAACTCTATTTGCCACAAACGTTTTCCATCTGGATGGTTCTCCGTTGAGCCACCCCAGTACTACCATGGAGTCAGTCCAACCATATATTTTGATATTGTACCCACTAAGGCACTCTGCGACTTTACCCATTAGCTTTGATAGGAGTAGTGCTCCGCTCAGTTCCAACCGCGGTAGCGAGACTGTCTTGCTGGTTGGCACAAGCCTGGCTCTGCCGGCCACCAACACTACAGACGATTTATTGCCTTGGTTGATACGACAATAGATCACACATGCATAAGCTCTGACAGACGAGTCACTGAACCCATGTAGCTCGATACTGTCGCACTCATGGATCTGCAGCCATCGGGGTAACTGAAGGTCTTGAATATTGTGCATATCCTCTCTAACCTTCTTCCACTCGACATATACTTCATTCGGTATAGGATCATCCCAGTTAATGTTATCAGCAGTCCACACTTGTTGAAAAATAATTTTTAACTTAGTTGATAGTGGTGATAGCCAACCGAGCGGGTCAAAAAGTTTTGATATGTCTGATAAAAGGTTTCTCTTTGTGACCTTGTTGGAGACTTCCGTCGGTTCTAAATTTGATTGAAACATGAAAACATCCTCTTGTGGATTCCATCTTAACCCAAGGGTTTTCGTTTGCGCTGATTGCTTGAAATCAAAGTTGTGATCCTTTGATAGAGCTGACTCTTCCTCTCTGATCAAATCATCGCAGTTCGATCTCCATTTCCTCAAATGAAATCCAGCTGATTTTAATAAATTGATAAGGTCTTGCTGTAATTGACGTGCGGTTCTTATATCGTGACACCCATGGACCAGGTCATCCACGTAAAAGCAGTTGTTTAATACGTCGATCGCCTGACTGTTTTGATAGTTAGGTTGTTCATCACATGCAAGTTGCTTGAGAGTCATCATCGCTAGGAACGGCGCTGCTTTCGTTCCGTATGTGACTGTGGTTAGTTGATAGTCTTTGATAGGTTCTGAGGGAGAGTCACGCCAAACGATCCTTAATAACTGTTGATCATCGGGGTGGATCCAAATCTGCCTGAACATTTTTTCAATATCGGCTGTGAACGCAAACTGATATTGTCTCCACTTGATTATGAGAGACTGCAGATCCAGTTGGAGATTAGGACCACATCTCATGACGTCATTCAAGCTATTACCTGATGATGTTTTACACGAAGCGTTAAATACCACTCTAAATTTGGAATTAATGATAGTGTCGTCAGCACGCACACAATGATGAGTTAATACACAATGCTGACGTCTCTGAGTCGGTTTATTGGTAGCTGGAATCATGTGTCCGAGGGCGCGGTATTCCTTTATAAATGATTGATATTGATTTTTAATGTTTTCGTGTTTTTTGAATGTGTTTTCTAACGATTTAAATTGAGCGATAGCTTTTGATTTTGATTCTCGCAGCTTATCCGGGAAGTCTGGGGTGAGGGGCAAACGTACTTCGTATCGACCGTCTTCGCGCCTGATAGTAGTAGACTTGTAATAGTCGATGCATAGTTGATCCTCAAATGATAGGGTAGATTCTTCACTGATATCCTCCACCTCCCAGAATTTTTGAATCTCCTTTAAGTCGTTAATGATCACGTTACATTGTAAAGTTTTTACATTACCGGTTAAAATCCAGCCTAAACGAGTATTCTGAGCTATCGGTATATTATCATTCAACCTACAAATTCCCTCTAATAAAATCAAAGAGTAAACATCTGCTCCTCACAGAAGGTCGACCGGGCGACTGATATTAAATTCGGGATCTGCTAGCGTGATGTTATTTAAACATGTCCAGGACGGTTTTGATAAGCTAAAGTTAGGTAAATTTTTGATAAGGCTTTTCATTATGTATACTTCCGGTTCAAATTCAAAATCATTATTTATAGCTTTGCATTTGATAGTCATGACGCCTTTACAATTGCTCTCCTTAGTACCTACTCCAGATATCACTCCCCTACATCGAAGTCGAGGTTGGCCGAGCAACTGAGCCGCATGTTCACTGATGAGAGAAGCTTGGGACCCTTGATCTATTAAAGCACGCATGCTGACGAAACTCCCATCATATTTTTGTACCTTAAGTATAGCTGTAGCTAAGAGAATTTCAGGCACGTCACATTGCATCGACACGTGTAAGTTGCTTCGTACTTGATCCGAAGTTTCAGGTTTCTGGTTGCTTACGCGGGTTGCTGCCTTCGGCGAATTATTATAATTGTGTTGAAATGATTTATGCAAAATAGAATTATGCGCTTCATTGCACTCTGTACATCTTTTTTCGGAAATACATGGCTTACCATTATGTGAATAAAGGCAATTTTCACATACATTCAGTCTTGATACAGTTTTAAGCTTTAGGTAAGGTGTCATGTTTAAAAACTGTCGACAGTAATAAAGACAATGTTCATTGGTTTTGCAAAGTGCACACTTATAAAATTTCCAAGAAGTATTGTTATTAGCGTTTGATTGTTGTAAAGTGAATTTACCGTGCAACGGAAAGGCTTGTTTATTCAAGTTTCTTTGATACCTATTATTAAAAGGTCGCGGCGAATAATTGTTGTTGCTATGTACATTTTTTGCAGAGGTCTCAGACTTCTTTCGAGAAGATTCTAAGCTTGTAAACTTGCCTTCTAAAAATGACAGAAATTCATGCAAATTAGGTAACTCGCGGGGCTCCTTGACTGACGCCATGTATTCATTATGCGTGTCAGCATCGAGTTTTTGCGAAAGGAGATGCACAATCAATGAATCCCATGAATCAACGTTAACGCCTGAATTTTTGATAGCGTTTAATGTTTCTAGGGTTGTGTCGTGAATACGCTTTATATGATTTAAAGACGTATGTTGCATCATGGGGATATTTAGTAAGATATCGATATGCGAGCGGAAAATTAAGCGTTTATTATTATATTCTGTTGTTAAGTATGTCCCAACAGATTGGATAATTATCAGATGATATTGGTAGATGTTGAATTAGTCTCTCCGCTTCACCTCTAACTTTAGTTTTAAGGAATTGCATCCTTTGTGCGTTAGATAATGACGGGTTGCCGTGAATAGTTTCCGTGAATAGGTCTTTGAAGGAACTCCACTGATGGTAGCTACCACTAAATGTAGGTATCTCTACGTGAGGGGTCGATTGCTCTCGATATGATACAGACCACAGTTTACGGTTGATGGCTTTGATAATCTCGTTGTATTTTCTTTCGTATGTGAAAAATGATAACTCATAATCTGGGTTCCTACCCCCAAGCTCACTGTCTAACTCCCAATGCATATTATCAATTAAAGACCAACGCGATTGTATAGCACGTAATAAATGATCGAATTCCCACTTTTCTGATATCGAATCTAAGTTGATATTGGATACTGTGTGTTCGAATGCCTTAAAATTACTAGTTTGCTTGCGTAACATTTCGTCCGTCTTGCTATTAGTCCCCTGGGACTGGGACAGAGTAACCTGCGGCGACGGCTGCCAAGATGGTCCAGGCGTCCCTAGCGGTGTAGCGGGTTTCAACACTGGAGTTGCCGGCCTGTCCTCTCTAACCTGATAGGTAGCGATTGCTGTTCTAATTTTCTCGTATTTATTTCTACATGATTCAAATTGGTTACTCGTAAAATAGGAATGAGACTTCGCATACTCTATTCCACTTAATATACCATGATTAGATTGAAATTCTGCCCAGTATTTGTCTAGAGTATCTAACCTCCGTTTGATATAATCTGCCGTCTTTCGATCGGCACTATCCTTTTTAAAATTGGTAAAAGTCTGCTCTATTGCCCCGAACAATTGTTGTTGATTTGCCAAAATATCCTCCATGTTGGACATAGTGATAGAAAAAAAGGAAAGATCTTACTTGTTCAGATCTGCTCAGCTGTTTGCAGTTCACCGACTCCCGATGTTGACAATCCGATGATAGCTCACGTCTCCTGCTGGTTGCTCTCACTTGTGTTGCACACTTTTTGTACACACACGCGAGTTTGTCGAAGGACCAAAAATATGTATGGGCTGCGATGGGACCCCCACGTGGTCGGTTGATAGTATGTGATAATAAATGATAGTCAATACCGGGAAGTTGATAATTGATATTTTATTGATAGACCCAACTAAATCTAATTTAATGATAGATGGGAAATGATACTGCGAGCACGCGTGACCGGTATTGCTGGGCTCAATTAGCGCACTGGCTCTAAATGCATTATTGTAGCGTTGTAGCGTAAACTGCCGACGCCACAAAAATGTACGTGCTGCAGCCCGTACAGTTACGAAACAGCGTAATGCTTACTGGCGGTAATCCTTCTCCTTTGTCTTTTACGTATTCATCTTTGTACAATTTGTACAATATCTTCAAGTTTAAATCCTGATGAAGGTATTTTTGTTCGTATGGCGTCGGGAGTAGTGACTTTCATAAGCTGGAAATTTGTCGATGAAGTTTTTGACGTATTGGATGTCATGGTCAGAACGTTTATTTCCAGGACCCCTTAAACCTCTTTGATCAGCTTTTACAATAACAGATGCTGATGAGCTGTTCTTTTTCTTCTTAACGATTTCGTCTATAAAACCTCTGCCTTCACCAAATGTTTTCATGAAACATTTTTTGCAAATATTTCCTTCAGTTCCATCTATATTGTAAACAACTGTTACCTCTCTGTTTTTCATAAATGAATTTCTTCTTGTACGCTCTTTTGGTTTAATTTTAATCAATCCACTCAAATATATCTTTTGTGCTTTTCTAGACGGTAATTCCCTGTAGTCAATGTAAAGCTGGTTCAAATTAATTTTCTCAAGCTTTTGTTGACATTTTGCCTTACAATTATCTGAAAATCCACCCGGATAACGCTTTGGTATACATTTTCCTTTTGCAGTTACATATTCCTCACCTTTTCAACGTTTTTCCGTACGCTTCTTTCGTAGCTTTCTTTGATAAGGACCATAACCTTTCTTCCTCTTTCTATATAATAAAGCCAATGGGATATTATCGTCACCATCACCATCATCGGAGTCAGATTTACTTGTAGATTCTTCGTTTTCAATAGATGTTATCAAATCATGACTGACAGGTTGCCATTCATCATCAGAGCCAGAGCTAAAATCCTGACCCTGTAAAAAAAGTAAAAAAAAAAACTGTTTTATAAGTACTAACAACAACTTTTGTTTTGTCGGTATTCCCTAAGAATAATTTTTACGTAAGTAATCACAGAACAATCTTAGAAAATAATTTAAATAAAAAATCAAAAAATCTACCATCTCAACATCACATTCTGTATTATCTTGTAAAACATCTCTTTATTTTGCTGCAGAAAAATCTGATGATCGTGGTTCAATTTTATTGTTTTGAATAATATTACTCTAAAAAAGAAAGTATTAAACTCATAATAAATACCATAGAGTATAATATTGCAAAAATAAAATTTGGTTTTTAAACTGAAGTACTTACTTGATTAGAAGTTTCACAAACAATTTGGGGTAAAACACTATCGTCCAGATGTTCATCAATATTTTCTGGTGTCCTGTCTTCATTGTTCTTTTGAGTCTGAGAGCTAGGTATATCGAGCTGAAAGTACTTGTGAAGGGCTGTAATGATGATGATAATGATCATGATGAAGTAAGGCTTTATTTAATTTATAAGTGGTACAAACATGACAAGTGGGACTTATCATGTTTTTATTAGAAAATCGTAAAAATATTTTTAAATATTTGATACAGAGCTGATATGTGGGAGTTATCAGAAATAAGATCTAAATTTTTAATTTTTTGCATTTGATAATATCATGACTAGTTTAGTTATCGAATTTGTACCAAACCATTAATAAAAAATCATGAATAGTCACGTTTTGACCGCTACGATTCTCCCACTCCTATGATAGTTACACTTATCAGCAATAGACCAAAATAAAATATGATTTTTTTTAATAACAACATAGTACCAAACTAAAAAATGATGAAAATGGAGTTATCAGGTTTCTCCCAGACACCACAATATGCAGATGCATCACATTGGGAAGTTTTTGGGAGATTTTGAAGACAGCCATTCAAGTTTATGAGGCGCCCAAGCGATCAAAATAACGTGAGGTTTATATCAACATCAAAGCACTTGTTTCGTCGTTTTCTCTAATAGTTCACACGCGCAGACACTTAATTCACAAAATTGCATCACTTTTACAAGTCAAAATCCACTTCAAACAATTATACAAGTGACAAAACAGGAGCGACAATCCGTCAACGGCCAAGTTCCCACCAAAACTCTGTCAAGTGTCATGTCAGTAATAATCCTTCGAGTATAGAAAATAGAGGAGATTACAAGCCTAATAGAAAAACGCGCAAATTAAAACAAATAATTTGTTTCTATTTGACACGATTTTCAATCAATAAATGTAAGCTCCGCCAAACAAAGCACCGCTCGATCCAGTCGACCGAAACGTCGCGGGCACATCACACAATGTCACTACACCCATACTAAATGAGGCAAACACTATTAGAATTACGAATGGGGCGCACTCCCGCCCTCGAACAGCGGTTAGATAGCTCAAAAACGCCTAAAAAAGCGACATGATGATTGGTAACAATACCAAATCATAAACCATTAATCATCATCCTCACCTCATTGCCTTTCCCTTTTTTAATTAGCTCGCGGCCTGCAAGGCCCTAAGTCTGATGAAGCTGTAAGAGTCGCATAGACTAACAGTGCTAACATCCAGAAACTAGAACTAGACCAACAAAGCTTTGTGTTGTAGCCAGATAAGTTAATATATTTTTGAAGTGAAAACTATTTTACAATTGCTGTGATTTAAAATAAATATTATCTATATTTTACGTTGCACCCGTGATTTAAAATTATCATATTATATAAATAATTTGCCGTCAATTTTTTTTATCTTATATCCATCCTGGCTTAGCATGGCTGATTTATGGATTTTGACAACAAAATCACACAAAAAAAAATTTCATCAAAATCGGTCCAGCCGTCCTTAAGTGGATCAACTAGTATGCGGCAATTTATTTATTTTTTATAAATACATTTCATTTCATTCGAGTTCGAGAGAAACTTCTATTGTATGTGAACTACTTTTTTAGTTATATAGTACTCCACGCTGGTGGTGGTGGCTGATCGGTTAGTGTGTAGAGAGAATGCGTTTTTTCCTTCATAATACTCATTCGCACTTCCTAATACTCGTTGTATTTTTAGGGCTTAACAAGATAACAGAATATAAAACTTCTTTGGGATCTTTCGAAGAACACTTGTAGCTTACCACCTAGATGTTTCATTACGAAATTCTTCTGGAAGCAATACAGATAATCCACGTTCCTTTCTTTTTAAAATCCATGGTTTAGTCCCAATACGATTTTTTAGTTTTTTCTAACAAAACTTTTATTAATTCTTAATAGCGGTTTTTTATTACTAAAGATATGCCTCATAATTAGTTTTTTCTGACAAAACTTTTATTAATTCTCAATAGCGGTTTTTTATTACTAAAGATATGCCTCATAATCGATCGTAAAAACTGTCTAGCGAATACAATCGCAAAAAATAACTAAAGTTAATTCTATCTTAGACACATGCTAAAATACAATTATCTTACTTGTTTTTTTGCGATTGCGATTGGTGCAATATCGTCTTATTCATGTATACTAAATTTAAATAGCTGATGATTCATGTACATATATAAAAAACAAATAAAGTTAGTGGTAAAATTAAGAAAAGAAAATAAGTAATTTTATATTCATTCCACTATTTTGTTTTTCTCGCTTAATCTCGAAGGGGAATGACCCTCCCCCCAACCCCTGTCTGACTACCTTAATCAGTATATTTGTTCTTTTTGGTATTTTAAATATACAAACTAAATAAAATAGCAAAAATTATAAATAACAATAAAGTCAATAATCGAAAGTATCATCATCATCATTATCTTTACAGCCCTTCACAAGTTTACTGCTGAACATAGGCCACAAGGTATGCCACAAAGCACGGTACTGAGCCACCTGCATCCATCGATTTCCTGCGTGTCTTACCAGGTCGCCAGTCCATCTAGTGCCACTCAAGAACTATATGGCCGGCCCAACGCCACTTCAGCTTACTAATCTGTTGGATTATGTCGGTGACTCTGGTTCTACTGCGGATACCCTATTGCAAAGTTTATGACGCAGGAAAACTCCGCAAACTCCGGAAAGCCCTCTCCATAGCTCGCTGAGCGACTTTGAGCGTCCTCTTGCCACCAGCAGTGAAGGACCACGTCTCAGATCCGTAAGTCATCACTGGCAACACGCACTGGTTGTATAATCTAGTTTTGAGGTATGCCTAACAAGCAGATGTGTCGTAATCTCTCAAACGCTGCCCAGCCGAGTTGAATCCGTAGATTGACCTCTCGGACGAAGTTGAACTTACCTAGTCAGAATGTTTGTCCCAGGTAAACATACTCGTCAACAACTTCGAGCTTAGTGCTGCCAACAACTACCGGCACAGGTTTGACATGGACATTACAGATAACTTTTGTTTTGCCCATGTTCGTCTTAATACCTATCCGTTGGGAGACAGTATTGAGGTCATTGAGCAAAGTGCTTAGGTCCTCCAGCGATTTCGCTATTAGGAATAGGGAATAGGAGTGATGTACTCGTCATTAATATTAACCTTTTGAGTGCCACGCCAAAAACGCATTACCGTGTCCTGTACGCCAAAGCGAAAAGTAAAACCTAGGAAAAAATAGTGTTGCCAAGAGTTGATATATGGATAATACAAAAAACTTGATTTTGTTGGTTTTTTATGCAATAAATGGCTCTTTATAATATGGTATCCTATACCTTTAAACGAGCAATTCTTGTATATATATAAATATATAATCGGAATCTCGGAAACGGCTCTAACGATTTTCATAAAATTTTGTGTGCGGGGAGTTTCGGGGGCAATAAATCGATCTAGCTAGGATTTATTTTTAGAAAACGTCTTTTTGTCCGTGTTTTTAGGCAATGAAAAACTGCTATAATATCGTTAGAATAAGAAGGTAAATTTTGACGGTTTATTAATGATTACAAATAGCTTAATTATTATATTGGGCAGTCACAAAATCGTAATACCATGGTTCGAGCCCAGCCGGCCGACCGACTTTCTTTAAATTTTTTTTCAAGTTCCTTTCTTTTTTGAGAAAATCTATTTTTTCGAGCCCTTTTTTTTAGTATTTTTTAAAAACACGAAAATTTAAATTAAACTAATTGCACTCATGATTTTTTAATCAAATAACCAGTTCAGTTTTTTCTATTATGTCGCTACGATCAAAAAATATTATTCGTATTTCATCAGTATGTAATTTGTATCTAAATATAATTTCCAAAACACACGAATTAAAAAAACCGAGCGAAAAATACCGAGCAAAGCTCGGTCAACCGGGTACTGTTTTATTTAATCGTGTACTTTCTTCCACTCTTTTTATATATGTACTTAACAATAACAATAAAATAGTAGTACACCACAGCACTACTCTTCATCGTGATGACGTCACTGTCACGACTGGACGACAACGGCGTAGTAGATCTTCCTTTTTGAAACTTTCTTAGAGATGTAGTCGTGTCGCACGTTGTGTATCGATTTCGCAATCGATCTAACCAAAATATACAGAGATCGACTCAAAATATTTTATGTGTCAGGGGAGGCGCAGGCCAATGGAAGCACAGAAGAAAAGTCTTACGCTCTTATGCTCTATACTTAAACGTCAATCATTTAAATGTGACAAAGAGAATAATGCTATATCGAAATTAGTGCATTGGTTTAACGTTAATAATCTACATTTAAACGGCAATAAAACTAAATGTATTAAATTTACAACAACAAATGTTAATAATTCGACTACCAATGTGTTTTTAAATGGGGAAGAACTTAGTCCTGTCGAGTCCTCTGTTTATCTTGGCATCACTCTTGACGCTAAGCTCCAGCGGGGCCCCCATATATCTAAACTAGCAAGGAGCAGCTGCAGCTTATGCTGTAAAAAAAATTAGATATCTCACTAATGTCGATACAGTTAGATTAGTTTAGTTCAGTTATTTCCATAGCATAATGTCATGTGGAATTGGGATGGAGAATGCGGCTGATTTAGAAACTATTTTTGTTTTGCATAAGAGGGCCATTAGAGTTATTTACAATCTTAAACCGAGAGAGTCTCTTAGAGAAAAATTAAAAGAAGTAAATGTATTAACTTCGGCCTCTCAGTATATCTATTAAATTTGATGTGTGTTCACAAAAATAAAGGTAGTTTTAGTAAAAAAAAAGTGACACACTCTGTAAACACTAAGAATAAATACAAGCTGGTGCTACCAGTTTCTCGACTCCACGCTCTCGACGCTATTACAACAAAGTCCCAGAAAATATACAAGGTCTCTCTATTACCAAGTTTAAATATTTAATTAAACAAAAACTGTATAAAATGGGTTATTATGGTATAAATTGTCAGGCCTGTTGGTCTAGTGGTTAGTGACCCTGACTGCTATGCCGCAGGTCGTGGGTTCGATTCCCACCCAGGACAAATGTTTGTGTGATGAGCACGATCATTTGTTCTGTGTCTGGGTGTAATTTACCTATAATATTTATGTATTTAGAAATATATAAGTATGTTTATCAGTTGTCTAGTACCCATAACACAAGCTCTGCTTAGATTGGGACTAGATGGCGTTGTGTGATAGTTGTGGAATATTATTATTATTATTATTATAAATGAATACATGGTTGATAATAACCCCTGGGGATGGGGTGGTCGCTTCTAAGCTGTTTCTAAAATAGATTTTGTAAACATTTTGTAACCCTTCACATTTTAAAATTTATTTAAAAAAATTCCCGCTGGGTTTCTTGCTGGTTCTTCCCAGGACAGAGGTTTTTTTTGAACCGGTGGTAACGTAAAATATTGACTTTCAATAAGAATTACTTGTAATCTATATTGAATAAAAAATTATTTAATTCTATTTTTATTTATTTCATGACAATGGGGGTTTGATATGATGCTGATGCTACCAGATGATTTTGAGATTGAGAAAGAAAATCGCACATCACAAAATGAAAAATTGCTATTCATACCATAAGAAAAAAATAAACATTTATTATTTGTAATTTTATATTATTAAAATAAAAAATTCATCATCATCGACGCTTTCCAAAATGCGAATGAGTTCTGAGGAATCGTTCATGTTGCACTGCACTACTTTTTCCGCTATTCTTTTATGACGTCATCAGGGTGTCGTCTATCCTTGACCACAGTACTTGATGCGCCAGAGTTGAGATATTAGATTTATTATGCGAAGTCGATTTGATGAAATTTTCTTTTATTTATGTAGCTGATGATGCTTTTGTTTTATTCAAATATCAATAATAATTTAAACTACTTTTTCCGCTATTCTTTTATGACGACATCAGGGTGTCGTCTATCCTTGACCACAGTAATTGATGCGCCAGAGTTGAGATATTAGATTTATTATGCGAAGTCGATTTGATGAAATTTTCTTTTATTTATGTAGCTGATGATGCTTTTGTTTTATTCAAATATCAATAATAATTTAAACTACTTTTTCCGCTATTCTTTTATGACGACATCAGGGTGTCGTCTATCCTTGACCACAGTAATTGATGCGCCAGAGTTGAGATATTAGATTTATTATGCGAAGTCGATTTGATGAAATTTTCTTTTATTTATGTAGCTGATGATGCTTCTGTTTTATTCAAATATCAATAATAATTTAAAAAATAACACGTTTGCGTTTAATTTTAAATAGTTTTCAATAAACTCTGTGCCTAACGCATTACAACACCATCGGTCAAACATAGACGACTTTGGCGTGCTGGACATAGTATTTGCTTCGATAAAAATCCTTTTTTTTTAGTTCAATGTTTCTTAGTACTTGTGGCGCCAGCAGACTTGTTTTTTATACTCACATGTTGCTGGGTTATTCTTTTTTGAAGAGTGTAGAATTAAAATATCAGTAATAATTTTCCAATATACTACATATTGCATATTTTTGTGGCCGGGTTTTTTGTTAACTATAGACGTCGTTGGCGCTCAGGGCCCGCAGGTACTGGTCAAGTATAGGCGACTTTGGCGCTCAAAAGGTTAATACCGTACCCTTTGCAATCCAACAGCTCAAAAACATCTTCCAATCTTTGCGTATTAAGGTCTACCGACGTCAACTGCTGAACATAGGCCTCCCTCATACGTTGCCTCAAAGTGAGGATATTTGACAGAGTTGCCACGCTTGGTAATTGCGTCGATAACCACAGTTTTATTCTTGAATTGTTATCAGGAAGATGTTTATCATTTCCCTCTGTCGCCTTTTACGACATCCACGGAACGATGATAGATGATATGAAGATGAAATAACATCGAGTGCATTCTCTTACGTCGCCACTGTACGGCATTAGAATATTAGTACATGATGAGGTACGTGCTTAGTATCGTATGTTGAATGATTATAACTGTCCGACCGCGCTGCCAGTGCGTGTTAGCGAATTGCACCTTAAACGTACGTGTTTCACTCTCACCCTATGTTTTCCTTCATCGCAGACCACGCGACATATCGGTAATTGAAATTAGAATAAACCATTGAACTAAACGATGGAATAAACAATTTAATTTTTGCCAACGGAGGTCGATCCTGAGTACTGTAATATTTTGTCGAGCTTTTAGAATCTAAGCTACCACGGCCTTAGACTATCTCAAGGTCTAAGACCATGGAAGTTATTTTGCCGTTATTTTAGTTTATATGTATAGAACTAAAAATACTATAATAAAAACATTAATTTTATTTTTTCAAATACACAAATAATGTATATCTTTTGGCCTTATAGAAACATTAGTGTACAGAATACCTAAAAAATTCCACTAATGAGACGGCGATACAACAGTTTATTACGAGCAATAATATACAGATTATTTTTCTTACAAATTAATATCGAGTAAGAATAGTTATCGATATAAAAAAAACGTTCATGGAATGTATTGACCCTAAGCTTCAATGTCATTCGTATAAAATTTGTAATGTCTTCTAACTTTTAATTTATTTACAACTGTTAATATTAAATTTCGAATATGATTAATAATAACATATATTTATCAGTCATTATGGATAAAATTCACATTAAATTTACATCATTTGAAGTCCCTCAACTTGAAAAGAATTATCACAGAATAATCTGAGGTGATCTTCAAATTTTTATAATTATTAAACGTCAGTGGATTTTTCAGAAATATTTTAATTGTATAATTCCCGCAACTACTAAGAGCGCTAACATAAAAAAATTGAACATTAAAAACGCATTATTCAGGTATATTATATTTTTAAGGCACGTTCGGAATGACATTGAGCGTAATTTCAAAATATATCACCAATATCTTCTTAATGAAAAGTAATGTTTCAGGTCACATTACTGGTTATAATTTCGAGATTCTTATATGATCTAAGTAAGGATACATAATATTTTATTTATTTTAGTAAGTAATAAAGATATTAATATTATCTACTATCACGGATTCAGCAAAATACCTTTGTAACCAATAACATGGCAACACACACTTTTAAAAAATACGAAATCATCGTTTCAGTACACGCAACACTTAAGACTAATATTTAATAATTAATTCATAATATTTTACCAAAAAATATTGCATTTATTTATACTAAGTTATGTGAACTGAAACGAGGACTGTTATTGTCTAACGTTTTGCCTATTTTATTTAATGAAAGAAAACCATTTCAATTCTTTTTCAGGGGATCCAGGTTGTCTATTGAAAAATCTTCATTTCCAAAGCTGATCCCTCGGCTGAATCCATCCTGTGAAAAAATGAAATCATAAAATAAGCATCTCAATTTAGTTGGTAAGGTTAAGTAATTTAGGCCACTATTAATCTCTTTTCGTATTATATTGATATCGATGATTTCCAGGAAGTGTTTGTAATGAAGTAGGCACAAATTTTGGGGAACCGAATTTTACTTTCACTGTAGAACGTATTATTTAACCGCAGCTCGCATTTGTAATTAGTTCGTCGATATGTACAGTGTTATGGACGACACACACGGTCAGTTCAACTGGTTCAAACATTGAATATTAAACCAAAGGAGACGGCATCGCCAGGTATACCCCTCTGTAAAAGGTACGAGAGTTCAACTCATACTGTTATATAAAACTAGTTGCTCCGCGTCGTGCGCCATTTCGAAGTGATCGTGCCAGTAAATCGAGCTCCGACAAAATGCCGAATTGCAGTGTTATACATTTAAAAAAAAAACGATCAAAAACGTCAAATATACAAAAGAACAACGTGACTTTTCATCTGTGAGTATTTTTAACATAATATTAAGGTAATATTATCATTAAAACTCGTACTTTCTGAATATTTTCGTGCAATACCGAGTGTGGCCATTATAGTTCATAAAGTGAAAAATAATCTATTTTTAAATAAATACAATTTACTACACAAGTTATATATATTAACGAAAATATATTTCCTAATAACTAAATCAGTTTGTGATGAATAACAATCATTACATATAGATGTGTAGTGGATTTTGTTAAGTGATTTATTTACTCAGCTCAATTTCAGCACGATACCGAATATTATATAATTAAATATAATCGATAACTAGTATTTATTAAAATATTATACAAAATACAGGCTAAATAAGTCAAATCGAAACTTCCTACATCGCAGCAAAAGTGTGCAATTTTTATAAAAATAAACTGATATCACTGCAATCGAAAGTATTGCACTATAGTGATGAACGCCACAACTTTAGCTATCGATAAGTTAATTAACCATGCGGGTTTGTCTTCCAAACCGGTTTGTAGTTTTTATTTAGATTTTATAATAAATTATTACAAACAGTAGGAAATTTTTCAATTATTCGTTTGTTTTTACAGATTTACAAAAGATCCTCTTAGGCGGCAAACTTGGATTGTAGCTTGTAGAAACAATGAATCTTGGATACCTAAACGGACTAGCAACATTTGCTCCAAACATTTTGGGAAATCATATTTCATACCCCAAGCTTACAATAAAAGAAGGTTAGCTGACACTGCAGTGCCAACCTTCAACTAATGGGTGGTAATGTTTGGCTGTAATTATACTTAGATTAATAATTATATTATTAATTTTTGTACGCCATAAATGGCAAAACATGTAGCTCGTTTTAAGTTTTTTAACACCTGTATTTTTTACTCATGTTTGACAAAATAAATATCTTTATCATATATATATATATATATATATATATATATATATATATATATATATATATATATATATATATATATATATATATATATATATATATATATATATATATATATATAATATTAGTAAATTATTTATTCAAAATCACCCTGATCGTGGTGATTGCACAATATCGTCTACATCGAAAAAAGAAAGCTGGATGTTCCATGAGTTATCTCGAAAGTCACAATTCGAAAAAAAATCCTTATATAGCCCGAGCTAGTCCTACTCCCGCTGCGAGTACAAGCCAACACTTAGGCCAAGGAAAATTAAAATGAAAAAATGCCTTGTCATAAAAAGCATTAGCATAAACAGGCTTCACAAGTTTGCAAGAAATACTTTGCCCTAGCACTTAACTGTTACTCACCAAAAGCCTATCGCTATGTACGTTAAACTTTTGGAACATGTTTGCCTGATAAAAAATTTATCGTACTTTAAGTAATGGATGAAATGAAAATTAAGTAATTGACAGAATACCATGCTAGCAGCCAAAGGCATTATGTATATAACCAAAATGTCTTTTAGAACTTGCATGGTACTCCGTCAATTGTTTTATTTTCATTTCATCTATCACTAATATACAATATAATTTCTTGTCAGGGTTACTCTCTAGTCTAAGTTTTAAACAGTTAACGATTTTTTTGTGTAGCAAAGTCGGCCATCAATTGTAATATACCACTTTGCTATAGCATGTGATGAAGGGAGACCAATTTCAAAATTTTTGATATTTCGCACATATCGTTAAGCTTTCGGTGAAGTAATGTAAAGTTAATGCAAAATATCTTTCGGGAAATACTTAGCCCTAGGTAGATGTCACGTGTTATTTGTAAGCAACCGTCTGCTTAAAGTTCACTTTGTTGAACTATTATACAGTGTAAAACTTTTTTGTTTTCCTAATTTATTAAATATTTTCCAGATAGTTCATTTAATAACTCTTGAAAATCAACAACTTTTTTAAATAGCGGTTTTGTGATTGAAGCCTTATAACAAAAACAAAAACTTGGTTAATACCATCTAAGACGATAAACTGATATGACTTTTCTTTTCACAAATCTGATTTTTAAAATAAGTTTACTAAACCTCCTATTTCGATTTGTTGTGTTTTAAATTTTATCCTGCATAATGTAAGATAAACCTGTAGAAAAATAATAAACTTATTTTCAATAATTTCTAAGTTTTTTTCCGAAGATCATTTCTAAATACCTTAAAAAAAGAATTTCAAGTAACACCTTGGTATTATTTATCTATATATTACTTATAATCAAATAAAAACTTATGCGGACTATGGTGATTTATTTATCGATAAAAATATCGACATAGTCCACGCCTTACGTTGCTTACGCATTTAGACAGCACCATCAGTGTACCGACACGTGTAGAATTTGATGGTATGCGTAAACGCGATGAACACAAACAAATGCTGTAGTGTGCGTTTATAGTGACGCGATTTAATTTTGCATTTGTAGTTAAGTATACAATTTTTGCGTGTTTTTCTTGCGCCCTCCTGATGTTGACAGAATTTTTGTTTAGGAATTAACGCGCATAGCTTCTCCTGTTGGTTGAATACTCAAAGGGTTCGAACTTAGTACTGTCGATATTTTTTAAAATATCGGATTTTCGATATATCGATAAATAAACTTATATATAAAACACCGATATTGATATATTTATAATTATCGATATATCGAAAATCCGATATTTTAAAAAATATCAACAGTCCTAGTTTAAACTGATCAGTTGGAAATTGGAATGATCAGTTGAACTGACCAAAGAGTATAATAAGTATATACAGGAAAAGAGAGCCCTCTGACGACATTTTATTGCAGACAAAATTGAACTACTTGCGCCTCCTACAAATTGAATCCAAACTAATTCGCTATATATAGCTCTACATATACCTCTTCTGTACATTGATTTATATGTTACACTAGATAAGTAATTTCCGCGCCAAAGCGTTGTCACTTCACATAAGGCCACAGCCTTATACTCAGCGAACGTCGGTTCAGTGTTCAAGGTGACGCCGTCCGAGTTAAGCCGAACGATTCACAACAAAAAATGGGTAAATGCGTAGTGAAAGAATGCGTTTCAAGGTCACAAAAACATAATAAATCAAGCGGAATCACTTTCCATACGTAAGTTTTAATTTATATATTCATATTAACGTTTAAAACACTAAAAAATTAAATAAAATATCGAATATTGCCATTTAGGTTCAATGTTGCCACTTTTCCGCATTTGTGATTATCCTACATTAATGGGAGACTATATAATTAATGGAGTAAGTTAATTTGTTACCTCCGATTTTAAATATTTTGGAAATTATAATAAAAACTACGTTTTAACTTTCATACAATATAATTAATTATTCTTATTTTAGTTTATTCTTGAATTATCTTTTAAATATATTTTATTACCTATTTTATATTAATAATTTTATATTATTTATAATTTCGTATACATTTTATATTAATTATATTTTATTAGATACCTATTTTTATTGTTTGATTTATTAGAACCATAAAAATACGTTTTATTTCATCATTATGTTTACTTCTATTTATCTGATAAGCTTTGTATCCCTTTTTTTCTAAGGGGACGTAATAAAGATTTTAAAATAAAATATACTTTTTTAATATAAAAACAATTAACTGCAGCTTAAAAAAAACTCATTTTTATTGCGTATTTTAGGTAAAATTTCATATAGTAAGCCACACCAACCCGCCATTGCATGTTTGTGTGTCTATCTTTTTCTAATCTTACGACGACGATATTGTTTTCGCAACTTGTGTAAGTGAGATAGATATATGTTTACTTAAAATTGTTATTAGTTTCAAAGCTACGTCGTCGCGTTTGGATAGTGGTTACACTTTTTTCGACGCGCGGTAATGTGGTTTGCTCCTCTAGTCTTGTATAACTCAATGCTTCTGTAATAGTAAAATGTGTAATATTGTTCTTTAATTCGTATACATACTGAAACAGTTTTACTGCCTACTTTTTGTAATACTGTTTTCGATATTATTAAAAGTAGGTAAAACAGTTTCAGTAAATACACTGGTATTTATGGGGGTATTTGCAATGAAACAAAAAAGATAACGATGAGCACACGCAAAAAGTAGCCACCATTTTGACTTTCATTTTCGTTTGAATATTTGACGTTTTGAAGTTTAGGGTGGCCAGTATCATAATTATCATAATCGATTGATTTCATGATGTTCAAGTTTTTATTTTATGTGAAAATAATATTTGTTATAAACAAAATCACCCATAAAGGGGACAATCATTTTTGGGCCCACTAGAAATATTAACGACGTTTAATGGTATTTACACCAAAAAAAAGACACCAAATTATAATAGTAAATGGTCTATAGATTTTTCGAAAATGTAAACGGAAACAAGAAATCTGAAAAAAAATTAGTTGTTTTGACATTCGTGTTCTGATCATTGGCTAAGGTAATGTAATATTTATAAAATTATTGTCTTAGAGATGTCCCGTGATAACTCGGAAAAAATCGACTCGAGTTGAAATTCATCGAGCTCGATTTTGAGCTCGAGTTAAACAATTCAAATTAGATGAACGAAGCTGTGTCAATATTTCACAAATTATTTTTATAATTGTTCTTCCATACAACACAATTATTATTACTACACTTAATAGGTTTAATTATTTTTGGTATGCGTATCGACATGTTCATAAAATAATATCACTCTAACGTTATGACGTAAGTTTTAATGTTATTAATAATTTGACTATCCAAAGTATATATAATCAATTTATATCATATATAACATATATAACATAAATTGATACAACATTATATACATATTACCTAATATCAATTTATTTATTACATAATATATCAATAAATTGCTCGAATTAGTATGTCGATTTCATCACTAAATTGTAGACAAACACTGCATTGGCCGTAAGATAAAGATGCGATTCGAGTAGAGTTTTGTGACTCGAGCCACTCGGGTTAATTTACGAGTATGTACGAGTATGTATGTATGTCATTCTAGTTGTACACTAGTTTTTGAGTAAATCAACTATTTACAGAAAAGTTTATCACTAGAGTTGAGATCAGCGATTACTTTAGTTAAACCATTTTTAAATATGTACCTTTATAAATAAGTAATATGTGGCAACATGAAATTAAAACTATAAATCAATATCATAAATAAAACTAAGTTCAGGTTTGTTTACAACATGCCAGATGCAAGTTTGAATTTGGATGCAACTTGTGATGTCACCCGCAGCGACTTATAATATATACAAGTAAATTAATATCTATATAGCACCCTCTGAATCTATACATTGCGCCGAGTTAACTCGGTAACTCGGTAAAATTTATTTTCTATCGATTATCGAGTTGGACAAATTCACTCGATTCACTCGAGTGACATAAAACATAGTTGGAGTCGCATCATTATGGTAAGAACAAAATGGAGTTTTTTATTTACAAGCATTATTAAACTAATGTTTAAGAAAATATGGATATTATCAATTATCAGAAAGGTTAGCCAAATATTAATTGACACAAGTACGTATGTTTTTCTCTTTTTTGTTTTTGTGGTAAAATTCGCAAATAGAATATAAGAGTTTATTAATACAATATAATAGAATAGCTAGGTTGTGAAAATCTATTATTAAGTTTGTATATTTTACCTCAAACAAATACAAATAATAAACAGGTCTTAGAACCTTATTAGTTTGTTATAAGTGACCAAGTATTAAGTTTATTTTATTAGTAAAATCTAAATTAAATAATAAATAGAATAAATGCACAAAAGAAGTTATTATAATGTTAAAAGAAAATTAGAATCTTTGGGCCGAGGGACTTAAAGAGGGTTTTGAAGAGCAATTCATATAACTGCATTTGTGTACAAATAGGTACCTTATGTATTCAGCAACTTGCTTAATACTAAATGGCTTTTTTGTTAAGCCAGACACAGATCCTGGATTTATACCAACCACAGTAGATAGGCAATATAAATGTTACATATATTTATGTGTAAAAAATGTAGTAATTATTTGTACTAGAAGCAAATATAAAGTTTAATAATAATAGTTTGCATAAAAAAAGTGTAATGGTTGTTTCTATTATGCTTAGACAGCTGCGTTGTTCACTGTGCAGAAAGGAATATTATTTTGTCATCTAGAATCAGATATACTTAATATAACAATAATATCTTTGTCTACTATGTAAGTACATGAAACCGGTAAAAATAAAATGTGAGACAACTTTTACATGGTTGAATATCATTGATGTTAATCAATAATTACTGCTTCTGTATTTGATCAGCTGGAGCTGATTAATGCTGTATAATTTATAATAATTTCTTTATTATTTAACATATGAAAAGGCAGATATAAGAAAATGCTCACAGAAATATGTAAATACTGTTTATTGACATTGAAGGCATAGTCTTATCTCATATCTCTTATTATTAAAAATGTCCTTTTAATTCCTATATAATATAGAAAAAATAATATATTGATAAGAATTATTATTTAGTTAAGACACCTTTACAATTGTCATTAACTTCTTTTCAGGTGGATCGCTTAGAATAAATCTGTATGCTGTGCAGGCTTGCAGAAAAAAAAAGTGTATGGATATTGAAGACAACAGTCTTATATCATATATCTTATAATTGAAAATTCCTTCTGATTGCTTACAATATCATAAATGTACATGTTACCATCAAGTTATTTTCAAAAAACCTTCAGAAATATATCTAACACTAAAATGTTTCTACCTATGTCCGTTATAGACAAAACATAAGAAACCTTCCAACCAATTTAAATGAAAATGTTTGTGTGTGTTTGGATGGATCCCTAGATGGTTTATATTTACATTTGGACTCGGTAGATGGCACTGTTGTCGAGATCCATTAATCACCAGTGCACAGCTGAGGCGCATCGCTAGTAATAAATACATTTAAATTAAGCCTGTGTTTTTGTAATCCTTACACAAACAGTTTAAAACATCTTACTTCCTCACTATTTATCATTGTGTAATAACATAGATAAGGCATGTTAATTCCTAGTCATTGTATTATGATGTATACTACTTACTAATCAACCAAAACATTTTAAAATAATGTCTTGACCCCGCTGCTGTCTATATATGTCAGTCAATCATCAAAGTTCAAAAAATGTATTAAATTAAGTTTGTATAAAAGGGGTTATTATAGTATAAAGGAATTTATGGCTGACGATAACCCGTGGATAAGGTGATCGCTACCAAGCTATTTCTAATTTGTTCTTTGTTGTTAATTATGACATACATGATTGTAAGCTGGCTTTTTTTTTAAAAAACCCACTGGGTATTTTGCTGGTTCTCTTCAAGTCAGAGGTTTTTTTCCGAACCAGTGGTAAATTAAAAAAGTGACTTTCGATAAGTATTATTTATAATCTAAATTGAATAAAAGGTTTCTGTTTCTGTACCACTACTGTTAATAGAATACTTAAATAAATTATGATTTACAATAATAAATAGAATTACCTACATTATATTTTCTTTTTTGTAATACAATCAGTTTAAAACGTATCTTACTGTGTGTTGGTAATATCATAAATATAAATAGACATTATCCCTTAGCCATCTTGGTATTTAGAATTACACTCACAACCAATCAATACATGTCAAAGTTAGAATCCATACGACATTTGTGCATAGACAGGCACTATGTTTTGCCCGAACTAGTGAAAGGTTTTACATCGATTATAAAATATTTATAAATGCTGAATATACCTACAGCTTAGTTTTATATGTACTATTATTCAAGACATTATCCCTTAGCCATCTTGGTATTTAGAATTACACTCACAACCAATCAATACATGTCAAAGTTAGAATCGATACGACATTTGTGCATAGACAGGCACTATGTTTTGCCCGAACTAGTGAAAGGTTTTACATCGATTTTAAAATATTTATAAATGCTGAATATACCTACAGCTTAGTTTTATATGTACTATTATTCAAGTGTGCACTATTTTAACTTATAATACCGATGAATACTACTAGAAAATCGCTTTCAGTTTGTTTTTAGGTTATTGTTAGATTCATATTTTATTTGTTAATTTCTTAGGACTCCGTTTAGATGCAGTAAAACTAATAATTTTATCGTAATCTATGGATTATAAGGAATAAATCGACTTGCATTTCATTGATAATCTTTAAAATTTGTAGTGGGCCCATTCTCCATAGAAAAATTGATTGTCTCCTTTATCGTGCATTTAATTTTATTTTTAAGTTAATTTTAGTTTCTTTTAAAAAAGTAGCGACATCTGTGAAGACCTTAGACCAATAATAAACATAATGTTTTCGGAAACAAATTATGGATGGCGCTACCTTCAATTGAATTCTTGTGGTCGAAGGCAACTGCCCTACCCCTGGAACTGACACAGTTGTGTGTATCGTCCATTAGGGTGTCAGGTGCACATTATAAACATTCCCCATATGAAATACACAGTTGTGTAGTCACACAAACAAATACCCTCACTACAACTCGGTTTCCCCTCACATAACTTGTGTTATTATATAATTTTATACATTTATTTGATTATTTAGTTCTATTAAGTCTGGATGGAACGTTGTGGTTGGTCAGCGTCAAAGTATTCAATTCTCATAATAATATTGCTACGTAGCTGTTGGTCAATTTGATATAACCTAACATAACCTAAACTGACCTAACCATGTTTATCACTTTTAAGACAAAAGTTAATAACGTATTAAATCTGAAATTAACAAGTGTAAAATGTGAAGGAAGAAAAAACACTTATTAAATAGCAGCAATATGCTATTTCTTTCTTTGCGTTATAAAGAAAAAATCCGTTGATAATAAACTTTATTCCTATTGTGTTTAAGAGTTAAGTGTCACATAAAAGAATCTAACCTAACCTATGTTAATAACCTCTGCCCAATAAGTCATCATCATCATCATCATTACAGCCCTTCACAAGTCCACTGCTGAACATAGGCCTCCCCCAAGTAATGCCACAAAGCACGGTCCTGAGCCACCTGCATCCATCGACTTCCTGCATGTCTTACCAGGTCGTCACTCCATCTAGTGGGGGGTCGCCCTACACTACGCCTACCGGTACGAGGCTGCCACTCGAGAACCTTTCTTCCCCATCGGTTATCGGTTCTTCGAGCTATATGGCCGGCCCATTGCCACTTCAGCTTACTAATCCGTTGGGCTATGTCGGTCACTCTGGTTTTACTGCGGATATCCTCATTTCTGAGTCTATCACGCAGAGAAACTCCGAGCATAGCCCTCTCCATAGCTCGCTGAGCGACCTTAAGCGTCCTCATACGGCCAGCAGTGAAGGACCACGTCTCAGATCCGTAAGTCATCACTGGCAACACGCACTGGTTGTACAATCTAGTTTTTAGAGATTGAGGTATACCTGACGAAAAGATATGTCGTAATTTCCCGAACGCTGCCCAGCCGAGTTGAATCCGTCGATTGACCTCTCGGTCGAAGTTGGACTTACCTAGTCGGACTATTTGTCCCAGGTAAACGTACTCGTCAACAACTTCGAGCATAGTGCTCCCAACAACTACTGGCACAGGTGTGACATGGACATTAAACATGATCTTTGTTTTGTCCATGTTCATCTTAAGCCCTATCCGTTGGGAGGCACTATTGAGGTCATTGAGCATAATGCTTAAGTCCTCCAGCGATTCTGCCATAAGGACTATATCGTCGGCAAATCGAAGGTGAGTGATGTACTCGCCATTGATGTTAATACCGTATCCTTTCCAGTCCAGTAGCTTGAAAACGTCTTCCAACGCAGCGGTGAAGAGTTTCGGGGATATAACATCACCCTGTCTTACACCTCTCTGCAGTTGGATAGGTTTCGAACTCTGGTTCTGTACTCGGATAGCCATCGTAGCCCTACTGTACAAACACTTCAGCACTTCGATGTACCGACAGTCAACTTGGTACCGCTGAAGGGACTGTAGCACCGCCCAAATTTCGACGGAATCAAAGGCTTTCTCATAGTCCACATATGCCAGGCAAAGTGGCAGATTGTACTCTTCGGTCTTCTGTACAATCTGCCGCAGGGTATGTATATGGTCTATGGTACTGAAGCCTTTTCGGAAACCGGCTTGTTCGGGAGGCTGGAAGTCGTCGAGTCTGCGTGCGAGACGATTCGTAATGACTCTCGAAAACAGCACGTAGACGCGGCTCAGAAGGGAAATCGGTCTGTAGTTCTTTAAGAGAGCGTTGTCGCCCTTCTTAAAGAACAAGACCACCGCACTTCTGCTCCACGCCTCTGGAGTAGTGCCACCATGGAGGACGGAATTGAAGAGCTTCTGAAGGACTTCAAGTACCGGTGTTCCACCCGCTTTCAGAAGCTCCGCTGTAATTCCATCCTCGCCCGGGGCCTTGCCGTTTTTAAGGTGGTAGAGAGCCATTCTAATCTCACTCAGACTGACGTCCGGGATATCATCGGAATAGTGTCGGATAAGACTTGCTCTTGGATCGTTACTCACACTTGCGTGTGGCTCCAACGATGATGTGTACAGCTGCCCATAGAACCTCTCAATCTCACTCAGAATCTCAGGTGTCCCGGAAACGATGTTGCCACACTCAGTCTTCAGCTTTGACAGTTGGCTCTTTCTGGCAGACAGATCTCTGGCAAAGACTTTGGAGCCCTGGTTCCGCTCGATCGCTTCTTTAATACGAGAAGTATTAAAGTTGCGTAAGTCTCGCCGCATGCATTTGGAGATCTGTCTGTTCAGTTGCCTGTATGCTGTCAAATCTGTTGACGATTGCAGCCTCATCTCCCGTCTAACAGCCATGAGATTAAGAGTGTGATCGGAGAGTTTTTGTGTTCTTCTGCGGCGGGTCTTGCAGAACTTAGCTCCGACCGCATGAACAGTTTCCACGAGCTTGTCGTTTATATCGTCCACTGCATTGCAATCTTCTAGGCACTGGAAGCGGTTACGTAACTCGAGCTGAAAGGTTTCGGGATTCTGGATTAGAGCACGAGGGGGACGGAGCGTTGACTTCATTAGACGAGACCTCTCCAACTTAACGTTTAGGTTCAGTGTGCCTCTAACCATTCGGTGATCGCTGCCAGTTTTCACCCTTGCGATCACTGAGACATCACTGAACAGTTGGCGTCTGGTCGTCATAATGAAGTCAATCTCATTTTTTGTCGAACCGTCGGGGCTCGACCAGGTCCACTTCCTGTGGGGCCGCTTCTGGACGAAAGAGTTCATCATAAAGAGTCCCTCTTTCTCCATAAAGTCGGCCAGCTGCTGGCCCCTTCGGTTCCGTTGCCCTACTCCAAATTTCCCTACCTTCAGCTCACCGCTTTCTCTTGTGCCTAGTTTTGCGTTGAAGTCTCCCATCAACACCGTGTAGTGGGTTTTGGAGGAATGTATGGCTCTGGAAATATCCTCATACATTTCCTCCACCTCCTCATCGGGATGTGCCGAGGTTGGTGCGTAAACCTGAATGACCTTCAGCGAATACCGTTTGGTGATTCTGAGTATCAGGTACGCGACCCTCGAGGACACACTCCCAATCTTTACAACGTTGTTGACGAGAGACTTGTGGACGATAAATCCGACACCTCCTTGGGACAGATGGTCGCCCTCCCGGTGATAGAACAAGTTGCCGGACTCAAGGATTACCGTGTCCTCCCCCTCTCTTCGGACCTCGGATAATCCAATAATATGCCAGCGCAACTTGTCTACCTCTTCTTCCAGCTCCAGTATCTTCTCGTCAGTCCTCAGGGTGCGTGCGTTTATGTTGCCAGGTCGAGTCGTCGTAGGTGGCAACCGAACCTCCACCGGAGATTCTTAGCACCCCCTGCCCCGCCGTTACCATGGTTGCCACCGTAGCCAGGAATAGCGGGGCCGCCGGGGACTGGGGGCCGTCTGTTTGTGTATTTATTCATTGGGGGGTATTTGCCATAGTTGCCACGCTTGGCGAGCGGGTTGGCAACCGCAGTTTTTTATTACGTCACAGTTGTTATCAGGAAGATGCTGCTGCCCATCTCCTGCCTGCCTCCCTCTGTCGCCTCTTACGACACCCACGGGAATATATGGGGTAGTGGATATTCTCAACCGCCACTACACGGCAATAAGTAACGGGCTTTATTCATAAAGTCCGTGTATATCGTGTATACGTGTATCACATTGCATAGTCATACTGAACATTATTCATTATGCCCTATTATTCACCTGGTTCATAACATACACACTGAGAGTTGAAAGTTAAAACAGCTTGCAAACTTAATTTTTTATCAAAAAAAGACGTGTGGCACTCGGGGACTGCCGCGGTAAAGCTATTGCATAGCATTTTTTATCAACTTATGCAATTATAATTAATTATTTATTTTATTTATTCAGTTAAGTCTTTGATATTAAATCAAGTTACACTTTTTGAGCGTGGTGACCGATAAGAAAACAATTTTTTTTCTCTTATTGTATAAATGAGAAGTTAATATTGTTTAAAATATTTTTAATATCTTACAATACATGTAGGTTATTCAGGAATTTTTATCATTCAGTTAGCAGCTAGTGTACACGCATACGACTAGTCGCACGCACACAAACACCGTGCCGAAGTCTGCCGAGTGCCGAAGTCTGCCGAACTGAAACGACGTTAGACGATGCACGGCTTTCAACGCCACACCTCCGTGCCCGTCGGAGTGGGGAGGGTGAGGTTTTTTTCGTTACGGAATTTCTGGATTCGGTCCCCGCGCTCAAGGCCCGCGATAGAAGCTATGCAATAGCTTAAAAATAGTAAAATCAATGAAATTAAGAAATAAATAAATTAAATGTATACTCGTATATGTGTATATATGTATTTATATTGAATATGTATATTTTAATAAAGTGCACACTTTGTCTACCTCTATTTCCTTCAACTATCCTTCAATAGATCTGCTGGAAGAAATTTCATTATGGAATAAGCAGTGCCTTTGAACATAATTACGTTTTTTACCATTTTCCTATCGAAGTATGTGTGTACATAAACTATTAAATAAATAAATAAATTAACGAACCTTCATCTCCGAAATAGTTTTGTCTAGGAAACCGTTGAAACTGCTATCCAATTCGACGGTTTGTTTCTCGCTGAGGTTACCGAAGCCGTTGAACGTGGTACCGAAACCGTTGCCGAAGATGTTGCCGGTTTTCTGCGTGTCGAACGGATCGTAACCGGTCAGGCCATTCGTGAACGACGTGGTTGTGTTGTTGAAAACCGACGTTTGCAAATTGAAATCACTAATGTCATAGTTCGGTTTGACAGCGTTTTGCGCGCCAAACGGTGAGTTTTGTGTTGTCTGTGCCGGTTGTTGCTGCATGGTCTGGTTCGGGATAGAAAACGGCGTGGATCCAAAGAGATCGTTCCCGTTCATGGGTGGAGAGGTGACTTGTTGTTGCTGGAGCGGCGATGTCTGGCGTTTCGATGCCTTGGGAGGTGGTGCCACTGTAAATGTAAAAAGTTTGTTAGTTAATCCGCCACCGTAATCAAAAGTGCAGACACCAAGACTTGTTTATTGTAAACACGCGCATGCATGAATTTGTGACGACATAGAGTGTGGCATATATTCTTTTGTTTGAAATAGCTGTTTAAATACGTGAGTACAGAAACAGAAACTTTTTATTCAGTGTAGATTATAACAATACTTATTGAAAGTGACTTTTTTCATTTACCACTGGTTCGCAAAAAAAATCTCTGTCCTGGGAAGAACCAGCAAGAAACCATCGGGACTATTTTTTTTCCAATAATAGCTCACAATCATGTTTACAACTAACAGCACAAGACAAATTAGAAATAGCCTGTGTAGTAGCGATCACCCTTCCCAGGGGCTGTTGTCACATATATTACAATATACTTTAGTGAAGTTAAGGTCCTCCCCCGTGAGGCAATCAATAGGAAGGCCTATGTTTCGCCCTTTGTTGGATGTTGCCTATGTTTAGACCTTTAAAATGGTTACAGTAAGCGACACGGTTATATTGCCGTCTATCGAAACATAGATTTTTCTGGAATTTCATAAAGTTATCTTTTACAACATACATATTTCCACTATTAAATATTTTACTTATAGATACTAATATAAATATTTCCTTACATAATGGCGGCGCTGGAGATACGGGGTGCTGAACAAAGGGTGTCGTGAAGGGCGACATCGGCTCCGACTCAAATGCGCGAGGATCGAAATCTGAAGAAAAATTAAATTGATTTTATTCAATACCTACTTTATAAAAATTGTATAATATAAAACGTCCAACGACCCCCCCCCCCCTTCCCCTGTAGGGTATATGATTATATATTATTTCTTAACGAATATTTCTTGAAGTATGTTAGCTTATAACACTTAGTTACTACATTAATTTCTTATTCATTGTATTGTATCGCGAAATGATATGCTTTTTTTATTTGTTTCATACTATTCAAGGTTGAAGACACTGACGACTGTAATCATAGAATACTATAATACATACTTAATAGAACAGGGGAGTGGACGGACCCCGTGTAGCCACTAAAATGCCACTAACATGTCAATTCACACGTATAAATGTCAACACGAGATGTGTTTTGACGTTACAATCGTTTCCAAATTTCGCATGCAGATTATTTAGAAAATGCCAAATTGCACGCTATTTTCAAATAAATATGTATCAAAATCCGTCTGTCAACACAGCGAATCGTGTTTGTAGTAGTGATTAACTGATAATACGACGTAACTGCTAGTATGTGTGCTCCCGGCGACGCCTATCCTCGTACGAAATAAGATTGACAGCCATTCTATTGTGTATTACAGTATTTTATGACTGTAATACTAGTGTAATGGCCGTTAACGCTAACCTTGAAATGTATATTTGTGATTTAAAATAGATGTCATACGTAAGGTCTCAAACTGAGAGTCTAATAAATTATTATTATTATTTATATATGTGCAAGAAATGTATTCTCACCACTGTCAGAGTCTGAGTTGAGCAGTAAGCCTTCTAACTTGGTGCCTACTACGGGATTCTTGCTAGACGATACATCACCCAGGAGCTTTCTGTAAATAAAAAAATTAACGTTAAATAACCGCTTTAAAATCGGTAAGAGTATTTACAAAGGCTTGTTCCGTGCGGATTTGAACTCGCGGCTCAACAATGCCGCAACTAGCTTGCAATTGTTCAGAAGTTGCGAAATGTTTAGAATCAATGAGTAGGATGACTCCGCGGTCGAGAATTATGTGGTGGAAGTATAGGAAAATCTACTACCCTAATATAATCCCCTGGGTGTCGTAAGTTGCGACAGGAAAACAAACCAGGAAATGTGCAACAGGATTTTATACGTGGTAGAGCCATATTGCAGTTATATTAATAGTATAGTTGTAGCACGAATGGGTCGACTCGACCGGGGCAAGACCACACTTCCACAGAATACCAGCGTAAAATAGCAGCTTAATACTGCTGTATTAAATATGGTGAGTGTAGAGAATCGGAGATCATTTTTACTGGAAACGAAGCATTCCATCTTAGTCAGGGGTGACAACGCATTTTGATTCGTAAACGAGGATAGATGTAGATGTCTATGGGCCACAGCAACCACTTGCCATCAGGTGGACTGTGTGATCGTTTGTCACCATATCCTATAAAAAAGCGTCTTCTTATTAACAACTAAAAATAAAATACTGCGGGATTGCCAACCTGCCTGAGAAGTGTGGCAATTAAGAAAAATAAAATACTGCGGGGTTGCCAACCTGCCTGAGTAGTGTGGCAATTAAGAAAATAACAAACACTGCGGGGTCGCCAACCTGCCTGCGAAGTGTGGCAATTAAGAAAAATAAAATACTGCGGGGTTACCAACCTGCATGAGAAGTGTGGCAATTAAGATAAATAAAATACTGCGGGGTTGCCAACCTGCCTGAGAAGTGTGGCAATTAAGAAAAATAAAATACTGCGGGGCTACCAACCTGCCTGAGAAGTGTGGCAACCGAGAAATATAAAATACTGCGAGGTCTATGTACAGCAGTGATCTTTTGATAGGCTCTAGCTGTCGAGAAGAAGCCAGGAGGAAATTTATCTATTTTAGACTCACCCAGTGCTAAGGTTGGGCTTCCCGTTGTGAGTAGGGGGAGGAGTGGCAAGCAGCAGGTTGTTGTCGTTGCTCGAGTTGAACGTGTCCGTCGAGTTGTTGGACAGAGCGTCGGCGCCTGGAACGAAACGATTTTCTTTTAGTATATTAAGTGAACCCGTGGAGCCGTGGTAGCTCAGATGGTTAACGCTCGCTGCACCTAAATATAACAGAACGCGAGTGAACCCGAGTTCGATCCCCGCCGGCACCAATGAAATTGTTAATTGCAATTTTAAGTGCCGATTTACCACGAGCGGTGAAGGAAAATATCGTGAGGAAACCTGCATGTCTGAGGAATAACAAAAAAAATATTTCGAAGACACGTGAAGTTCGCCAACGCGCATTGGGGCAGCGCGGCGGACACTTCCTAGCAATAAAACCCTCTCAGAAATGAGGGGAGGCCTGTGCTCAGCAGTGGGACGTATATAGGCTATAACTTTATTTTTTATGCTTGAATGTATGTGTACGAGTATATGAAATTCTTGTTGTGGACATGGTAGAGCCACACTGCAGCTATATTATGGTTGTAGTACAAATGAGTCGGCCCAATCGGAGAAGGACCACGCCTTCACGGAATATCAGCCTGAGAGTGTAGAGAATCGGAAATCATTTTTGACGTGACAACGTCTTATAAATTGGTTTGCCGGGTGACACTTCAAGAAACTGCGTTACGCTCCGCTCACGTTATGCGCTCACAATGAGAGCGAGTGAGAGGCACGCGTCCCTTCCACTCGGGTATGGTTAGCCCGCCTAAGAGCGAGAGAGACAGACATAAAAAGTGTTATTTCATCCTTCTTCCTACTATACGAATGAATATTCACATTAAAATTATTTTACCACTCAAAGTCGTTGTCACGTAAAACTTTCGCCCGTATACCGACTTTACAGGCAACCAATTTTTACTTTAAACGGGGCATGCCATCTTAGTCCTCAGGGTTGACTACGCGTGTGCATTTTTATTCTTAATCGAGAACGAGGATAAATGAAGGTAGTTTAAAGTTGCTAAAAATTACCTCGCACATATCCGCTCAATAAAATAAAATAATGTGTGTTACCTAATTTGAGAAGCAACTCCCGTCCGCCCTCAATTGCCTGCACTAATCCCGTCACCACTATTCTCAGCACCACTACTCCCAACACCATTACACTAAGAAAGACACACCATCGACGATTATACGACACGTGTTTCAGCTTACACGAGACATCCTCAGGTGATGTAGACTCTGCGGTCTTTACTTAGAGATGGTCGGATGTGCTCTTCAAACTAGGTAAGACACATTATTTTATTTTATTAAGCGGATGTGGGTGAAGTAATTCTTATAATGGATTTCCGCAAAGTAACACCTGATTCTATTAATTAAAGGTAGGTAGTTCGACCAAGCGTACCAACAAGTGCATTATTATCTCGTTTGTTACTGCTATTTTTCAAAACACGGCCATGGCAGCGAATCACAATGAATGAGAGTTAGAGGGCGCTGTCCGTGTAAACATTAGCCCTTCATTTTAAATTAATTTAAAAATAGTAAACAATAATATTCCATCCAATAATTGCAATAAAAGTGATAAGTAAACAAAAAGTAATGTGTGACAGTGTTTGTGAAAGGAAAATTGGAGAAATAAGTTAAAAAATTAACAGTGAAATAATTTACAATTAAACTGTGATAAGGAGAAATTATTAAAGTGAATAATCTTTAAACAATACACCAATAAATTAAAACTTAATAAATGTGTGAAAACTGTAAGTAAACAGTGCGTAATTTTTAAATCTGCATAACGAATTATTGTTCTTTGTCGAGAACTAAGAAATGGACTTTGTACCCTACCTGTTTTACTAGCTCATAAATAACACAACGCCAACTAGTGTGAAATAGTGTATACACCTGTTGCCACTGACCTCTATATATACAAGTACGCTGGACTGGCTATACCATACAAAATGACTGTGCCAATTTGAAGCGCCGCTAAAGGATGTCTTGAAAAATAAAATCGACGTAATATGCCAAAGTCTGTTGTCTTATTTATATTGTCTTATTTCATAAGTCTGTATTTCGAACTTTTAAACTAAAAAACGAAAGTATTTTGTTGTTTGATTGTGTATAATATGAGTTACATAATAAGAATTATTTTTATTAATAATGAGAGTGTAAGTAATCTGTAAAACTCGTTTTCTAAAGGAAAGTGGTAACATTTCACAAGTAAGTGAATTTGCAGCAAATATTAAACAAATTAAAACTATTTGATAATATAAGTACTTGAAAATTTGTTACTAATCTTAATATCTTATATTACCATCATGTTTGGGTGTATATTACTGAGTTTTGATAAACAATAAAATTAAATAGGGTTGTCGAGTTCCTTGTCTATAATACTTATCGATGTTCTTTCCTACCCATATGTGTTAATAAAAAAGTCGCCAACAACGGATGATTATCGAATGTTTCCTAATTAACAGGTTTCCAACTGAACCTAGACTTAGGCTTAAAAGCATAAATATTGTGAATTGGCGTCCGAAACAAAATGATCATGTTTGGAACAAATAGATTATTATTTCGAATGTTTTTTTTTTATTTCTTCTTTCCTCATTTTCCACCAAACTCAAGAGCCATAGCCCTGTATCGAAAAATCGTCTGATGATGTCGAGCCCCGTTGGATGTATGTTAGTGGGCTGCGGCTAGAGAAGATTCCTGTCCCTGAACCGCTGTAGTCGAAGTGGAGTCATAAGGGAAGAGGAGTGTTGGTATGGCGATTGGCGATGCGCCACTTGACTATCTTTCGTGACTTTGGCTTGATGCTTCCAAGTACTCGTTTTTCCCTGGCTCCATTCACATATCGGGCTCGGGGAGTCCGTAGTGCAGCTCGTATCTCTATGAATGTTTCCTCGGTTTAAGATCTTTGTAGAATATTTAGAGACGATACCAGGAGACCCAACAGTATGGGTTTGGTTGCTTGAGGGAGAGAGAGAGAGATAAAGCTTTAGTGTGGGATACTACTTGCGAACACTTTGACAGCATCCCATCTCAGGGGTACCTCGTCCAAAGCAGGGATGGCATTAGAGGCAACTGAACCAAGTAAATAGCCCAGGGTATCTGGATGATAAGTACATATTTGTGCAATTTGCTATAGAGACTATTGGTCTGTAGGGTGCACGTGCGGTGTAGTTCCTAAATAACTGTATCTGCGACTGATCATCGCTGCTGCTAATAAGAAGTTGTTTAGTTTGTTGTTTCCTCGCTTGAAGGCTAAGTATAGCCATTCAGTGAGGAGTGAGGACACGTAGCCAGCATTCTTGGGACGATACCACAGAAAGTAGGACTTTATGATAATTTCAGTTATTTTTTTATATTGTAATTTCAATTTCGAAAATGACGTTGTTAATAACTGATAACTATGTAATTCAAAGTTTGTATTTTTTATATTATCTTGTTAGCTCGTACCCGGCTGCCATAGCTGGCGCAGAAGAAATAATTGTGGAGATATCGTTAAAATGTGGAACAGTTATATTGTATAATTAGGAATGAAAATAAAATCATTGAATTAGAATGATGTATAACTTTCTATAACTTTCAAATAAATAGTCGGTATAATACGCACGCCACCTAGTGTCAGTTAATTGTACCATGCGTATAATCTTCGCACAAGTGCAACTAATAAGTTGACTAAGTTTGACCGCAATCTAATGAACGGTATGGCATCGTAGAAAGTACGAACAAACATAAATTTTTATATAGTAGAAAATATTTTACTGTCTATAGACACTTGTAGTTGATTATAATACGCGTTATTATAGCAGCTGATTTGTTTTTTATAATACCAGAACTAAATGGGTTGACAATAAATTATTTTAGAAATTATGTTTTTATTTTTATTTTGTGTAGTTAGTTTAATCATAATAATTTTTAGTTGAATGGTCTAAGGGCTACGATGGCTATCCGAGTACAGAACCAGAGTACAAATCCCCGAAATACTTTACCGCTGCATTGGAAGACGTTTTCAAGATACTGGACTGAAAAGGATGATATTAACGTCAATGGCATGTACGTCACTCACCTTCGTTTTGCCGACAATATAGTCCTTAATGCAGAATCGCTGGAGGACCTACGCACTATGTTCAATGACCTCAATCGTGTCTCCCAACGGATAGATCTTAAGATGAACATGGACAAAACAAAAGTCACGTGTAATGTCCATGTCACACATATGCCGGTGGTTTTTGGGAGCATTTAGCTGAAGTTGTTGACGAGTATTTTTACTTGGGACAAATAGTCCGACTAGGTAAGTTTAACTTCGACCGACAGGTCAATCGACAAATTCAACTCGGCTGGGCAGCGTTCGGGAGATTACAACACATCTTCTCGTCAGGAATACCTCAAAACTAGATTGTACAACCAGTGCGTGTTGCCAGTGATGACCTCGATGACGTATGAGGAAGCTCGAAGTCGCTCAGCGAGCTATGAAGGGGGCTATGCTCAGCTCAGACTGAGGATATCTGCAGCAGAACCAGAGTGACGGACATCGCCCAATTGATTAGTAAGCTGAAGTGGCAATTGACCGGCCGTATAGCTCGAAGAACCGAATACCGATAGGGAAAAAAGGTTCTCGAGTGGCAGCCTCGTACCGGCAGGTGAAGTGTAGGACGTTCCCCCACTAGATAGAGTCAAAAACTCGTAAGACATGCAAGAAGTTGATGGATGCAGGTAGCTCAGGACCATGCCTTGTGGCATTCCTTGGGCGAGGCCTATGTTCAGCAGTGGACTTGTGAAGGGTTTTAATGATGATGAATGATAATGGCATTATATTAATATGATACATAAATGGAATGGACGTTACGGGTAGAGTCCATCTATCCATAGAGTCCATTCTATTTATTTAGGTATAGGTAGGGTATAGAATTTTTATCGATATAATTTGGTACACTGTCTTATCCCTATTATTAGTTCCGTGGACGTGCACTTCTGCTGTCAGCGCCAAAATGGCGGAAATCAAATCGCTTCAGCATGTCACGTGTATAGCCAGTCCAGCGTACTTGTATATATAGAGGTCAGTGCCTGTTGCAAATTCGTTTAGATTGGGGAGCCATATTATACAACGTAACTCACATACTACGTGGCGCCATCTATTGTAGAATAGCTGACATAGACATTTCTAAGAATCGTTACCAAACTACCGCCACTGCTCTTAAGATGGCAGGTGTTTGTGCAGGCTGCCGTCAAGAGATACCCGATAGGAAATTTTTGAAATGCTCTATTTGTTGCCAAAATTATGATCTCGAATGTGCTAACGTATCCGAAAAACGTTTTTACAATATCATAACTAAAGATCACAAACTGTTGTGGGAATGCCAACTTTGTCGATCAAATGAACCAAAGGCAGAAAACAGTAACACGCCTATGCGACCACAACAGCATCGTGAAAATTTAAATTTAAATCTAATAATAGATCCTAATATCACAAAAAGAAAAAAGATATCACATTTAAATGAAGAAAACTCGACAGTTAGTGACGATGACTCTATAATATCGCCCCAAGGAAATACTGTAGCTTTTGAAACTTCAAAATCCCTAATCGGAAAAGATGTGACTATTTGTTCTAATATAGATGATGAGCAAATCACACTACAAAAATTACATCCATATTGCAAGAAAACAACAAATATATCTTAAAAGCAATACAAACTTCCTTCCAAAAAGAAATAGAAAACGCTATATCTGAAATAAAAGCCAATTTTAAACAAAGCTTCAAAAAAATTTTACTGGAACAAACACAATTTAAGCAAGATATATCAAATTTAGGCTCCAAAATAGAGCAATTACAAAAAAATGCCTTACTCTCCAGGCTGAAAATAATAAATTACAAAAAGTGATCCAACATATACAAGAAAATGTACTCCAACCGAACAATCAACTCTATGAAAGAGTTTTAGTTCTACACGGATTTATAGAGAATTATTGGGAATCGGACGAAATAGTAATGGAAAGAGTTATAAATATTTTTTATGACATACTATGCTTAGATTTAACAGGGTATATAGAAGGACTAACATTCATAGGCAAAAGGAGTAATAAAAGACCGCTAAAAATCGAATTAATTAGCAAAAGAATGAAAAAATACATCCTAGATAACTACATATATTTAGAGCAAGCCGGTTTCAATGTCACAGAGTATTTAAGTCCTCAAGCTTTGCAAAAAAGAAAAAAGTTGAAGCATAAGGCATGCTTATATAGCGCGAAAACATGGACACCACGCGATTATAAGAAACAATAAGTTAATCATCAATGGAAAAGAAGCAACCGATTTATCACTAAATGATGAGAAAATCAATACGTACACGCAGACAACAGAAGGCAGAGATGATACAAAAATAACCGTCTATAAATCACCAAACTTTACCGTTCCCATCTCTACAAAAAACACAAATCAAGCTACAACCAGCGAAGGAGTAGGACCAAGAAAAGACAATAATATAACAAGTAACTCAACTTTTCGGAGTTCATTTTAATATTATGTTTCAAAATATGCAAAGTATTTGTAATAAAACTCACCTACTAGAAGCATTTATAGAGGATAGATGTAATTTTCATGTCATATGTACGTAGGCGGTCCCATAATGAATTGGTCTAACTATGAACCAATGAAGGAAATGAAACGAAACCAATTTTATTTTTCAATATAATCACCATGAATACTAACACACTTCTGACATCTGTGAATCAACATCTCTAAACCTTTATAAAAATAATCACATTTTTTATCCTCAAAATGACTGAAGACGGCCGCCTGCAACTCTTCATCGCTTGAAAATTGTCTTCCTCCTAAGTCCCGCTTTAAATTTGGAAATAAATAATAGTCGGACGGGGCCATGTCTGGACTGTAAGGTGGATGTTGAACTTCTGTGAACCCGCATTGACGAACTGCATCCTTCGAAACACCAGCGGTATGAACAGGGGCGTTGTCATGGAGCAACAGGACACCTTTAGACAGCTTGCCTCTTCGTTTTTCCTTTATCTTGTCTCGTAATTTATATATTAAAGAAGCATAATATTCGCCGTTCACGACTGTATTACGTTCTTTAAAATCCACCATCAAAATGCCTTGAAAATCCCAAAATATTGTGCACATCAGTTTTTTAGTCGATTGTTGCACCTTTGCCTTTCTAGGGGGCTTTTCACCCTTATAACGCCATTCCATTGACTCGCGCTTGCTTTGTGGTTCATAATACAAGATCATAGTTTCATCACCAGTCACTAGCCGCTCGATCACAGTCTTTGGATTTTCGCCACAAAGATCCAAAAACTCCGAAGCGCAGCGCACTCTTTCCTGTCTCTGTATCGCTGAAAGAAGTTTCGGTACCCATCTTGCACTCACTTTTTTCATGTGAAGATGTTCATGGATCGCGCGATGAACAGTACTCTTAGAGAGCCCAAGCCTTGCTGCAATTTTTCTAATCTTCAAACAGCGGTTACTCAGAACCTCCTCTTCGATAAGAGCAATCGTTTCGGGAGTGAGCACTTCCACAGGTCGACCGTCGTGGCCAAAGTCTTCGACGTTTCTCTCCCGAGGCGAAACTCTTTCACCCAATTTTTCACTGTGCTATAGGAGGGGGCAGACTCCTTATACACGCCATCCAATCGTTCTTTTATTTGGGCAGGGGATAAACCTTCTTTAAACAGAAACTTTATGACACTTCGATACTCAGTTTTCGACATTTTGAAAAAATACGCGACTCTCGTTATTCAAATGCCTGTTAAACTAAGACTAAGCATTTCATGTCGATGCATGTTTCTTATATTAAGTGCACGATAAACGTATTATTTAATGCAACACAACATGTAGCGACATGTCGCGTTGAACTATATCAGGCCAGTTCATTATGGGACCGCCTGGTATATCAGAGTCTTGGTTAAATAAACAAAAGAAAGATTTGTTGAAAATAGAAGGATATTCCGTAAGCTCATCTTTCTGCCGGGAGGAGCATGACGGTGGTGGAGTATGCATACTAATAAAAAACACATTAGAATATTACGAACGAATAGATATATCTTCGTTGTCCACCGAAATGATTTTTGAAATATGTGCTACTGAAATCTCTCAAATAAACCTGTTAATTATTAACCTGTACTGGCCTAACAGCAAAAGGGAAATCGAAGTATTCTATTCACGTCTAGAAAAACTCTTGAGTCTTATCTCAAAAAAAGATTATTCTAAGAATATAATCATAGGTGGCGACTTTAACGTAGACTTCCTAACAAATAATAGCGAAAAAAATAGGCTCTCTAATTTAATGTTATCGTATAACTTCCACCAAAAGATTAAACAACCCACCAGAATTACACCAAACAGCTCCACATGCATTGATCTAATTTTTATTAATTTTAAATTAAAGGATATGAAAATAGCTGTTCATGAATTTGGTTTTTCAGATCATTGTAGTTTATTAATTTCTATACCGTCTCCAACACAAAACTTAAAGCAATTTTTATTAAATAAAGGAATATACAATAACTTAAGTATAACTAAATTCAAAAATAAAATTTCTAATATAAATTGGGATGACATACTTAAACCTAATAAAAATGTAAATGAGAATTATAACATATTTAGTGAAATCTTACAAAGAGCTTTGAATAAATGTATACCAAAAATCCAAATAAAAATAAAAAATTCTCCAAAGAAAAATTATTTAACATTAGGATTAAAAACATCGTGTCGCTATAAAAGATTTTTAAAGTTATTGGTTTCCAAAACCAAAAATGAAAATTTTAAATATCATTATAAACAGTATTGTAAAATATTAAAAAAAGCCATCAATTTATCCAAAAAATTATGTAACAAATATAAATTTGAAAATTCTCAAAATAAAACTAAAACTATGTGGCAAATCATAAATAACGAGACTAACAAAAATTCACGAAAATATAGAAATGTTCAACTAAAAATAACAGATAAACATATATCATGTGATCCTAAAATAGTAGCGAACTTATTTAATACCTTTTATGCATCTGTAGAAAATTTACACTCAAATAACTGTAATTTAAATAAAACAACTTTAACAAAATCCATCGAAAACACTCTCTTCTTAAGCCCAGTAGAAACTCATGAAATGAATACCATAATAAAAAATCTCAAAAATAAATTATCCTACGGCATTGATGAAATGACTCCTATTTTGATTAAAAGTTGTGCTGATTTGTTAACAATCCCCTATACAATATTGGTAAATCAATCTTTTCCAGAAGGTATCTTCCCAGATGCCCTCAAAATATCTCTAATCAAACCCTTGCATAAAAAGGGCGAAACTACTGACATAAATAATTATCGACCTATAGCTTTGTTACCTACGTCTGCTAAAATATTTGAAGTGGCTATGGCGAAACGTCTTTGTTCATTTTATGAAAAATATAAAATTTTGCATGTGAACCAACATGGCTTTAGGAAAAACCACTCCACCACCTTAGCAATTTATAAATATGTAAAAAGCATCCTAGACAAAATCGACGATAAAAAAATCGCAGTAGGCCTCTTGCTCGATATGAGTAAAGCCTATGACAGAGTCTGTTATAGAACTCTATTGGAAAAACTGTATCAAACAGGAATTAGGGGAATAGCTCATAATTGGTTCAAATCCTATCTTGATAACCGCTTCCAATATGTAGAAATTGAAAATACCGACTTCGAGACAGGCAAAATTACTCATGTCAGATCGGATGCAACTCTCATTACTGGCTCTATCCCTCAAGGTAGCGTTTTGGGTTGTATTATGTTTCTTATTTACATAAATGATCTCCCAAACATGGACTGGACTACTGGACTATCTATGCGTGCTCTTTGCAGATGACATCTCCATCTTAATCTCTTGCGCTAATTCCACAGATTTTACTACAAATTTGAACTATACATTAGATAAAATTACTGGCTGGCTACAATTACATAATTTACAACTTAACCTTAATAAAAATAAAATTATTCAATTTAAACCCTACCAAAAAACTGGTTTACAAATATCGTTTAACTATAAAAATACAAAACTAGAAATTGTTAACTCTGGCACTTTGTTAGGAATAGACCTGGACACACATTTGAGTTGGAAACAGCACGTACAAAAAGTTGCAAAAAAAATATCCTCATTTATTTATGCACTGCAACACCTTAAACGTGTGACAGATTTTAAGACTGCCCTTGCGGCTTACTATGCACATGCTCACTCCGTACTCTCCTATGGCATCATCTTGTGGGGAAATTCTTGTGATGTAAACAAATTATTTATATTACAAAAGAAGTGTCTACGAATATTGATAAACTTGGATAAAATGGAGTCATGTAAACCCCACTTCATTAAAAATAAAATTTTAACACTTACATCCATCTACATCCTCGAATCTTGTAAATTTGTTAGGAAACACCCAAAACTCTACTCACCTATTAAAAAGACTAAAAGAAATAATAGAAATTTATATAAGCTTAAGATACCCTTCTCCAAATTAAAATTAGTTTCAAACAGCCCTCACGCTATGTCAATAAAGATTTATAACCATTTACCCAATTCCATAAAAATCCTGGAAAATCCTGTGCAATTTAATAAACAATTAAAAATATTTCTTATTAATAAATGTTACTATAATTTAAATGAATTTTTTGACGATAAATAACGATAAAGTAAGAATACTTAGCTATTTGTGCTATAATATTGGTCACACACCTATGTATACATTAAATGTTTGATTTAAGTTTTTGTTTTTAAAGTATTTTAAAAGAGTTGTGTGCTCCATAAAGATGTCAATAAACAACTATATTTATTTTTGTGTTTTGGTGAACAAGGCCACGTACCCATGTCGGAGGTCTTGTTGCCGTTCATGGCGCTGAAGCCGTTGGCGAGGGTGAGCGACGCGATCTGCTTGTCGAGCTCCGGCGGCACCTTGAACTCCGTGATCTCGGACAGGCTGTTGCGGGCGAGGTACGCCGACAAGTCGTCCTTGTACGTTATCTTGGAAAGCTCCTGGAATCAGACAACCTTTACTGTCACCGTTACTGTTACAGCCTGTTAAAGTCCACTGCTGAACATAGGCCTCCCCCCATATATTCCCTTATAGGTGGGATATTTACCATAGTTGCAACGCTTGGCAATCGGGTTGGCAACCACAATTTTTTTAAATTGTTCAATCCATTTCCGAGCGGTCGCTCGGGGAATTAAAAAACACGAGCAACTTTTACTGTGATAGCATATTATATATTATCTAGAGTTCGTGTATACTTTAGCAGAATTAATTATACATGATTTTCTGTTTAGAATTGGTCTGGTTAGAATATATAAAATATTATCAGGCCAGGCAGACGTCCTTCTGCCCTTTGCAACGACCTTTTGTCCTATAAAAAACCTTAAATTCACAATAAAAATATTAAGGGGAATGTTTTAAGGTTTAGAAATTAATTTATGCCTAATTTATATGATTACTTTGATATAAAATCAAATTATTTAATGATGGATAAAAACTAAGGTACTAAGTACTTAAAACGTAGTTTTATACTTAGTATCTTTGTATATCATAAACATATATTTCATAAATATATACTAGCAAAATTAATGGCATTTACAACATTTTATTGAACGCACATCACACGGGATTTGAAAGAAACATAATAAATAATATATCTTTCTTATAATATCTATTATTATATTTTTTTATTTTCTTATAATATATATCTTTTTATACGTGGTAGAGCTACGCTGCAGCTATACTATGGTTGTAACACGAAGGACAACGCTCTCACAGAATACTACCGTAAAATAGCAGCATAAAACTGCTGTGTTTCGTATGGTGAGTGTAGAGATCCAGAGACCCTTTTTTACTGGAAACGAGGCACTCCATCTTGGTCCTCAGGGGTGACAACGCATGTTCTTTTTGAGTCTTAATCGGGGATGATAAATGTAGATGTCTACGGCCCACAGTACCCACTTACCATCAGGATGACTGTGTGCTCGTTTGTCATCCTTATTATATAAAAAAATCTTTATGTTTCATCGTTGGCGCGTCTGTTGGTGATGGAGTAAGTTCTGAAAGATTTGAACGATTAAGGTCATATTCACACAATATATTTGTTTTGTCAAGACGATGGTTCTTGCTAAGCTAGGATCTGATAGGTATCTTGTTACGACAAACGTACCTGCAATCGATTCTTGTACACGTTCATTTGTAGCTCGAGTTTCTTGTTCTGCAACGTGAGCTTCTGCATTTCTATATATTTACCGTTGTCGTTTAAGAACCGCCTGGAATAATAACAATGAATTATTTTTTATTTTTAAATTATTTGTCTATACGTTTAATAAAGAATAAGGCCTAAAAAAAAACAAACGCAGCAAGAAGCAGTAGATTTTTAGTACGTATTCCTTTTTTAGCCGTCATGCTGTTATATTCTCTATCTATATTGTAGACCGGGGAGATCGCACTCCTATGTGAGATCACACTCTCACAAAATACCAGCGTAAAATAGCACCTTAATTCTGCTCTTTCGTATGGTGAGTGCAGAGAACCGGAGACATTTGCATTTTGATTCATGATCGAGAATAGATGTAAATGTCTATGGATCACAGCATCCACTTACCATCGGGTATGTGCACTCGTTTAACATTCTTATTCTTAAAAAGTGTAAAAGTGTGATTATTATCTACATGCATACATAAACTTTAACGCCTATCACCCAGAGGGGTAAGTATAGGCTACAGTCATCCAATTAGCACGATTATACTAAGTGTTTTATGACCCATCAAAGACGCATATAACTTAACCATTGTTTTATATGCATAGACAAATATTGCTTCACTCTCTTCTGCCTGATATCAGAACAATGTAGAAAGAACAAATAACTCTTATCGCTCTTTGTGTGGAGATAAAGCTAATTACTTTTACTTGTTAATAGGGATGTTTATTAAATCGTTAAGATTTTTTATCGATATAGCTGTATATATGTTATTATATTTTTTGCTTATTATATTTTATATGCTAGTGCTTGACTTCTATCACACCACATAGTAAGCGGTGATGTAGCCGAAGATGGAAAAGCGCGCTGGCTTGGTGTGACAAAAGCCCATTAACTCTTTTCTTGAAGGTGGCCGGCGTTTTTTGACGGCTGGGTAGTTAAGTTATTCAGCTGCGGCACTACCGACTGATAAGCGGGACTAAAGCTTCAAATCTCGCACGAAACAAATGTTTGTAGATAATAGATATACCTATATTGTTATATTGTTGCGGGTACGTATATTTGCGTCGTACGTCGTATACGTCTTGATCCAATTTCTGTATGTGAAACGCCTCTACGATACGGAGAAAATCTATATTGTCGGTGAGTAAAGCCTTTATAGAGAGAGTTGATTATTATTATGGAAAGTTCTCGCAATAGAAACTGTCGTTTATGTATCGTTATCTCTGTGACGGACGTCGCTAATCGTTATAAGCACAGAGTTTTGTGGTACGAGGTGCGCAGCTGTGCAGCAGCCATGCGAGGTCGGACGGGCGAGCCAACGCGGCGCGGCGCGGTGGCCATCTATCAGCAAAAATAATTAGCGAGCCGTAATTTGTGAAGAACAGACTACCTATATTAAAATTTTAAAGACTTTGTGCCAATTGGTAACGATTTTACTGATATTTCACTTTCAGCCATACTCCTTGCATTTTTCTATGCAATTAAAAAAGATCTCTCTTCGGTAACCCAACAAATTTTTTATCAAATTTAACCAAAATAATATTGTGGGGTCACATGCATACGTTTAAACAATCAATCTGGATTATTTAACATACAGTGTTTTAACATACGGCATTCCAAAAATAAAACTATAAAGTAATTTTACGGTCTACTTTACACAACAGTTGCATCACTTTAATGACGGCGAAAGGAACTTTAAAAGGCACAAAACTCGTAAATTCTACACGTTAAGTTTGAGTAAATATCGACAATACCAACGCGGAAATATTAGTATTTATTCATAATATCTAATATTGTCGATATATTTAAATACCATTATTAAAGGACAGCACTGGTAGCATTGTGTAGGAAGTGTTAGGTGTTTATCATTTAAGCTTACTGTACTAAATATAATAATTATCTTAAGTTAACATCTGAATCTTTGTTTTAACAAAACTGAAAAATTTACTTATCTAATAATATTATAGTACTTAATTAAAGAAAAAAGAGTTGAGTTTTAAAAAACTAAGAAACACGCACTGATTGTAGATATAAATAAATGTACTGTAATGTATGTACACTTATACATTACATACACATTACACACTGGTCAAGCTAGTACTAAGAGCGTTGTAATGAAAATTTAAAAACGCGTATTTATTAACACAATTTAATATAATTTTTTAAATATAAGTACGTCAAATTGTTTCAAAATATAAAAAAATTACTTGAAAAGTTGTTTACGTTTTAAAAGTTCCCGCTACAAAATGTGATGTAATTTTATTTTATTTTATTTGTGAAGTATTATTTATTGTATTAAAATTAAGCATACGGTTCCATTTCAATTGAGAAATGAACAAAAAGTTCACATTGCAAGGCCCCGGCGAGATTCGAACTCGCGATCTCCTGTTTACTAGACAGGCCCTTTAACCAACTAAGCCACGGCGCCACATGCATGTGATACTGAAATTTACCATTTAGACGTAAACAACTAAAAACAATATGATAATTGCATATAAACCAAGTACTGCGAACGCAAGTTCTCAGTTCTCCGATTATAAGATTGGAATTATACGATAAATTTTAATTTAGCTCTTACTTTAACGTCGCAATCCAATAATAAAATTCAAGCGTGCAATGTCTTACCTATACATAGTCGTTTATGGTGCAAGTACTTATACTTTCCTTTTTACCTCGAGTCAATACAATCCTATTAGCATTTCTGATTACGGTACAGGCATGATACTTCTCTTTTCAACTCGAGTCAATACAATAGTTTTATAGGTCTTTAACAAAAAGAACAAACCTGTAAGCTAAATCGAAGGCTTGTCCAATCGTCAACGTGATCTCAGACGCTAACTTGGTGGAAATAAACACGAAGCACTCGTGTTTCTCCATGTTTCCACTATCATGGCCGTTCATGCCATTGACGGTGCTGCCACCTTTCGCGATGAAAGAGAAATACTTTTTGGCGCCCTTGTCATCGGCGCAGTAGGATATCCGGTGTAGCGGGAACTGGTATAGGATGTTATTCGATCTTGGCTCCTAGAAATAAAAAAAGTTAATAGAATCAGACGATACTTTGCGCAAAATCCATTAAAATTTTAATTAATTAACTTCAAAATCTTTAAGTTTGATTATATGAATGTCATATGATATGTATATAATCAATGTATATAGCGGTTGTTAACGAGACTGTTGAATCCCGGGTACGAATTCCTGATCGGGCCAAATTTAGCTATTGGATTTTTCAGCCCGATGTCAAGAAGTTAGCGGTGTTTTATTTTACTCCCGTGCCTCGGAAAGTACGTCAAACCGTTGGTCCTGCACCTGATCTCTCTCCAGTCGTGTCAGAATGCTGTCCTACTGGAGTATGAGAGTAAGGTAATAGAGAGTGCACCTGCTCTTGTAGCTATTTATTACGGCCTCCATCTCTGTCTAGTAGTGTGTCTGGGTACGTAGTACTATTATTTATTCTGTGGTTGGCGTTCACAGCTGTATTTCAGTCTGAAGGGTATGTTAAATCTGACTAATTAATGACACACAAATAAATGCATAAATTCATCACTTTCATGCCGGCTCTAATCCATGTTTGCGGTTTCGTTTATATGGCGTAGTATATAATCCTAATTATATTCCAATATATAATATTATGTTTTGGCGGGGTATGAAAAATAGCTTTATATTAAAGATATCACATATCTTGTGATGAAGGTGACAATTAAAGACGTGTTTGCTAGCTTGTAGTATACAGACTTGTAGTTTATAGAGCTAGTATAATTACAGACCTACTATTGTGTACCATGAGGTATTTCTCAGAGGTTTTTTCATTTATAGAATAAGTGTGACGAATAAGCACACAGTCCACCTGATGGTAACTGGATACCGTAGCCCACATGCATCTACATTTATTCAAAATGCGTTTTCACCCGTGTGGACAAGATGAAATGCCTCGTTTCCAGTAAAAAGTGTCTCCAGTTGTCTACACTCACCATACGAAACAGCTGCATTAAGTTGCTGTTTTAGTGAGAGCGTGGTCCTTCCCCGGTCAAGCCGCCCAATTCCTGCTACAACCATAATATAGTTGCAGCTTGGCTGCAAACGCATTCCTTCTTCTTGCATTCTTCACTATTTATTTGAAGTTATTGCAGGTGTCCATAGTCTGCAGTAGTAGTTTATAAAAAAAAGGTTCGGATAAAATGTCGGTACAACTACGTGAGTACAATTATTTATTCTGTGGTATAACTATCCTGCTAAATACCCACACCGATGATTGGCAGCAGCGCCAAAGGTGCGAGATGTATTGTATTGCGTTCACGCGAGTGGTAATTAAGACGATACATCGAAAATGAACGTTTTAAATGACTCCAGACTATCACCGTACTGATCCGAGTGAATACATAATTTCTATAAAAACTTTAAAAAAAAACGCCGTACTAAGGTCTAAAATTGCGTAGCCCCCGATATAATTAACACAACAAAATCTTAAAATATTAAAAAAATACTGATTTAAGTAACCAAAATAATGAGCAAGTAAATTACGAATATTGATGTTATGAATATATTTGAGTGATTCCCAAGCATATAGATGAAGTAATTTCGTGGTAATTTTAACTATAGTGATTTTCAGAGGTGTTTTCGAAAATAATTATGACCGAGTCAAAATTATACAATCGTGTTTTTGAACAAGCAAATTCAAGAAGACATGAATTTACCTATATCAAAATTCCAGTTTCGTTAGTGGTGTCATAGTTTTATAATAATCGATGAAAGGAGGTGCATTTTTTCGATGGAGGAGGTCATATTCCAACAGTGTAATTTAAGGGGCAGATGGAGAAAACAGTTACTTTTCTGCTTTCAAATATTTTACAAACACGTTTATTTTATACGTGGTAGAGCCATGCTGCAATTATATTAGTAGTATAGTGTAGCACGAATGGATCGGCTCGACCGGGGAAGGACCACGCTCTCACAGAATACCAGCGTGAAATAGTAGCTTAATGCTGCTGTATTTCGCATGGTGAGTGTAGAGAACCGGAGACCCTTTTTACTGGAAACGAGGCATTCCATCTTAGTCCTCACGGGTGACAACGCATCTGCATTTTGATTCGTAATCGAGGATAGATGTAGATGTCTATGGGCCACAGTAACCACTTACCATCAGGTGGACTGTGTGCTCGTTTGTCACTCTATCCTATAAAAAAAAAAACACTATACTTATTGCACTATGATTTTGAACCTGTCCAGTGGCTGTTTTAATCACCATAATATTGTTCGTTATTGGATTTTATTAAAATTAATATTTATTCATAACATTATTAAATTTTATTACACTTATAAATATACATATTACGATTATATTTAAGGAACTTCAAAATTTTATAATATCCAAACGGAGTTTTAGTCATAGCTTTTACGTGGTTCAGCCATGCCGCAGCTATAGGTATTACGGTTGTATCACGAATTAGTTGGCTCGACCTGTGAAGGACCACGCTCTTCAAGAATAGCAGCGTGAAATAGCACCCTAATGCTTCTGTGTTTCCTATAGCGAGTGTAGAGAACTGGAGACCCTATTTACTGAAAACTGATGTAAACACAGCATCCACTTATCATCGGATAAGCTGTATGCTCGTATATCACCCTTTTTCAAAAGACTTTTATTAGTATACAGAAGTACTACTTATTCTATAAAAAAGTCAATATCTTTTTTAGTTTATCTTTGGTTTTTACAGCACTGAAATAGATCGCAACATACAAATAAACAACACTATACAACAAACAAGTTAGAAACCAGTTAACGTCAGTTTTCTGTTTTTTTAATTTATTTTAATCTTCAATTATACGGTGCAAGACATCGTTTATTTCTCAAAAATAAAAGTTACATTTCATTTGTCTGAGATTACTGACTAATGCATTTACGGTCACCACTTACGAAGCAGTGGAACAGGGCGTATCACTTGAACGCGTCACGCTTTCCAGTCACGACGGAAAGGTCACCGGCGAAATGAATAGTATAGTTTTGCATTATTACGTTTAATCCAAGTCAGTAGTTTGGAAAAAGGTTTTTTTTTATAGAATAAGGTTGACAAACGAGCACACAGTCCACCTGATGGTAAGTGGATGCTGTGGTTCATAGACATCTACATTTATCCTCGATTAAGAATCAAAACGCAGATGCGTTGTCACCCCTGAGGACTAATGGAATGCCTCGATTTCAGTAAAAGAGGGTCTCCGGATCACTCACCATACGAAACACAGCAGTATTAAGCTATACTACTTTACGATGGTATTCTGTGAGAGCGTGGTCCTTCCCCGGTCGATCGACCCATTCGTGCTACAACCATAAAGCTGCAGTATGGCTCTACCACGTACGAAAATAAATTATAAATATAAACCGTGAGTCGTTAAGCGGACAAGTCTAAATTCACTATTATTTGTACCGGCGGGATCGTCTCAAAACTCAAAAGCCGGTGATATTGAAACCGATCAAGCGTTATGCTTCGCTCCAAAACATAACTCATTTTGAATGTACGGTCCCCTTTAAAATGAAATTGTTGCCGTTTCTTTACGCTGCAGCACGATTGGGTTGGTTCGAACGGAAATGTCCACATTTCCACAGAATACCAGTATCAAAAAGCAGAATAATTCTATGGGTTCGTGTGATGAGCAACAAGAATTGGGGATCTATTTTGATGTTAAGAGGTTAGAGTAAGTCAGCTCAAATTCTAATTTCGCCCCCACTTCCCCGCGCGTCGTATGCTAAGTACCGAAATATTTGTAATCACTAATACTGTAAGTAGAAAGGTCGTTAGACACTTATTTCATTAGGTTTATCATATTTATGCCTGCTTCTTAAAGCCAAGCCAGCCGCTTCTTATTTTTATCACGGTTATTTCCCATTTTAATTTTACGTCGTACTGTTGCGTAATGTATATTCTGATCGTAAGCGACACAACTTCTCCCTTCAAAAGCCTAAGCGATACTAACGGAACGACAGGAATCAAGCTCAAGAGACTCAAGACGCCGATAGTTTAGGTAATTTCTTTTTACCGTGAAAATAATGGTATTTTAAAAAAAGTAAATAACATAAGCACTGCTTTATAGTTAGTTCAGTTAGTATGCAATGTTTCATGATCTTATTTAAAGTATTTTATGAATAACAGCGGTTTATTGTTTATTTTGGAGGTAACTTTGGATTTTTTTCTATCGAGAAAATTTTACGAAATCGTGTTTTCGTCTAACATAATCACTAACATTAATCCTCAACTTTACCATATATTTATTTCAAAATTAATGCTGCAATATTTTCGGCATAACGAAGGATCTTGCTAAGCCATTTGACATTATATTTCCCCTTAACGGAGGCATTTCATTTTTTATTGAATTGCATTGGCCATAGCATCACTTTTCCATTAGGTGGTCTTTGTACTTCTTTACCACTTCTACTATATTATTATTCTTAAAAACAAGGACAATAATTTTAAGTGCAATAATCAGCCAGAAATCCAACAGGAGGTCTATTATAAAATTACAATATGTATTTGTATTAATAAACCGATATTACAAGGGTAGTGGCGATGTAAAAGCTCCATTAAACTCCATTAAATGCAACAGGAGATAGGCTCAAAGTAACGAAAAACTGCGGTTGCCACCATGCCTGCGAAGCGTGGCAACTATGGCAAATAATTAGCTATGTTCAACAGAGTTCTGTTGTAATAAATGAAGAAAAAACTAAATTATGTTTATACCATTTCATTTGCTGTCGTTTTACCGTATTGCAGACATTGCGAGTGTTGGATTCATCAACATCACCTTACGAACTTTCTCAAGTCTACAATTCATGGGGGAGGCTTACAAACATAAGCCTCCCCCATGTAATGCTACAAACCACGGTCCTGAGTACACCTGCATCCATCGACTGCATATTTAACTATAGAATACATACAAAATAGAACGGTGGAGCTGGCGGAGCCCGTGTAGCCACTAAAATGTCACAAGACGTCGTCAATTCACACGTATAAATGTCAACACGAGATGTGTTTTGACGTTACAATCGTATCCAAATTTCGCATGCAAATTATTAAGTAAATACCAAATTGCACGCTATTTACAAATAAATATGTATTAAAATCCGTCTGTCAACACAGCGAATCGGGTTGGTAGTAGTGATTAACTGATAACACGACGTAATTGCTTGTATCTGTGCTCCCGGCGACGCCGAACCTCGGTACAAAATAAGGTTGACAGCCATTCTATTGTGTATTATAGTATTCTATGTATTTAACCAAGTTTTTACCTTATCTAGTGAGTGATAAATCAATCTTTACTGAATAAAATATATGAGGTAGTCCGAGTAACCGCAAACGGTTTAGCCTGTCTGTCGACCGTTACGGGTATAATATATTGGTACGTGTCATCTCATCAGCGGTTATTACTATCTACGTAATCGCTTCCTGTCATTACGTCGTCAAGTATTCGTGGGTATATTTGTGTTTACCGTATTACTGTGTTGCCATATGAAAAGATTGTTTCATTTATTACACGCTTCATATTAGTTTCAATTGAATGCATTTAAGTATTTAGTGATAGAATTTTATTATTATTCAGTTACCACATACTTTCAGACGTCTGAATCTTACAGACGTATCCCTATTTAAACCAATGGCAAAGTAATAAATTCATGACTAATATTCTCATGACCAATGCATGTTTGTTAAGTTTTATTTTGAACTATAATACCGCCACAGGTTAGACTTGTCACCCCTGAAACAAACATACTTAGGCATGACGTCACACTACCTACTTATGGCTGATAAGTGGTAATGCAACATATTACATTTTATATTTCGGCTTATGAACGAAAGATGAATTTTAACATTACGGACTTCTTTTAACGGTAATACCATAGAATACTATAATACACAACAGAATGGCTGTCAACCTTATTTTGGACGAGGGTCGGCGTCACCGGGAGCACACATATTATAAGCAATTACGTCGTATTATCACTACTACAAACCCGACTCGCTGTGTTGACAGACTGAGTAAATTTAAACTTATTAGACTTTTGATTAATGTTCAAGATCATCATTAAAATCATTTAATTTTTAATACATATTTATTTGTATATAGTGTGCAGTTTGGCATTTTCTAAATAATTTGTATGCGAAATTCGGAAACGATTGTAACGTCAAAACACACCTCGTGTTGACAGTTATACGTGTGAATTGACATGTTAGTGACCTTTTAGTGGCTACACGGGCTACGCCCACTCTCACAATCTATTATAGAAAAAAACTTTTATATTTATATAGGAAAAAAAAAGCTTTAAAATACTTATTAAAATGTAGTTATATGTACATTTCCAAATTTAACAACTGTTTTAGTGTTAGCACTGCAATTTGCTTCGATCACAGAATACATAATAATACAGGTAACTCGATAGAAAGTGAATAATATGCGCTGACATTCGCCACACAGACCAGAATAACGCTTTAAATAACCTAACCCGTCAACACTTTCCCGCATTGTTTCAATTTTCACACGATTAAAGTCGCTGCAGCGTTATGGAGGACAATTTCGAAATATTTAATTGTAAAAATACCTTCCATTTAGATTTTTAATATTCAACGTTCATTTAGAACAAGTAAAACAGTAAGTTCCACGTATCATACATGTCTACCGTTGATTATTTTCCTATTAAAAGTCTAGTGCTGATCATAAACCTCCCCCATACGGGGGATTTTTCAGTAATATGCTACGCCCAGCAAACGGGTAGGTAACCACAGTTTTTTATTTTATTTCTCGGTGTGCTTTCAGAGAGATGCTGCTGCCAATTTCTTTTTTTTTTATAGCATTGGGTGACAAACGAGCACACAGTCCACCTGATGGTAAGTGGACAGTATTGTTTAAGTTTCCCTCTGGGTCTTCTTGCGATACCCACCGGATGATATGAGTTAGTGGAATTCCTTACCCCGCCACACGTTTTTTTTAGAAAAGTTGTATGTGTTGTGTGCGTTTATTGGCTATGTATATGTATTACGTATATCAACACTTCTAATATTCCAGTTAACCGCTTAAAACTTAAATTGTGCTAGGAGTGGTTTTTAACAGTTGCTGAATAGCGGTTTTGAATCCACGGCTTTCGCAGTCCGTAATTTCAATCGTTAGGTTACTGATACCTATTTTAATATGAAGTGGTAAAAATATTATTATTGTTCTTTACCACCCTGCCACACACTCGTCGAATGGCACTGGAAGTAACGAGGAAAGGAGGCAGAGACGTAGCGTGGCCACAATACTCGTCATGCCCATCGCTCCCTGTTTTGTCGGTTTTTTGGGCGCGAGTCAAAGGACTGGCAGTATGAGCGCGAGTGGTCCGGCGCATAATCGCGCGAACGCAGTTCGAATCAAACGCTCCTTATAGAAACGTCGTTATATTGCGATGGATAGATGTCATCCATCATCTCTGTTGACGAGGATAACCTATATTTCTTTTTTATGACATTGATATAACTAAATAATTAGCTATACTAAATATACGTATAGCTCGCATGCTGCCACAGTTTCAACGATAATTGTTTTGCAAACGCGAGCGACTTAATGCGGAGCGTCGCTATTAATTACGCGAGTAGAACAGTGAGTGGGCAGAGAGGTTAAAATTGCGACAGAGTGAGGAGAAGATCGATGAACATCGCGAGGAGAATAGCGTGGTGGAGCCACTATTGATATTTCTAATTTCATAGAGTTTAACTATGCAATATGCTATTTTAAAATTTTCGGTTTCATTGCTATAGAAGTAACTAATTAAGAGAAGAACAGTTACTTAATAACTTTGATTTAAATTATACAATCTGGCATCCCTGCGTAAGAGATGAAGTTCACTCCATAGTCGTATAATTCCGTAAAAAAGACCGTTCCGTTATACAATTACAAATGTTGGAAGAATTATGGCCGACACGTTTTATTTTTAAGCTATTGCATAGCTTCTATCGCGGCCTTTGAGCGCTGGGACCGAATCCAAAAATTCCGTAACGAAAAAACCTCACGCTCCCCACTCCGACGGGCACGGAGGTGTGGCTTGAAGGCCGTGCATTGTCTAACGTCGTTTCTTTTCGGCAGTCTTCGACACGGTGTTTGTGTGCGTGCAACTAGACGTATTGTACGACTCTACGAAGCTCGCACGAATCGAGACGAGCTGCTCCGAAATCGGACGAATACATAAGCAGCTGTTTATGAGAAAGTATATAGGTGTATAGGTATTTATGTATAACAGTGAATAGCTGTACTTGTAAAATTTGTGTATAAAGTGTTTTGAATATGAATGAACAAAGTGCATTTATTATTTATTTATTTAATAAAAGAAAAAAATTTGTTTTCTTATCGGTCACCACGCTCAAAAAGTGTAACTTGAATTAATATCAAAGAAAAAGAAATACTGCATAAATAAAATAAATAAATAATTATAATTGCATAAGTTGATACAAAATGCTATGCAATAGCTTTACCGCGGCAGTCCCCGAGTGCCACACGTCTTTTTTATTTTGTCCTTCTTCATTATTATACTACAAAGTAAAGTAATGATAAAAAAAATAAGGAACCAGTAGATCTAAATGTAATAGACCTTAGGAATCATGTTATATCATTATACCTTTTGTTATATAACTATTCTTAATTATAATTGTTCCTAGTTATAATTATTTATTTGAATTGTTTATATAATAATTCGTATTTGAATGGTAGAAACACTTAACTAACTTTTCATTTATATTTGGCCGTGAAACGCTTATTTGAACAAAAGAAACTAAGAAGAGGAGCTGAAATAGTGTGAGATTTTTTTGTAACAAAACTTTTAAAAAGGCAGTAAAAAATGAGAGATTTTTTACTGTTAGGACTAGAAAGAACAATAATCAAGAGTTTTTTTTTTCACTCAAGTCTTCTTAACTTTGAATACCGCTGATACACATTAAGAGATTGTTAAGTTTTGCAAACCTATGAAAATTTAGGCTTTATAATGACATATCTTTTGTTTACCAGGACAGAATAAAACCATGAAGTTGACAGCGACAGACATTTTTACCGACACCGTACCTCAACAAGGCAATTCAGGTATTACATAAAGTGAAACTATTACAGAAACTCGGTTAAATTTAACTAAACTAGTTACGTAGCGGTAAACGTGTTCCGACTTCAAACAAATCTGTCTGCATTATTATATAAACCGAAGTGACGTTCCGGCTATTCATATTATTGTTGGTTTGCTTTTCACTACGATATAAAAAAATTATCATTACCAAAATGTTATAAGATTAAGTAATTAAGTAAGTAAACGGACACACCGGGTTATTTTTCAACGAGTAGCCAAATTTTAAACTTAAGTTCAAATATATAAATAATGATATACTGTTATTGCAGTTTTTGAAAATACGAGTAAATAAGGCTTCCACTTTTATTTGATACTATCCCAAATTGAATGTGGTTTATGGGCAACGTTTTTGCCTAAAAATCGATCATAATAGCTCTTTGAATAATAACCCTGTAGGTACATGTGTATATACTATATACTTCAAAAGTATCATTGAATCTCATGTACTCGAGTCAAGATATTTCTCAATCACAAAAATTTGCAAGTTTTTTTGCAAATCGTGCGTTTTGTTGTTTTATATCTTATTTTCTTTGCTTCTAATGATATTTGAGGTATAAGAGAAGTTATAAAGCATAAAATTCTCTACAAATTTGATTTCAGGCAATATTTTATACAAAATGTGTAAATAACCGTTTCCAGAATCTAGCGCGATTTAATGAATTGCGTATATCGAAAATTGTAAATACTGTGTTCCAATTTTGAAACATATTAAGGTAATTAGGGTTTTAATTACCATAATATTTGAGTAAATAATTTACTTCCTAAACTGTTCTACAGTTGCCATTTATACCTTTCGCGCGTTAATTGTACGACAGGTCAATTAACGCGAAAAAGTTATGTGCAAAAGTATTTTGTATGAGAAACTGGCCAGATATAATATATTTTAAAACTATGATTATATAGTGTGAAACAACAAATGTTCCTATCTTGAATTTGCCTCCACATATATGAGCTAAATTAAAATAGATATCGTATGAGTTTGCGTGTTTTCGAAAACGGATTTCAATGACGATCTTGAATATCTAGACTTGCGTACATGAGTTACTATGAGACTTACCTAACGTGAGAGGTACCTAACATAAACAATACTAAAATAAAGACTTAAACAAGTTTTCATCTCGTAGTACCCATTGAGCTATTATGTACTACGTACTAGAGGCGACACTGCATTCAACTACTGTGTTCCACTCAACTGCGGTGCATACACCGCACTTTAATCAGTCACTCGCTAGACGCTTGTAGAGTTGTCACGTGTTGTGTTGATTTTTAAAAAAATCTCTTGATAAAAATATGCCGTCGTGTGTACTTAGATATTGCACAAATAATTCCAGAAATGTCAGTAAAAACCAAGAAATTACTTTCAATCGGTTAATAAGATACTTAATCAATAAAAAGTATTATAGATTAATAATAAAACAAATTATTCCTAGGACGCCATTTCGTGTCATGGAATATAGATTATGAAATTAATATGTTCAGATGCGACATTTTTGTGGGTACTAAAGCATAGGACGATTATATTATTATACACATTTTTTGTAGAAACATATATAAATTATTATAATTAGGCTTATTTTTCATGCTTATATCTGCTTATTATTCTTTTATTTTATTTTTAGGTTTCCACATCAAAGTCAAAGTGGAATAAATTCGTCCATTATTAATTCTCGCGTCATTTATGAAAGACTCTTATTCTAATTTAAATAAATATATTTGTAATTTAAATGTTATGTTAATAAGTTTTGTTAAACATATATTTAGTATATTTTTTATATTTGACCTTTTAAAATATTCAGATAAAAATATCATTAAAATGTAATTGTGATATAATATTATGTAATATTATATTAAATAAGCAAATATAATATACAAAATAAAATTACGTACGTAAGTACATATTACTTCAATGGTAGTACCTAATTATTTTTCATTCCGAGATTTTAACTTCTTTTTGCAACTTATTTGAATAGACTATCGGTGTTCTCTATGTGATATAACTTGTATGCTAACTACCCTTACATAATTTGACCTCATATTGTAATAAGCAAATTAAGCATTGTTGTGTCAAATATGTACATAATTTTTATTATTCACTATATACATTTAGAGAAATCGTTATCATAAAATGATGACTTATTACAGTCTTAATGAGAAAAGAAGTAATACCAACCGAATAGATAGAGTTGTTATCGTGTATAATTGTGCTGTGATTATCGATATTTATATCAATATCGGACCATATTATAGTATAGTAACTGTCGATATAGGTATTATTTTAAGTGTAAAAAAAAGTATAAAGTGTATGCCAAATATTTTTGTTAGAGAATAGCTTGTAGTAGATCTCTCCGCCTGACGGATTACATCGAGTTTCTATCCGAGTTTTTACCGTCTAAATCCCCACAATGCAACACAACCGTGGTCGTTCAATCCTCAAGAGAGAATTGCTTCTCTTCCAAGAGTCATGTCATAACAAGACAAGGCGAAACACAAGCCCGTGCCCTGCTCAATTGACTGAAATCCGTATTTCTGGCATTTTACTTAGTATAATACTTTCCTCAAGCTTCATGTATGTCGGTTTAAAATATTCTTGGTGGTATGCATATTTAAGGCTGATATTTAAGGTGAGATTGGTTTGGCATTGTGCCAACGCAACTTGGCAATTATAAAAACCCTTTCAACTTAAGCGAAGTCTGTTTCCAACAGAAGGCTACATATAATGATGATGAATGATCATGATTAAAGATTTAAACGCTGCATTTGAAAACTTATTTTGCATAAATCGATTAACTATTGTATTTTAAACTTCCACATTATCATAAGGAACATAATTAACTATATACAAACATTAAAGACTGTCGATAACTGTAATATAATATTTCATTTTTAATCAACTATAGATTTAGGTAGTCGTGAGACGGGCGAAGTTGAATGGAAAGTGAAATCACATAAAAACGAATGGTGCCGCTATTTTTGCGAGCGAATTACCACCGTTCACATGCGTGATGAATAATGAATCCTTAACATACAGTGACGGTAATAACTTAAAATTCTATTTTCATAAATAATATAGACCTGAAGTGAATATATTTATATTTATATAATTTAAAATGCTGCCGTGTGGTGGCGGCAAAGACAATCAACTCCCAACCACACCCAGATCAACCCTTGGGTGTCATAAGTGGCGACAAATGGAAACTAAGATAGGATATTGGCAGCTATATCTTTTTTTATAAAATAAGTGTCACAAACGAGCACACAGTCCACCTGATGGTAAGTGGATACTGTAATCCATAGATATCTTCATCTATCCTCAGTCAAGAATTAAGAAGACAGAAGAAGAGTATTTGTATGGGCTACAAGTAATTGTTTTGGGTCTGGATGTTTGCCCTTGTCAAATTTGTGTTTGTAAACTGCCCCACGATACAGGAGAAAATCCTAGTGTGGAGGTAACGTTTTTATGAAAAAAAAGAAAAAAGAAAAAGAAAGAATCGAAGTACTGTAAGAGCATTGTGGCATCGTAATATAGGTGCAGCATAGCTCTACCACGTAAATATTATCATGATAATAACTCAATATAATAATAAGAAAATACTACGGGTACCAATGCGCCCACCAAGCGTGGCAACTATGGCACATATCCCCCTATATTGTTTATCTGCGGGAGAATTATTTTTTCCGGACCTTTGATAGGCGATAACGAATCATCAAAAATAAAATATTCATTAAAATGCCCAGCCCGATCTCTAAACATAGAACGATCAACTTACATCAATCTGTCAAAAAAAAACTGAGCTAATTATTAAGTTCTGTAATTATAATTTATTTTTAATATTGATTATACGTTTATTTCAAAATGTTTATATTGTTAAAACGTTTACAGTAATACTGAAACGATCACTATTAATTTGTTTCACCGACTTTTATTTTCTAAAAACATCTAGATAATTGCACATTACCATACGGTTTTAATGATTTATAATAAAAGTTATAATAAGTATCGTTTATTTCCGGCTTTATATCGATATTTTATCTGACACCTACAAAAAATAAAACGGACCGCAGTATTTTAGAGTATTTTAAAGGACACAAAAACCATGCTAGAGCTCAACTTATTGCAAGACTCACGTACACATACGCATCTAAAACTTTGTCAACAACACTTTTTTGGTTTTAGGCTTTTAGGTGCATATGCATGCGAAAGAAAGAAGAAAATGTTTGCGCTAGTGCGTGTGAATTTGAGCATGGCTTTTACGTCACCTGAAATGTACAAAGCGCTCCGTCTATCTTTTTACTTTTTTTTATTCTGAGAAAAAGGGCTTTGTCGCTGTTGCGATTATGACGCCCTGGTAGTTACAACAAAACTCTTAAATACTTTGGTCTGAGATTTCTATCAGTAACAATGTCATTTTAAAATTAGTAAACGATGCTGGATTTTTTAAATATTTTAGATGATGATTTAATGACCTCACGTGTATCAAGTACAGTAAAAGAATAAATAATAGACGTCTTAAAGTAAGGGGATTTACCGTTTCTATCATAACTACGCAAAATACTGTTGTTGGAGTGTACACCGTTTTGCTAATGATTTTGGCTGCCTAGAACAACAAACACATAATATGTGTATTTCGTAACAATACAATGTACTTGTATTCTCATGTTTATGCGTGGATATTAATTTATAAATATTTAAAATACTCTCCTTGAGCTCAAAAAACATGACCATTGTCTGTGTTATTGTACTGACCTGTATGGCAACACCGTCAACTGATATCGTAATTTCGACCTTCTTGCATTTGGCTCCATCTTTCGCCTCCGACTTTTTCAGCTGCTGTGTGAATTGGAGCTTCTTGATTGCATCCTTGACTACCTCGATGCCTTTGGGCTGGTCCACTTGGGTGCAGCCTAGGAACTGGAAGTAACATAAAAATATATTATCAATATGGGCCAACACTAATGCAATAATTAACTCCTTCCAAAATTTAATAATATAATCATTGTAAAGCCTTATCATTATCAAGAATTTTCTTTTAGGACGAGAAACTATAAAGTGTAAGTGGCTACAGCAGCCCAGTGACACTTGCAGCCAACTCCAAGCAAAACAGCAAGTCCACAGAGCTGACTCTGAAGACTAAGATAAAATGCCACATGTGGTTTCCAGTAGACCCTTTTTAATGGAAACGAGGCATGTCATCTCCGTCCTCACTGATGGCAACGCATCTGCATTTTGATTCGTAATCGAGGATAGATATAGATGTCTTTGGGCCGCAGCAACCACTTACCATCAGGTGGACTGTGTGTTCGTTTTGTCGTTTGTTTGCTATAAAAAAGTGTGTAATTAAACTGGCTTGATTCCGAACCGAAACGCAGAAGTATAAACAATGCTGTTTGGATGGAGGCAAAATAGGATATACAGACCCACCAGACGGACTTTTAAGGAGTCCTAACGTCTAAAAAGTATGAAGTTAAAAAGTGTAAAATAGATAGATAGATAGATAACTATTGCACGCCAAAAAAAGAACACCAATATTTACAAAAAAGGAGTGAACTAAAAGTGGTACTATGGACGGTCTTAATATCGCTAAGAGCGATCTCTTCTAGACAACCTTTGGATGGACAGGATTGCAAGGAAACAATTAATACATATACATAAGCCACACGGCTTAAATAGAGCAACATGGAAGTTCATTATCTTCGCATATCTTTATGTAAAGTAAAGTAGTCTATATACGGGACGTACTAATGTATACTAGGCTAGGCACAGTCTTCTTCTCAGCCTATAGGAAACAGACAATTCAATTCATTCAATTGCGAGTCATAGTTCTTGCTAAACGATTCCACACGAATCGTTGAATCACATTTATGGTACACTTATACAAAGACTTTGCGGATGTTTGAAATCTTTATTGAAACTATTTTTTACGGATTTTATCGCGTTTAATACAATTTTTTAATTCCCGACGTTTCGGGTGCTTTACATCACCCATGGTCACGAGTCGCCTTCATTTTTTGATATTAATTTTTGGTCCGATCTACTCAGAATCGCAACATTAAGGCTTGTATTCACGCTAATGGCCTTGTGCATTTGGGCGGAGCTAACGACCCCTCTCCGCGCCACTCCGCTACCAGCATACGATGACGCGGCCCGCGCCTTGCCGCCACTTGCGTTTGCCGCGCTTTGTCTCGTCACAGAGTGGCGAAATCACAGAAGGTCAAATCATCGTGAAAGTAAAATTAATTTTTATGTGTAGCGCATTTATAGTGGTCCAATTTTGTTTTTATTTATTATCTATTGACATGGATGTACTTTTCGGGCTATTTTTATTTATTTATTTATTTACACTTTATTGCACCATAAAAAGATTACAAAGGGCGGACTTAATGCCATTAGGCATTCTCTCCACGTCAACCCGCGACGTGTGGAAATTATGTGATAGGTGACAAAATAAAATGAACAATGGAGTAAATCAAGGAAAAAAACTACTGATAAACTTAAAAACAAACTAATATTATATATACAAATACAATAAACTTATATACTCCAAAATATAATACAGATAATATATAAAATATACATACATATTCATAGATACATAAATATATACATATTTTAAATACAAATAGATATATAATATAAACCTATAAATAAAATAACAACAAAGGTAACCAAAATTAAGCACATTAACTATCATCTAATATTTTCATAAAATGCTTATGTACCAATCTTTTAAACGCAGTCTTATTAGATGTTTTTCTGACGTCATCGGGCAAAGAGTCCAGAGCAGTGCAGCCTGAATGGTGAAGGATTTACCAACAAAATTAGTAAAATGTATACTTAGTTTATTATTATATGAGGAACGCAGAGTTCTATAATGCGTTAGGGAAATATATTGAAATTTCTTCTTGAGATAAGAAGGAGTGGATGGATCATTTAAGATAGAGAAAAGAACAAGCTAAATTCTAGAGTCACGCTTCTGTTTAATAGTGAGCCATTTTAGGCGAGAGCGATAGTGAGAAATATGATCAAATTTACGGAGATTGAAAATGTATCTGACGCAATTGTTGAGAAGGCGCTCTAGCTTGTTGAGAAAATTTTGGTCTAAATCCGGGTAACACACGTCAGCATAATCAATGATTGGTAGTATAAGTAACTGTACAAGCATAATTTTAGTCTTAAACTTTTCAATCGATAAAGAGAACGTAAAGAAGCAGAGACTTTACGACATGTTTCAGAGATATGAACCCCCTCAGGACAGAGTACTATCAATATAGAGACCAAGTTATATTACGCTATAGTTACGAATAAAATTGACGCTTTCGAGGCCGCGGGTAGAAACTATACCTTCAGTATTCTTTTAAAATTCTTTTAAAAAAACGTTACCCCTACACTAAGATTTTCTCTTGTATTGTGGGGGCAGTTTACAAACATCAATTGCACAAGGACGAACATCCAGACCCGGAACAACTACTTGTAGGCCATACAAATACTTGTTCCGTGCGGGATTCGAACCCGCGACCCCCAGCGCAGCCACTCATTGCTAAGCCACTGCGCCACGGAGTCGTCAGCCTGGCTTGAAACATGATGTATCTTTTTAATTATATTTTATATAAATAAAAATGAATGGCTAAATGTGTTGCTAAGCGCAAAACTCAAGAATGGCTGGACCAACTCTGTTAATATATTTTTATCAAATATTCTTTAAAGTCTGAGAAAGGTTTCTAGGTAGGGTAGGTAGTGTAGGTAGTGTAGGTAGTGTAGGTAGGTAGGTAGGTAAAGTAGGTAGCTAAGTAGGTAGAATTAGGCACAAGTGTATGTCATATTATATGTTGTATTTTTTTTATAAATAAACAGAATATATAATATAAATATAATATAACTAAAATTCACTGAAATTTAAGTTTCTTTCACCAAGTATTTTTATTATTTTGGTTGGTTGAACTTCTTCATCCTCGCTTATTTCTCCGTGTTCACATATATTTACATTCGGAAATTTTGATAGCCCGACAAAATCTTCTTTTTTTTCTTCTTCGTTCTCGTTGCCTTCATTTTTCTTTTCAACCTCTTTTTCTTTCCTTAGTTCTATTTCCTTCTCTTTGTAGTTTTCTTTTTTCTCTTGTACAGCGTCTTCTTGTAATTTATTGTCTTTTTTATTTTGATTTAAATCATTTTGTTTTCTTTTTTTGGGTAGTTTCTTTTTATTTGCGCTTTCTTCCACAGCTTTTTCTATATAAATAGGGTCTCTAATTTTCATTTTTCTCGTATGTCTAGGATCAATGAGTTCTGGTAATATGCAATCAAAATAAAACCTAGTTAATTTATTTTCCATTACGTCTTTCCAGAACTTGTCATCTTTTTCTATTATATCAATTTTCATGGGAATATTTTCACCCAGCCATAGTCCAAAAAGGCATCTTATTCTTTTGGTTATGTGAAGCTGACCCTGAATCTGGTAATACCAATTATGATTGGTGTTAATAATAATCGTACCAGTTTTATCGGTTTTATAAAAGGATATTTTATTTTTTGTAACTGCTTCGGTAAAACTTAGTTGGTGAGCTGCAACAGGGCATTTAATTTCTACCACCATGTTTTCCTCGACACATATACCGTCAGGAGTGGCGCCTAGATATGGCAATTCGTCGTCAATAAATAAACCGCATGGTTGTATAACGAATCCAGTGTCTTTTGAAATTTGCTCAAGAGCTATTTTTTCATTTTCAGTCCCATGTTTTATTGATTTGACGTGACTAATGCTATCTTTGTATAGTAAATCTTTTACTAGGTTACTACAACTGATATTTGAACGCCTCTTTATAATTCGGCCGAAGTTAGAGGCTGTTAATAGTTTCCTTCTCAATTCCAGCCATTCACTGCATAAACTCTGTAAAATAGTATCTTTTTCAATTTTTTCTCTTTCTTCTTTGCTTTTCTTTAAATTATTGATGAAAGTAATTTTTCTTTCTCCATTATTTCTGGAACTATATCCTCTCTAGCACAATTTTCACCATAATTTATATCTTCCCCTTTGCTAAATAATAATCTATTCCTTTTTCTCACGCCTTTTGTTTTTAAGTATTTTTTTCAGTAACCTTCTTTGCTCAAGCAGCTTCACTTTTCCTTTAGGACTTTTTCCGGTGGCATATTTATAAGTCGTTGATAATAATGCATGAGTGTTATAGGATATTGCGGCACCTTTGCATCTGTTTTCATATCCACCCTTCAGGCTATAATTTATACGTTTTCCGCCAACTAGTTTAGCGATTATGCTATTGTAACTTTCAGCTTTATTACTTTCCACATTATGTATGAGACTGGGTGCGTGAGATGCAACGTTTGACATAATTTGGCAAATTTTGCTCCAAAGAGTACTTGTCCTAAATTCATTATCGCTAGTGTCTTCCGTATTAGGTTTGTTGCAGAAATATTGTTTGCAAGCACTATGGTCACCAAAGGCATGTATATGAGTCTGTAATATATCGTTATAAAGAAGTTCAACGTGTGCTCGTTTCTCGGATTCTAAATCGGATGTTTGCTTTTCAATTGCCTTTTTTATTGAAAATCTGATTGCCTTTATTTTTTGGTCTGTAATATTTTTTCTATAACGCAGAGGGTACTTGGTGTCAGTTTTCAATTGTGATAGCTTATTACATAAATTTCGCATTATGTGATTTTTGCACTCAATTTTTTGTACTGTTGTATTGCAGTATGGACGAGTTTCAATGATTTTGGAATATGTGGCGGAATCTCCATCACTTATCATCCTTCCATAAATCAGCCCGTGCATGTCAATGGAACATTTAAATCCTTCAACAAGTATAGATGACTCCATTCCTGTTGAAGGACCTGTATAATTTTTAAAACATTTATGTTCACGAGGCAACACTTTTTTATACTCTGCCTGTGCGCAAATACAACAGTACTTATTTTTAATACCGATGAACAGAATCTTCCCTGTTTTTTTTCCAATAATGACCGCTGCTCCTGATAACGCAGAGTAATTTTTTCTATAGCTGCGTTTACTCCAACAACCGTCGACAATTACGTCAATAATAGGAACACCATTTTCATCTATACGACCTTGCAGTAAGGCAATCTCTCGTTCTTCTTTCGCGGCATCGGTCATTGTTTTTAGTGAAATTCCTTCCCACATATTCGATATGTTTTCATGGCATTTTTGGTACATGTTGAAAGATATTGAAGGTAAATCTAAAGAGGCAGATAGCTCTTGGAGTTGTGAATGACCACAACCAATTGCCACTGTCCCTAAAACTGCACAATTGTTGATGTTCATTTCACTACCTTCATCGCTGGAGATAAAAAATTTCATGTTGCATAATTTGCATTGAAGCGTAAAAGTTGATTGATAACCGGTTTGTTTTTCAGAAACAATTTCCACGCTACCGAGACCACAATTGAAAGGTCCATGCGAAGATACCTCCTGTAATTTTGAGTAAAATGTTTTTAAATTGAGAATTCTTCGACCTTCAAGTTGATATGTTTTCTCAGAAGATTCGGCCGTGTCTACCTGTAAATAATTAACATGATTTTAAGCTAAAATTAAATTATTCAAGATGTTTAAGTGCATTGTAAGATCAAATCGATAGTACATACTTCACAAGGATCTGAATAATCTTCAAGTTCTTCAACAGACCTTACAACATGCTTGTGAGTCAACATGTCAATCGGTGGAGAACGTAATTTTTGAGTGCCCAATTCATCTTGTGCCTAAAATGAAAGCAGTTATACATATAGTTACAATAAAAATAAAAATAAAATATGTATATGTAGTTATTACAAATTATTACTTACATTTACCTCCAAATCCATAGAATCACCTTCAACTTCTCTGATAGAGCTAATTGATTCACTACATAAGGGTAGTGATTTTTTTATTTGATTTACCTCAGCAAAACATTCCTTAAAAAAATATTTACATGATTAGATAAATAAAATTGCATGTCAAGTTTATTTATTTGTATAATATATAATGAAAAAATAAACTATATAATGAATAAATAAAAAGATTAAATTAAAACATAAACATAATATATTTATTATTGAAAATAATTAAGCCGGTAATCGACAAATTAACAAATTACTAGCAAGTACCTAACCTATAATCATAATTAATACCTACTTCAGGAGCATTTTCAGTTTTGCCAAAGTTTTCGTCGGTAGTTGTAGCTAAACAAGACCTGCAAAAAAAATTAACTTGTCATAAATAATCACAACGAATCAGAATAAATTAATAAATAAATATACTTTACATAAGTACCGAAAAGAAAATTTATAATAAATATTGACTGAAAGTATTGAAAGTATTGCGTGAATATGGTCCTTCTGTGATCATTCACTACTCTATGGCACAGAAGTATTATCACGGTATTATCATAATATTATCTATACAGTATTGTGACTCGGCCGTATCATAAATGCCTACAACCGCGCAGTACGTAAACATGCGATAGGGCTGCGTGCCTCCACCATTTTTACATTTGCCTACTTTGTGTTTCCATTTAGTTTTATGATTGTAAATATACTTTTTTATATAAATAAATATAATAGGTACTTTTTGAATTGAATAGGAAGTGTTCAATAAAAATTCGTGTCGTTTTTTGATTAGTAGATTTAATTAAAAAACCATGTTTGTTTGAATAACAAATCGGTCTTATTAAAATTGTTTTGGGAAACGTAGATACGGTCACGGTAATATTATTATAGATAATATTACCGTGACACGGTGGAGAAAAGGAATGTCTTTTACTTGGTTATAGAGGTATCTATATTCTATAACCAAGTAAAATATATTTTACGATTTATATGTTTGGTTTTAAATGAAGTTCGGATTTATTATTTCTTTATTTCTATTCTATTATTTATTTCCTCCATTTTTTTATATATTCCACAAAATCATCACTGCGGCACAGTCACGGCTGTCTGCATGCCGAGATCGAGGTGCATAGGCACAGCTCTCGTTTCGTACGTTTCTATGAAGTTGGAATACTGTATAGATAAAATTACCGCGGTATTACACTTACGACGACTTTGTTTGAATATAGGTATTTTATAAACAGCACCTGTCTAATATTATGAAATATGTAGATAAAACTTACCTTGATAAATGTATACCCTTTTGTTTGTAATATTTTTTTAGACCTCTCTTCAATCGTTTCTGCTTATTCCCCATGTTTTACAAACTAAACTTAAACACTAGTAAAACTGTACAATTAATATAACTATAAAACACTACTATTAAACAAGAATCAGAAAAAACCTACTCCACTATTAACAAAATTAAATTTTTGCGGTAATATTTTACGAATTTATTTCGTAGTGCTGAGCTCTCGCAACGCGGCGTACGTCCACCTAGAAACACGATGCGCCCCGCACTGAATTCGTGGACGAATGCGGGGGTGATATGGACGCAGTATTTAATCGGGACGCATTTTTAATTTATTATCATAAAAATAATACATATTTCTAAAAAGTAACCAAACCAAATTATTTTATTTTGTATTGCAAAGCAGTAGGTATTTTTTTTCATATCCCTTTGATAAACAATGAAGGAGTAAAGTGGTTTCATCTCAACTATTTGGAGGTGATTTGGGTATTTTTTTATTTATTATGTGACACCGATAGAAAAATTATGGCTAAACCAAATTACGTATCATATCATGTAGATTACTAGCTATTTTTTTCATACGTAATTTCTCTGTAAGTGTCGACGAAAAGTTGGTTCATCTGCACCCTTTTTTCGAGCTTTTTGCGAGAGAGCAGCCTTAATATGAAAAAAATTAAGGTAGCCGGGCTACCTATGACATCGGTACGTCAAACATTTCATTCGCCCCCGTGAAAAGTTATATTAAACACGATAAAATTCGTAAAAATTGGTTTCATTTAATGTGTAGTGTTCGCGTAAATATAAGAAATCATTATCTTTATTCAATTTTCGAAAGGAGACAATATTTTGCTTTAACAATAAGTATTAAGACCCGAGCTGAATTCGCAATTTCATGAATGCTTACGTCTAAAATCGCAACATCTTCGCAGTAGCGTTGAAAACAATAGTTAATTATACACATTTAGCGTTACGTAATTGCAATAATTACCGCATAAGAACGTTATGAAGAACAAATAATGTCAAGGGGAGGTCTCTTTTTGTTAGCCGACAGTAAAAAACGAGGAGGTTCACTGTTCCACTGTATTTTCGTATGTATGTCGTACATATCCACATCAATTGTGAACCAATCTTAATAACTACTTTTTTTATTAAATAGGTTTTACTTAAGGAGTGGTTCCTTAAAATTTAGAGAAACAATACAAAAGGGTGGGGAAAAAAGTGGTAAAGTTTTCAATGTAGCTATTTAGACGACAATTGATCTTGATGTTAGGAGTGAGGTGAGGGTGAAAAAAAAACTTTTAATAAAAATTTATCATCGACTACTGTACCTTTGTGAAATCATTTTACTCCTCTTTTGAGTCTTAGAGCAAGCAAGCTATGTATTATTAGTTCATTGAAGTCGATTTTATTTTCGAATAAAGGCTTAATTTTTGTTGAATAATTATGGTCGATTAAAAAAAGTGCTATAACGTACTTGATTTCTCCATTTTCGTGGTCAAAACCAATGATGTATAAACTTACAGATACGTTATCCGCACTCTAAAATGGCAAAATGAAATGAAGCCAATTGGCCACAGCGGGCTTAGTCACGCACCAACCTGTC